>JAKRZM010000815.1:630792-715585 GCA_036379175.1 Heliconius cydno galanthus | reverse complement strand
GACATTTGTGGGTTGGATTCCTGCTCGAGGAAATTAAATAATTATGATAGTAATTTCATCGTTTTGGTAACTATGCAACGACTCAAGACGCAATGCTACGAGAATTCGGCAAAAAATAGAGAACGGAGGTGTCTTAATTGGAACGGAGTAGTAGGTTCCCTCTGCCTAACCTACTATTCGCGGGCTAAGCAAACAAAATAATAAAAATATCCCACATGTCGTTCCACAGTCTCCCTGATGCTCTTAGCGGTGGTGGGTTCGCATTGCTGCAACAAATGCATCAAGCTTTCGGTGGAAGTTTCCGATGGCGGGCTGTCTGGACTCGGTGTTAAGCTCTGTGAACAAATATCACCATTATAATTATTCAAAAATACTTTATTACTACTTTTTATATTTTTGAAGTGTTTTTACATACTAAGTTCAAAGAAGGAAAAGTTTTGAAAATGTATAATTTTTTTACTTTGAATTCGAATCTGAGCTTCTTGCAAATCGTCCAAGTACCTGGTATACTTCGTTCTTTTCAAACTACACTCGCGTGCAGCTGAATCGACTCAGCTAAACAAAATAGACAAAAAGTGTGTTTTTAGTTCAAAATTTTTAAAAAAGTATATAAAATGTTATTCTTTTAACTTTAAAATAACACATTCGTAATTTCAATAAAATCATTACTTTTAAAAATATCGTGGTATGAACGTAAGTGCGTAAAATTTTGTCCTTGCAGTACTAACGAGTTGTGCTATACAACCCCGTATATAACCCCCCCACAATTTCTCTATAAAGACAGCAAATAGTGAAAAATATGACATGTTCTGGAGTACATCATATAACGGGAAGTAATTTATAATATAAAATTGTTTATGAGGCGTAAATGACCTCACGATGACCTGATCCTCGTGGTTTTTTCACTTAATATATTACTTTGTTTATCTACCTTCCTCACTTAAATTCTTATCTTTAATGTACTTCCCGTGCAATTTTGATATTTACTTTATTATGATTATCTTTACAGAATCTTTTATGAAATGTTACAAATACATTTTCTAAAACACAAGAGCGTGTTTGTTCGGCATTGAGATGAAGTGAAGGGAATTATTATATTTTGTATTCAAAAGAATAAGTTTCTAATCTGTTTATGCACATTAGAATCTATAATTAAATATTGTAGATTGAATCTGAATTTAAGTAATAATGGTTGCAGGTTCAATTCCAAATTTAGGTAATGTTAAGGTACATTTTTATGTTTGATTAGACATTGTAACGTTGGATTATATCTGTTATGAAATTTAACATACATACAACTCCATTTGATATGTAATGTCTATGCTCTCTACAATAGGCGGTAAGCAAAAAAAGTAGAGATGACTAAATTCTCTTTTATAGGCACCTAACACTTATTTATTTCAAATTCAAAATATTCTTTATTCAAATAAACTTATAATAAGCACTTTTGAATCGTCGAATGAACATATGAACAAAAAGCTACCACCGGTTCGGAAGGCAGTTCTGCTGAGATTTAATCTAGAAAACAATATACAATGTTTAGCTAATAAAATATGACCCACAAAATTAAGTACAACCTATTTGTAATGAGAATTATGTAAAAAATAAATATATATTCTCTATTTTTTCTCAAAATTTATTTATTCTTTTATTTTAATTTAAATAATAAACGTGTTGAAAAACAATATAAAAAAGCAACAACTTAACACGATTAAAACCAAAAATACATGAATCTACATAAAAAACTACATACCTCATCAAGTTTACAGCCGTTCGCTACCAATTGTTGTACGTGGTACCTCACGAACTCACTCAACTCCTCCTTCTTCCCTCCCAAACGATGCTGAACCTCTGCTATCTCGGCTTCTTCCTTCACAATCTACATGGCATGGGAGTAGCAAAATAAATGGTAAAATTGGAGTTTTTCACTTCAAGTTGGAATATCTACTATAGTTAAATAAGTAGATTATTTAAAAAAGAATTTTAATTATTTCTTTACAAACAAAAAAATCAACACTTTAAATTATTTTCATAGCATCACATAACATTTAGGCAAAGGTATCAAACACTATAAGTATTATTTACACAACATATTACCCAACGCTCTTTCAATCAAAACCTTGGATGTAATCTATACGAATAGGAATTATTCGACCGGCACAGATTATAATAAGTTAAAAATTAATTTAATATACATATAAAAACTCGAAATGAAAACCTCCGTAAAACAAAAAAATATTTAAAAAAAACTAGCATATAGGGAGACACAGCAAATGTTCGTTCAGTAACTAGGACGGCACATTCGATTATGAGAAAATAAAAACTAGTATTGTTTGTATAAAAGTGAATGTGCAACAGCGGTGCTACTAGTGTTACTCGATTGTAATGCAAATACGGGGAAAAATGTAACCTTTGCGGTAATTGTAAAAAAGATTGTATGGTGGTCGTGGATTCAAATGTTGGTTAGAGTAATTATATTTTTTTTAAATGATAAAATTCAACAAATGATCACAATTATATATGTTAATTAAATTAATAATATATATTTTTAGCTTCACACTGTACACACATAGCAGTGTAGGCAGAGGGAGCCTGGGAACCTAGTGTTAACACTCCGCTCCCATTAAAATACTTCCATTCCCCACTTTCTTATGTTCTTTCTGTTCTTTAATACTAATTCCTAAAGATAAGAGGCTCCGTCCCCTGCTTTCCACCTAATTTTATAAATTCAAATAAAAATCGTAATTTTAAGTTATAAATAGTAAGATCAGTCGAGTAAATAAAAAAACCCCTTCCTAAAAAAATCGAGTAACACTAGTAGGAACCGTAGGTGTGTGGGACATCGACACGAATGATTAAAAGGCATATGACGTAATATTTGTTTATACAGCACAAGCTTATCTAAGTTAATTGCTATTATATTATAACAATAAAAGCATAAAATGGCGGATGAGCAAAATTATATAAAATAAATTCTTAGTAGTTAGTAATTAGTGAGAAAATGGTTATAAAAAGTAAAACGAACGCATTCCTAGGGTATCGATAAACAGATTAATAATTCATAATTATATAATGGCACGCTAGTTAACTTGATTTTCTGCTTTCTATTAGATTAATGCAGCCTACTTTTCCTATATGTCACTATATTTATATTCGTATAATATACTTAAAACCATTGAGTGTTTTTTTTAAACGAGATTAATAAATTTTAAGTTTTTTATTTTAATCTCGCATTAAGAAGTGAAGAACGAATTGACAAACATTGGGTTGCAGTCAGATGTTTATCCACTGCGCTACGAGGGGTGATGGTCGGAGATCCAAATTACACCTAGAAATATCTACATGCTTAACACAGATATGTCCCCGGTTTGTTTCAAGAAAATTAGCAAGTCCCTTATTTATTTGAAAACATGTATTTCAACTAGCGGTGTTGAATTCCGCCACTTAACACGCAATGGTACCAAAATTCGGCGCAAAGTGGGAAACGGAAGTGTCTTAAAATTAGGTTTCCTCTGCCTACCCTGCCACATCAGAGAAATGGCATAAAAAATTATACACAAAACTAGTTGTTCGCAGTAGAGGCGAGATAATGGGAAAAAATATAATATGTACTAATAATGTTTTTTTTTTCAGTAACAGAAAAAAGAAATTATATTCGAAATTTTAACTTAGTTTTATTAATTGGACGTTTCTNCAGGAAAGGAATATCAAGTGTCAACACACTTCGCCTAATTCCCGACACTGTGTTAAGTGGGGGAATTCAACATCAAGTTTTTTTTACTCTATCGGAGACATGAAAATAATTGATTGCCCCCGAGTGAGAATCGAACCCACAGTATCTCATGGTGAAAGTGAGGGTTCACTTTCACCATGAGACGCTGTGCCATTGTGACATGATGATCTCACTAGACTACAATTGCAACAATACATAATTGAACCTACCAGTATTGAAAGTAAATGTGGATTTTTTTTATTCTTCACTCCCTGCGTATATACTGCACAGTATCCCCGTGGTGTGATAAAATACAATAGAATCAACTAATCGTGAATATACCTTTATATGTTATACTTGAAGTGACATTGCTATCTGTAATACTCGAATAGTAATGTTTGAGGTAGGTAACTAAAGTGTGCCTTTCGATGACAATCAATTGATAGTTTTTGTAAACATTGGTTACGTTTATTTGCTTTTTTCCAATTATACCTAAACCATCATCTTTGTCCGTGTGGACTTTGGAACAGAAAATAGAAAATCCAGTATTATTGCCACTCCTGTAGAATTTGTGAAAAATTCCCTCTAAGGGCTTCCCCACTTCATAATGTCAAATAGTAATAGTAGTATATTAGTTTCGTTTCTGTTGTCAGTCAGTCACTTCATAAAGGAAGGATTTAAGTTATTTCAGCTTCGCACTGCTCGGAACCTAGTGTTAAGATACTGTTCCATATAAGAAAGTGCCGTTTCCCAGTTTCCGCCGAATCCTCGACGCATTGCGTGCTGAAACTCAACTCCGCGCTTTGCCTTGTTAAGAGAAAAAAATAAAAATTAGCCAAACCATCATTATAAATCATACATATCGATTAATCGATAATTTCGTATCGAATATGCTATAAAATAACCAATATAAATCGATATTTCATATTTATTTGTTCACTTTCACACTGTATTTAACTTCCTATGTTGCAATAAAAAAGCGTGACATGTTAATAGATACAAAAAATACTTACAAATTATTTAGTAGTGCTTTCGCCATTTTTTAGAGTCGTGTGAAATATTTGATCGTGACGTGTTTTTATTAGATTTTTATTTTTACAATGTAAATTAAATACCCAACAATAAATAAACTATTGCGATTAAAAAAAATAACGTCCTTCTCACATAAGGCACAGAGACCTTATGTTACTAGACCGATCCTCAAATCCAAATCCAATTTTTAGGACGTTGCGTGTCGCGTGACGGACTTAACGCCGCACTTCGTTGATTATTATATAGATAATAAAATATGTAATATCATAATTCCCCTGAGTAGAGAATGGACGTTTATAGTTATTCGCTGCCTACTGTGCTACGATGACTTCAGTATTGTTTGAAGAAATATTTAGAATACATATTAGGAGGAATCTTTTTCGGCTGCAGAAAACAGTGGATGATAGCGTTCGTATAAAAAAAACAATTGTTAGTTAAAGCTTGAATAAAGTGAGGCTTACCATGGTTAGTTGTTAGATTGGTATGTAGTTGCACAAATGAGGAAAGAAGACTCACCGAAATCCAAATTGTAATTTAACATTACAGTCTTATAAAAATATCATTAAGCAGCACTACTAAAAACCTTATTTAATAAACTGTTACCGATAACATGGGACGGATAAACAAAAAAATATTTTGTAAGACATGTAGTATAAACCATATCTAAATCTATAATTTCTATAAAATTTTTGTAGGATTTATTATTTTGTTGAAATTATATTTTTTTGTTCTTTCCATGTCGAAAGTTGTTTTTCTGCACCACTAAAGCGACAATTTTATTGAAGAGATTAAATCTTGGTAATTAAATTTTTGACTATTGTATAAATTAGAACAGGCTTTTATGGCTCACCGATACAGTGCATTGTTTCGTGTGTATATACATGAAGCAGAGTTAGGTTAAAAGAAAATAAAGCTGACAAAAACAGATTCTCAACACCGCAGCGTGTTGCAGGAGCGTCCACCAACACTAACACCAGTCGTCCAGCAGATAATTGAAGCTCAACTGTAGCTACAATGGTCATAAGATGTCATGACACATAAAAGATAAAAGTAATTTCATAATCTCTCACCGCAGCACCAGCATCGTTGACGGCGAGCACGTGCGCCCGCGCGCGAGCACTTAGCTCGCGCTGTCGACAGCGCAGCGCGCGGCGACGCAGCGCCCAGCCGCGTTCGAGCGCACGCCAATCGCCCGACAGGCGGCGGCACGCTGCCGCGTATTCTTTCTCCATTGCTGATCGTTCCTATATTGTAGGTGATTTTTTATTGAAGTGTGTTTTATTGATTTGATTTTGATTTTTTTTAAAGAATAACTACAGTATATTTAAAAAAAAAATGAACATTTGGAAAATTTTTAAAAATTATAATATATTACGATGTATCTTAAGTAATGGGCAATAAATAACCTCTCACCTCGTCCAACTGTCTCTGTGCTATCTGCAGCTGTTCTCGCTCCTGGTGCCAGCGGCGCTGGCGCTCCTCCTGTTGCAGCTCGAACTGCTGTCGCTCGCGTTCCAGCTCCAGCCGCTGCGCTTCAATACGCTCGCATCTAATCTCGCTCTCCAAGTCACTTAATCGGGAAAACAACACGTTTTGTATTGACACCCTAAACATTTATATTTTTTAAGGTGCCTTTATGTCGCATATATCAGGGTAAGCAGGGAAACCTAGTGCCTAGACATTTTCCTCAATCAACAAAAAATTAAAAATAATTCATCCTCTCTAATGGACAACGTTAAAAAAAATAATAAATATAAATCGCGATTTGATCTGTTACATTCAAGACTATTGCTCTACAATATAAATTAGCAAAGTAACAATATAAGAATATAGCTATTACTTTTCTATTGTAAAAAAAGTTATTTGTATTTTTGTGTAATAAAATTTACGAATAAATGCAGAACAGTAGAGTAAACAAATCGCAATGCGAAGCAAAGAAAGACTGAAGCCACCTAGAGGTTATTAAAAGCAAAATGCTTACGATAATGTATTATTCAAGTTCTCAGTACTGGCCGCCAGGTCCGTGGTAGACCAGGAGAGCAGGGACAGGCGTGAGAGGTTCATGGCGGACGCGCCCTCCTGCCTCAACTTGGCCGCTTCCGCCGGATCGTTGTAGCGGAACATGTTTGTACGACCGAGGAGGAGGATACAGCCTAGGTGGAGAAAAAAGCACAATATAAATATTTTAATTATAATTTTTAGCAAGACTGGCACGCCTAATATTGAGACGCTCAGGAATCAAACTAACCTTTGCCTTTATGATGAAACTACAGTTTTAGTTAAAAAAACCTACCCTGGCTTAGTTTAGCCGGTCGGTCCAACAGTACAGTGTTGAGCCAGCACTGCGCGCCCTGCTCCGGTGCGATGGTGGCGACCCCTTCGCGCAGTGACACGCGGCAGTGGAGGGGGAGGACGCCCGCGCCGGACAACACTATGTCGGGGATGGAGGTGTATTCCTCGGTGCCTATTAGTGTTTCTCCTTCCTATGAAAGAAAAATAAAAAAAATGTATTTTTAAATTATTTTTTAAAATTTATTAACTGATAAAATGAGCCTAGCTGAGTCCAGTACCACGCCAAGCCCACTGTTACTGGGGCTTAATGCTTTTTCTTTATGCAATTAATCTTCTTATTAACATTTAATAAAAACCTTATTACTAACCTTAAGATGATACAAAGTAACACCAGTAGACAACAAATTATCATCGATTCCGACCAAATGAGGCATATCCGAATCCAAGACAACGCCAAGTCCACTCTTCCTGAGTCCTAACGCTTTTTGCTCCTGTAATATTTGTTGTGTCTCTCTCCATTTCTCCGTCCACTTTTCCGTGAGGACCTTCTCTTGGGCTTCTTTGCGTTGCAGCGTCGCTAGAACTGCTGGTTCAGTATCGATTGTGTCCTAGGAAATAAAGATTTAATGTTTATATATTTTTTTCATTAAGTTTATAGGTAACTTTTATATAATTTATAGGTATATTTTATATTATTTATGATGAATTTATAGTATACTAGATATTACCCACGGCTTCGCTTGCGTGATCAAATGAAAATAATTAAGTTCCGAATCGGAAATGGGGCATGGCACATTCCCCAAGTCTGAAGTATCCTTAACCTCAGTGGGTTATATAGAAACAATTAGCATAATGTAGCCTATAACCATCTATGAATGGACTATCCCACAGACCTATCCCCTATAACACAGAAATATTTATTCAATTTGAACTAGCAGTTCTTGAGATTAGTGTATTCAATGAAATTTTTGGCTTTATAATATTAGTATAAGTATAAAGTAACTCAAATCTAAATGTGCAAAACGAGATCAAATATAAAAAAATCAACATATGACATAAAAAATAACTGAACCAACCAATATTGTATGTTAGAAAACTCTTCTTAAAACCAAAAAAACAGCCAATTACCGTATTATAAGTTATCTGTTTCCTAAGCTTCTCAATCTCCTCTCTAAGCTCTCGAATAAGTTTGACATTGGGATCTTCATTAATAGTTGGCTTATTGATAATGTTCTTAGCTCTATTCGCGTAACGGAGAGTGGAGAGGGTCTCGCCGTAGTTGCAGTCCGCTGGTGATATCTAGGAAAAGACAAAATTTGTAATCATAAATTAAAATGTAATACATTAAAAGATAATACTTTTAATGTTTATACACTTTCAATATACTTATAACTTACAAAATATTTAAAGTGGTAGAACAAATTTATCATAGTGTAAAAGTTTATTTAATTTTTTTATGGATTATTATAATTTTGATTGTTAGCTAGGCTCCGCTACCTTAAGATTGATTGAAAGAATAATAGTTTTATAAGAAACAATGATATTAATTAGCCTTACTGATTTAGTATCTTTAAATGTGTTTTCACTCACATTTAGACTCAGTTATTTGCATGAAATAAAAATTAATAGAAAAGAGTCAATAATATTAATTACCGCAGCAATCATAATAGTTTTGGAGTTGCCTCCTAAGGAGTCCTTGAGCAGCCATGTCAGTACTGAGTCTCGATATGGAATGAACACTTTCTTGTTTTTTGCTGTTCGACCTGTTAAAAATAATTATATAATATTAATATAGTTAGGAGTCAGCAGAGAAAATTTGCCAATATAATTAAAATGCGCCAAGTTTACCTTGAGGGGTGCCCGAGGCAACAAAAAAGTTGTAATGTTATTATTATAAATATTTATAGAATATATTTATAGTATTAATTTCATAAATATACTACTGCTATTGGGTAAAACCTGCGAAACAGGTTTATTTCATATTTATGCAATATATATTATATACATTATATAGATCATCTTATTATTATATTTAATTGTGTTACCAAGTCTACGTCTGATGTTTATTTATATTTACATTTTTCTTACAAATTAAAGTCTAATGTCTTTAAATTATTTGCCGCACCGGCAACAACTAAAAATATAATTCTTTTCCACCTTCAAGCTTTATCGTCCATAGCCACCCCGGCTAGACACAGTGATCCTAGTGTAATGACACTCCGTGTCCCACTTTTCGCCATATTTCGGGAAATAAATGGTAGAACTCAACGCTGCACTTTGTCATCTTGTTACCAGAGCGATATAGTCAAAAGTAGAAACTATATAGATACAGCGTGAAGCTAAAATCTTTGCATGTCCCAAAAGAGAAAAATAGTATGAAAACTTACTATCAACAGGTTGATTAGTGGCTTCTGCCAACGCCGATATAACTGACCCTAGAGTGACTAAGGATTTATTGATATGAGCTCCTTCCACAAGGCGTTGGCCTGTCGCTCCTGTTGCGTCTGCACGTTCACTGAAATGTAGGGAAATAGAAATTCAAGTATATTATATAAATAATTAGGTTAATTTGGAGGTTTTTAAAGTGTAAGTGCATTACAATTTCAGACTATATGTTATTTTCAAAATTTAGAATTACAGAGCAAAAGGTATTGATTTTTCATATTATTCCGATAGGTACATATATCAGTACATTATCTTTCCAAAATTTCCACTTTCGTGTAACCAGAATGACCTACAATAGAGACAAAGCACGGCGTTGAGTTCCTCCATTCCACACGTAATGTTTTGAAAATTAAACAATGCATGGAAAACGAAATGTCCAACATACGCTTTTCTAACTACTCTACTATGTAGAAAAAATGTGAGACTGAAAAAATCCAAGTAAATCTCACCTCCCAGCCAAATCCACAAGGTGTACCTTCGAAACGGTCTCACTAGGCATATTATTATGTCTCAAGTAGCTAGCTTGGACGAAGGTGATCGTGAATATGGCGTGCGATCGAGAAGATACGTCGTTCATCTGTGTGGACGCTGTGGTGCGCTGGAGGTTGCCCCGGTGCATGCATTCCTAGGGAAAAATAGCTGTATATAAAACTAGCTTTAAGCTTCGGCTTTGTCCGTGTGTTCCTCAATTCACTCAACACAGGCTTTTAGCTGGGTGCCTGAGACACAAAAATGAAAATATTAAGAAATAATAACTCATTCTCTTTCAGGGACCGAAATCACAACCGTTGCGTTACAGTCACACCCTTGTGACGGCCTTATGCAATCTTCTTCTTCTTCCTCCTGGCATTAATCCCGGCTATTGCCAGGGTCTGCCTTCCTACACAACCTACTCCACTTTGCACGATCTTTTGCATCCTCGGTGGTTAGACCACCAAAATATTTATGCAATATTTACAAAAAAATTAATATCTAACATAGTAAAAATAATTGTTGTCATTAACTAGTAGTTTTGAATCTGAAGAAAGCAGTTGGCTTTTTATTTTTATTTATCGTTAAATTTTGTATTTAAAACTAAATAACAATATATAAATAGTGTTAAACTGTTATGTTTTAAAATAAAGTAGGATTATAAATAACAAAAAACACATAATCGTCCAAGGAAATCGGATGTGGAAACCACCTCAGCCTATTGCGTCGCGCCGCCGCAACACTTGTTCCATACTTATTTATAAATATTTTCATTATAGCGCAGTGGGACAGATTCTGATAGCAAAATTCCATGGTTATAGGTTCGATCGCCACTCGAGATGCGCCCCATGCGGAGAGATCAGCCTCAAACATGCTGTAAGTCTCGAATTCAGGCGGCACTCACAAAAAGCTGTTTTTTTGATTGTTCCAAAACATACCTGTATATCATCATAATCTGACACCAAATGTTTCGACAAATCTTGCACATAGGGCCCCAACTTCGGATGCTCTCTAACCCTGAGAGAGTGTCCAGCGTCAGTAGCAAGGAGATCTTTCACTCTCTCATTGTATATCTCGAGATAGCTCACTTCCGTACGATAGGATGCACCCGACTCCTTGCCAGCTGCCACTCTTGAAAATAATTGGCGACATATCCGAGGAATTAGGCCTTGAGATTCCTGTAAACAAATAATTGCGTTAAATAATCAGCTGTATCCCGCACACAGCAGGGTAGGCAGAGGGAACCTAGTGTTAAGACACTCCGTTGCCCACTTTTTAGATGGGAAACTAACGCCGCGCTTCGCCTCGACACCAGAGCGAAGAAATGGAAATATACATTTTAATAAATATTTTATTTCCTCAAGTGGGAATCGGAGCGGAGGACACTGACGTGTTTTTTCCACCTATAATCGAGACAAGACAGAGGCATATGTTTTATAAAGAGATTTTTTATATTTTTTATCCTATTCCCTTTAACTGATCTTAATATGTTTTATATAAAATTATACGAGGCTCGCATGGATATACAACCGTAAACTTAGTTAATCAATAAAATGGTAAAATATTAATCTTAACATCAAACAACAAAAGACGCTCTGTCACTGGTATAGAACTCACGATCACGCCGATAGCTAAATTATGAATAAAAATAATTTAATTAATTAGCTTCCTATGCACGAATTACTTATCGTTTAATTTATCGCATCTGATATAAAACCTGTTTTCTGTTTACCTAATCAAAATTACCTACGTTATTACATATATGTGTAGGCTTTTTTTAATATTTAGAGATTGGATGATGGATTTTTCTGGCTTTATAAAGTGTAGCCCGGTGTTAAGTTCCTCCACTCAACATGCAATGCCTTCAAAACTTCGGCGGAAAGTGGAGAACGGAGTGTCTTAAGAGTTCCCTGCGATGTGTAGGGTACAGAGTGAATCTGATAAAAAAATAGGTGCATAAAAATAAACAATGACTAACACTACTAATAAAAATTACATAACAACACAAGTGACAAGAAACTGTTACAATAATCTAGAACTTCCCTATTTAGCAATAATATGATAAATAACCTGTATATACATAAATTTCTATATAAAAATACAGTCAGACAGACGTTGACCGACCTTGGTCGTAAGGATTATGTTTTAAAAGGATTTAAACGTGACATATAAAATGGAAGATTTCGATAATACGCTAAATATATACATGACTCAGATACTCCCACCGTCTGTGAGAAAATCTTAATATTTACATATTCATATATTAATATGTTCTTATAAGCGATGGATCGTTTGAGATCAGTTGTGGAGCAGGGGCAAAAGCGTGTGATTGTAAACGTGATTGGTTGGGCGTTCGATTCCCACTGGCTAAATTGACATATTTAATATTTTCACTTCTTCCCTCTGGTGTCGAGGCAAAGTGTAAAGTTGAGTTTCATCACTCAACGCAAAATGTTTCCAGCTGAACAAAACCGGACAGGCGCGATCCTGGGCCGAAAAGATTGGTATTAAAGCTACTAGTTCAAGAGAGGTATCAGATGAAAGGGCTCTGGCTAAGCTGAGCTTGAATTTCAGAAAAACCTCGAGACCTTTAATTTTTGTACGGGATCCTCGTTGGGCGAGCCTGACTCTTGTTTGTCCGGTTTTATTTTAGCTTTTAGCTGTGCCCCGCATATAGCAAGTTAGGCAGAGGTCTCACACACTCCGAAACCGACGCACAACAGCAGCAGAAGTTGGAGTGTCTTATCATTAGGTTCCCTTTGCCTACCCTACACTATCCAAAAAAAAATTGTATTTCCACTGTTATCTATTGTTTTTACTACATTGAAATACTAAACACCCAATACTTATTTTCTATAACTGTCACAAAACGTGATAAATTATCGTGAGTCAGCCATTAATATTTATTTCCTTTCGAGTAGGTTATGATTCCTAATGCATCAGCATACATCCACGCTCGCTTCTTGGCACCAACATTATCATACAAATTGGTTGAGCTAGGCTACACTCATACATATGCAATCGGATTTATATATCTGCAAATCTTGGCAGATCATAAAACCAGACTCACATTCATATTAGAAGCATTGTATCCCGCACTTAGGGTAGGCAGAAGGAACCTAGGAACATAGTGTTAAGAGAGTCCGTTCCCGTTAGGACAATTTCGTTCCCTACATTCCGCCGAATTCTGGAGGTATTGCGTGTTGAGTAGCAGATCTCAACGCCACGCCAGAGAGAAGAAATGAAAACGTAAAAATATTTCATTTCCACGAGTGGAAATTGAACAAGGGTTTGTGCCTCTGCGGTTTGACTGGCTCCAATTTTAAGTGATGTATGTACCTAGTATTAGAACGATACGTTCTAAGTGCACGAGGAAAAGAAAGATTAACATATACCTATATCGTAATATAGTTTATTATCTTCTTCGATGAATCGATTATCCAACACAAAAATAATGTTTCAATTCGAAAGAACAGTTCCTGAGTTTACAGAGTTCAAGCAAACGAATTCCTCAGCTTTATAACATTAGTATAGATTAGGATCTCAACAACCGCCTAGAAACCACGTGCTAAGAAATAAAAATACCAATAACAAAAAGAAAAGAAAGCGGTTCTCAAACTTACGGCAGATCCCATCATAGTGAAAGTCTTCCCGCTGCCGGTCTGCCCGTACGCGAACACGCACGCATTGTAGCCCTCGAACGCGCTGTCGATTACATCTAGACCTAAGTCTGAGAACACCTGCAATTAATAATTAAATTTAATTATATTTTAATTTATTATTTATTATTTAATCGTTAATATATCGATTAAAAATTATTTGAAAATGTACATCTTCGCGTTGTATTCCACATATAGCAGGATAGATAAAGAAAACTTTTTGTTAACACTCCGTTCCCAATATATTCGTACTGACTAATTTAATAGGGGGCGTGACTGATATTTTTTCTCGAGTGGGATTTTTTTAGTTTTTTTTGGAAAACAATATCTCTAAATAAAAAAAGAAGTGAAACAGAAAAAAATATCCATCGGTCATCGCATTACGCAAAAAGAGCGTAAATATGAAAAAAAGAGAATTGTCAATTACATAGTCATAATAAACTAAAGCCTAAGCTTCACGATTATATTGCTTTTGCGATGACACAAATCCTTCGATCACATCTGACGCAACGCAACAGGCAATAACCAATGACCATTCAGCCTAAGTGTCGTTGACAGACCAGATAATAAATAGCTGTTGCATAGATTATCTAAGCTATAATTTATATCTAAAGTAGTCTAAATAAACAGCGAAATGTTAATCTGTTACCTAAGCTAAAATTAACTGAAATTAACCAGATTTTTTCTAGACACACATGTTGAAATTCTATCTAAAGAATGTTGAGACCGTCGTAGCCTAGGGGTACACACGTGCCAATGTAAACGCGGTAGTAGATTCGATGCCCACTCGAGTAAATGAAATTATTAATATTTAAGCTTCGTTGCTCTGGTGACGAGGCAAAGCTCGGCGATGAGTTCCGCCACTCAACTGGCAATACCTCAAGAATTCAGCAGAAAATGGAGAATATAAGTGTCTTAATGGGAATGTAGTGTCCTAACACTAAGTTCCCAGGTTTCCTCTGCCTACCCTGCTACATGCGTGATACAGCGTGAAGCTAAAAAAGAAAGAACATTCGTTTAAGTGCTCCAGCCAATTAAACCACATATTCTTATAGTCATATCGAAGTTCTTATACCATTGTTACCAATGCATTGTTGTTGATATCTCTATATTGAAGTATTTTAATAAAGCTTAGCTACGAAAAAAATATTAAATAGATTATATAATATAGACGATGATAGATATAGATAGATAGATAGATAGATAAATCTATACTAATATAATAAAGCGGAAGAGTTTGTTTGTTTGTTTGTTTGAACGCTAAGATCTCTGGATCTACTGGATCGATTTACTTTGTTTTTGTTTTGTATGAAAGCTGCATTCTTCAGAAGTGCTATAGGCTATATAATATTACATTACACATATATACTAATAAATTAAAATACTTTCTAATTTGACATGCAATTTATTCTGTGTTAATAACAACCGTCGTCGCTACGCGACCGCGTTTGTTACCGCGTCATTTTGATATTCATCCTTATGAAAATAAATATAATAGTCACTTTTAGCATTTCATCTAGATTGAAATTATATTTCTATAGAAATTATATTCTTATATTTCAAGCAGGCGTAGCCGCGTCCGGGTCCGCTAGTAGATAGATATATAGATAGACAAAGTAAAACGCTATTATATTTTTTTAAATTTTAAATGTTATTGCTAAAAGAATAGTGAGTAACATCATCCGACTGTAAAGGGATATATTATATGGTTCTATTCTTAACCGTTGAACGAATTATTTTCATTTCCTGTAGTTAAAGCTAAACACCAGGCTCCCTTACAAACACTGCTATATGAGATACAGCATCAAGCTTTAGGAATAAGGTAGATATTTCAGACATAATTAAAAAAAAATGTACTACAGGTTTCTTATTATTAGAGTATTCAATGAACATAAAGTAAGTCATTTACATTATGTTATAATTATACACCATTGTTCAGATGTTAATCTTATGTTATTTATAACCGTTTTAACTATAAAACATTATATAAAGTGTAAGATAAGCATGAGAATTAATAAAAATATTATTTTATATGTTAAAGGAATAAAAATTAAATAAGAGAAGTTTGATAAATTTTAAAATATTATATATTTTTTAATTTTAACCTATTCTTAAAATCACCATAAATAAAATATAAAAGTTATAGAAGGCTCAGAACGGAGTTATGTGTAATGCAGTTGGAAAACCCCAACAGCTCGATTGACCATGTCTTAGTACAAAACAAGGAATATTATTTAGATTAATCCTGTGTTATGATATGATACTCCGTTCCCAATAAAAAAGCTTTCGTTCCCCACTTTCCATCGAACCATGGAGGCGTTGCGTGTTGAGTGGTGGAACTTAACGCCGTGCTTTGTCCCCCTTACCGAAGAAATGAAAATATTAAAAATTTTATTGCCTCGAAGTGGGAGTTTCATTATACAAATATTTCATTATACATAATTTAAAAAGGGTGTTTTCTTTCTTCCTACAACAAGGGTAACGATTTTGATACGCTTGGCGCCATTCTTGGCATTGAAAAACGATGGACATTATTAATTTTATAAAACACCAATAAACATCATCCAATGTCGATATTTGTATCATCAGATTCGTTAATCTCTTTATAATAAAAATAGCATTTTTTCAAATTTAAATGGAATCAACTACCACAGCTTATGCTCACATATTACTCCCCAGAATAACAACGGCTTATTTTATACGTTTATTTCGTTTGCCACAGAATAACAAAATTAATGTGACCACAGATATTAAATAATAGTTAAAAAGCAATGACAGCAACCGCAAAAACCAAACCTTGACTAAAACGGCACAAGTCATGAGGTGAACTAAAGCGGACATTAGTAAAAAGTTACTTTCTCTTCGTAAGTTCAATAATAGTGTTTTTTTTATGATTGAGGGCAGATTTGGAATTAATAGATACAAAATTTTCATTTGCTTCGGCATTGAGGTTCGCCACCCTGAATGCGATGTTTTAATTGTATCTTTTAAAGCTGTCATGGCACAAGCGTGTGCTGTGAACATAATTGTTGTAGGTTTGATTCTTACTCGGAATAACGAAGACAAATCATGGCGTTGAGTTCGGCCATTCAACACACGAAATCTCAGCGGGAAGCGAGATACAATGTGATCTAAGGAAGGCCCCTAAGATAGATCCAGCACCCACGCGATGGAAAAAAGAATGTCGAGTTTCTTCTTCTCTCTAAATGACAGCGTTTTATTTTTTTAGTTGTAGAATGATAATAATTTATAATAATTAAGCTACAGTTACGATACTACCTAATAAAAATATTGATTCATATCAATTAGATT
This sequence comes from Heliconius cydno galanthus, assembly GCA_036379175.1. Classification (NCBI taxonomy): domain Eukaryota; kingdom Metazoa; phylum Arthropoda; class Insecta; order Lepidoptera; family Nymphalidae; genus Heliconius; species Heliconius cydno. The sequence goes on along the minus strand of JAKRZM010000815.1, from coordinate 698,662 downwards.
AATATCTTAATTACTTGTAACATCAAACAGGTCTCTATTAAAGATAGAAAAAATATAGTCCTAATTTTTCTAAAATATTTCTACTCTTATCTCTACAGCAATGACACTACGTTTTGAAAAAATGGACACAATATTAAAAAAAATTAAATAAATTCTATCTAATAGAAATTTGAAAAACGCTTCAAGAAAAAAATATCGACACAAAGGATTGAAGTAGGTAAACGTACCTTCTAGTTCTACTTTAACTCTACTCAATTAAACTTCAGTGTGAAGCTTTATCTTTCAGATAAATAATGAGTCATGATAACGCGTGTTTATCGAATTGGCACTCGTGAACAACCCCTATTTCTTAAAAAATAGGACTTCGCTAGAATTATATTGTTACTAACAATGACAACTCACGAGAATAATGATAAGCAGCTAGAGAACAATGATGCTGTTATTAGCAACAATGATAAATTACATAGAAGTGATAAAAAATAGACGTAGTCTATAGACCAACAAAATTATGTGTAATAATGATAGTAATATTATTTCTATGTATAATGTAGATATTATTGCCATATCTGTAAATCAAATTTAAATAAGATTATAGTGGGATTTAGGTTTTTTTGTTCAAGTAATATTTTTTTAATTAACGCTTTAACGTTTATTGTGTCGATACTGTAATATATGGCTCTTCATTATCATCGTGAAGATATGATTGTGAAAGCGATGGTTAGGAAATGGATTCCTAATATCGAATCCCTGCTCCTAGTAATGTTTATAAATAAAATATGTTCTGTATGTCAGTACATGATACGGACGATGTACAATAAGAAATATTACTTATTGGTCTACACTCAAAGATTTCTTTTTGTCTTTAAAACATTAAAACTTTGCATTTACCTGTGATCTGATGAAATGAGAAAATGACCATGCTTAGTGCATTGCTTGCGAGTGGAATTTTATCGTATACCTGCCACTTATTAGATATCAGTCGGCCAAATCCAAATCCGCCATAATAATGTTGATGTTTATAAATATTTTATACACAAATAACAAGCGCTTTGAAGTTTTAATGTATTTTAAATTGTCCATGCTAACGTAAGGTAAATATTTTCGGAAACATATAAAAAATTTACAATAGCGGGACCCGAAACTTTCTAAAAAAAACATTTATTTTAAAAACTACCGGATAGTTTCTATCTACCCAATAGAATATTCAAATATACCTACCAATCTATTAACATAAACATATAGTATAATTACCACAAATATAACTCGAGGCCCATTTAGGATATACTCGTACAGTAGTAATTTAGTATGGTTATTGCAGGTATAATTTAAATTACATCTTGGTAACTAAGCCTTATGGCATTTATCTCTTTGAGTAACGCCGACACCCGTTAGCGGGTGTAAGTGTAATTTCTTCTAACAGAAAGTTACTATTACTTTAATGTCAATTATGAAAGTATCTACTTACTAATAATAATGTACATGTTCAGAATTACTTTTGAGAAAAATCAAAACAGGCCTTATTTTTTCTTTTTAGGAATCTTCGAGAAATAAAATGCTTTCATTTCCACTCTACTCCGTTAACAAGAAAAACTATGGCATTGGGCCCGCCACACTACTCGCAATCTCAAAAAATGGACAACGCGTGAGGAACAGTAGGTTCCCTCTTCTTAACCTTGCAGGAAGTTAGAAAAATAATATTCAAGAATATACAGCTCTACAATGTAGCAACGAAAACGAAAATCCACACATTATACAACAAACACCAAATGATGCCAGTTTAACGATTCGGTTATTAGGACACGAAACACGTTTATATTACTTTAAGACGTTCATAAATGAAGAACATGGAGACCTCGTATGGAAAAGGAACTTATAAAAATTTACAACAGAAATAAAGATAAGAACATATTGCAATGTTTATTTTTATGAATATTTTTATTGTTAGGTATATTTAACTATTTTATTTTAAAACAATGGAAACTGTCAGGGGAGTGATGTCATCTTATATTAAAAATTTACTTGGTAAAATAATAAGGATATGGGTAAAGAGATACACCATAAGCAAGTGTTTCTAATGTCCCTAAAATATTTAAATGAACTTAGAGATCTTATAAATCCCAATATAATATATCACAATCATATAGAATGGGGTCCATTCCATAATCATAGTTGATTATCTAAAACCGGAAGTTAATAATACGTTGTCAATTACTAAATAGTAGGGTGGGTGGTTTAAAAAAAAAATGCGTTTATTTTTTTTCTAGCTATTGTGAAAGTATTGTTCAGTACACAAAACAAATAAGCATGTTAAAAAGACAGTTTTTAATTTTATATTGGTTTCTAGAACATATTCGTTACAACGGAATAAAAGTTAAAATATTTTTATTCTCTTGTTATTCGCGTTATTAAATTTAAGAGATGTCCTTTTAACAGGCTTATATTGTCGATGCCCTGAACATTGTATTCACTGTAGTTAGGATAAAAAGTTTTTTAGGCCTATTCTACTTAATAGTCTCAATTGGGATTTTTTTCCTTTTTTGCACAGGAACACGACATTTTTAAAAATCGTAATTTGAACAGATAATCAAATATCAATTTAAAAAGATGTGCGCAGATTTTTCCACTTTTGGAACACCTATATAAAATTTCCGCTTGAATTATGAAAAACAAGAAAGAAGCCTTTACTGTTTTCGTTATTATTACTAAACTAAAATGTATGAGATGGACGTGATTTATCTTGACTATGGGGGTACAACGTTTCTGTGCGACATATTATATAACAGTTAGAAAAATTGTCTGTCACAATACCATACATTAGGATGAAATACAAATAAGCAAAAATAAAAAATTTAGGATGTCATTCTAAGGCTTAAGCAATTGACCGCCGTTGACCTCAAATATATCCTATACATAGGTCTAATAAAAAGAAATTTATATTATATCTAGATATTGGCTTTCTCTCGATATTTTATCAGACCGATTAGATAAATAATAGATAAAGTCTTGTTTTGGGAGTGTCCATTTGAGGTAGAGTCCGCAAATTGCTCCACTTACTGAAGATGTTGATATGATAAGGCGAGACGTGTTGTTACGAGTGTGCAACAACAAGGCATAGAGATACTGGTACTAAGTTCCATTTACTGACAATTTGTATGAAGATTGAAGATATTGCCTGATAGGTGGTAGAAATTAGCTTAGAAATGAAAAAAATACCTATTCCCAAAATAGGGATCGAACCCATAACCACGACGGAAACAATACACAATTGTATCAATACAGTGGATTCTGTACAAACAAAATTCAATCAAAATATGTTTATTGAAAACACCGGAACGACTTCCGTCCTAAATAACCAGGCACAGAGTTACGTTATACACAATGGTAATTTTGTTCGTGACCTTCCGCCAAGGCCGCTTGAAAAGGAGGTATCAGTACACGTTCTCACGGCTTCAGGTATTCTAATATAATTATATGATATTTTATGTGCTAGAGGCCGTTGTGAGTTCGATCCCCAGATTCCCCAGTAGTTAATTATTATTTATTAATATTTTCATTTCTTCGCTCTGGCACCGAGGCAGAAGTTAGTTTAAAAACAGCACAAGCGATCATTTTGTTCACCTAACTAATAACTCAACGTAAAAGGTAGAGTTGCAAAATACAAATTTTAATAGATAATTATTATTATTTTCTGATATTTTCTAAAATATTTTTACTTTACTAATTCGCTCTACATTGGCTTTATTAAAAAAAATACCTTTGTACACAACATGGCTATTTAATTAATAAATTGATTTTATTTTATAGTATTTAGCGTTAAGAAAACGAAATCTAGAACAACAACAAACATATATGTATAAATGTATCATTTATAGGTGAAAGTATACATTTCGTTTTCGAAAGATAAGAATAGAAATCTATTCATAATAATAAATGGAGTCATTGTCAAAGTCCTAGCCACGACCAGTCTACGAATAATTACAAAAATAGTATTTATATTTTACTATTCTAAAAGTCGAATAAGTTTAATAATCTTTCAACTTCACGCTGTATCCCGCATATGGAGCAGGGTAGGCGGAGAAAATCTAGTGTTAAGACACTCCGCTCCTCATTTTCCGCCGAATTTTGGGGGCTTTACGGATTGAGTGGGGAACTCATTTCTCCGAATGGGAATCGAACCCACAAAACATGACGCATTTATAGTCACACTTTTTTTTTGTCCCTGCGCCACGACTGGCCCCAAGTTACTATGGCCATACGTTAAATGTCTTAATCGTTTTAAGGCCCTGTTAGTACAACATAAAACTCGATCATTCCTCAGTATGACAAAGAGAAAAAAGTTAAAAAAATAATTAAATCAACAATAGAATCGTGACATTTCCTCCACTTGTCGCCGACCGATTGAGAGTAGCTTTCAAATTTCTTATAAACTATACGAATGTAGGTAAAGTAAAAAATAAACATTTTAATTTGTATCGATCACGTAGCGCCGCTACCGTTATACTTGTACTGTATCACCAGTTTGATGTTAAAATGCTGCATCCGGATTATAAGCAGTGAGCACACCATCATTAACTTAATTACAATTATCCGTTACAAGTTCATTTACAGTCTCTACTCAGAGACGTTAATTACCGCTTAACTGATACTCAGATAACGTCATCTGTGAAAATATCAACTGTCCATAAGAGTTTATAAACATACAACCTCTTAACATATAAACAGGGGAGTCTTAGTAGGTAATAGGATCGTTTTGGCTTTCACCCAAAAGGAACTCTATAAATGTATTTTTACCATAACTAGAACATTATTATTAAAAAAACCAAGAGGTTTTATATTTAAAAAAAAACATTAGTCGTAACGGTCACGCAGCCCTAAACACGATAAGTTAATGTGCGTGAAAATACTAACTATTAAATTACTCCGTAGTACTAAATAAAATGTGAATAGTTCAGAGGAAAAACGGGCAGTATAAGAAAGTAGTAGCGATGATAGATAATATTTTCCAAAGGCAGAGTTCAACTAAAAATAATACTAAATATATATTAGTTATCTTTTCTATTATATAAAAATGTATTTCAATATCGCGGGTGATTTTTCTGAATTCCAAACCTATACAATATAACGTTTTCCGGGTTTTGTTTATTTTTACAGTAAGACGTCGTTCCTGCCGCAGCAGCAATGATTTATAATTAATTGGATTTTCATTTTATTATTCTATCATTGCAAGCCAAGGGGGTTGGTGAGTGGAGCGAGCAGGGGGCGGTGCCCCCTATTTATTATATATATAATTTATTTATAAATACTAAATCTACTAAAATTTGACATTACATAACTCCGTGGATGATATGAGTGAAAGATATTATAAATATTAGCAATGTTTAACTATATTACCCGCCCATCCTCTTTGATCAGGACAATTAGTAAAGAAAAATATAAAGCTTATAAGCCAATATACTTATTAATTTAATTATATAAATAGATCCCACACATCGTCCGTATTGACAGCCCGGATTTTATTTTACTAGTTTCAAGGCGAACTTCTTAATTATTTTCTTTCTACGCTTGCATAATTTGTAAACATATTACTTTTTATAAATAAAAATATTTTTAAAATGCTATTATTTTAAGACTTGAGTAGCATTTTTTAACTTTTAAATATTTTTTGTTATTGTGTAGGTAGGAAAGATCTAGTTATAGCAATAGGCGATACTTAGCACGTCACTAACTCCGATTTCTATAGCTAAAACGAAACTAAAAACTAAAATATACATACATAACGATATATATATATATATATATACTAGCGGCCCGCTCGCGGTTTCACCCGCGTGAACTATGTTATTATTAATTTCTGTCATCATGGCTACGTCCTAGTGACGTCTATGCAAAATTTGAGACTCCTAGCATTTGTAGTAACGAAGTTTCATACAAACTTTCGACCCCAAAAACAACCCCTTAGAAGTCGAATATTGCAAATTCCCGTCTTAGCGAGCACCTACGTCCTATAACTCCTATGCAAAATTTCAGATTCCTAGCACTTGTAGTTTCTGAGATTTCGTGATGAGTGAGTGACCTTTCAATTTTATATATATAGATATACCAACATACAGTCAACACGCAATGCCTCGAATTCGGCGGAAAGTTGGGAACGGAGTGCCTTAACACTAGGTTCCCTCTGTCTACCATGCTGTGTGCGGGATACAGCGTGAAGTTGATATAATATATCAAACATCTATTTATATAAAACATAATAAGTAATTTCCCCACCTGATCTTGAGATGCGTAGTGTTTGTCATTGCCGTCGTACGACCAGTAGGAGTGGTCAAAGGTGAAGTCCTTGTACTTCTCCCGGCTCCCATCGTTTTGTTCTTTGCTATTCTGTAAAGAATATCAAACGTTATCCTAGATACTAATATTGACCTAGATTAGTACTGGCTAAGTGTGTGGGTTGAGAGGAATACGTAACTGGAACAGCTCATTCGTTTAAGAATAAAATAGATAAAATGAATAAACAATTTTGAAGTTGATATCGCATTTAAGGTTAATGTTTACGTGTCTAGAGGCAATAGAGATAGAGTTATAAAATTGAAATTTTTAGTCAGCAACTTGAAAATAAAATGAAAAAACAGATAATTTAGCCTTATTAAATTAAATATTTAATATTTTCTTCGCTCTGGTAACAAGGCAAAGTGCGGTGTTGAGATCCTCTACTCAACATGCAATGCATGCAGAATTCAGCAGAAAGTGGCGAACGCAAGTATCTTATTGGAAACAGAATGCCCTAACATTGCCAGGTTCCCTCTGCCTTCTCTGCCATGTGTGCTGGATAGAGAATGAAGCAGAAAAAATATATAATCCCTAGATTCACGTGAACATAGAAACTAATACTTTAATGAAAGTCCACTTAATAGAAGATTATATTTAACTTTGTAATCGTATATGAGTATGTAACTATCTACTACTATACCGGAGTGACTAATCATTAATCATCGTCATTGTAGCGCAGTTATAACGTGTCCGACTGCACATTACGGTCGTGAGTTCAAATGTCACTCAAGATATGCTATAAATTATAGAATATTCATTTGTTTTCCCTGTCTCAGCAAAAGGCGGCTACAATATAAATTACAAAAGAAAATGATGAAAAATAAAAGGATTTTCCTTTTAAAAAAACAAAGTTAATCTAGAAATTTCTATATCAATGTCACAATAATGTTATAAAGACTTACGTTTTAGGTAAAAAATATATTAAAAAATCAGAAATCACGACATACGACACGCGTCGTAAGCACTTAGAGTTGTTCCCCAGTCGCCACCATAATTAGCGGTTTATACCTAGAGGCCACCTCCGTATGTCGACCAGTTCTTTGTTTCTACGCCATTTTATACTGTTTTAACTATATGATTGCAATAATACCTTTATTACGTGTACAAAAATACGAGTATAATGTGCGTAGTATAAATATATTAAATGATTCATAAAGAAGTGAAGTGGACGACGGAGTGTCTTAACACTAGTCACTGTTTCTCTCTGCCTACCCTTCTAGTATATATGACAAAGATCTGAAGGAAAAAAAATGTTACAGCCGGAACTTTGTAATAGAAAATATGTGCATTATAATAGAAAATGTATACGAAAAATATATTTCTATTTGAGAATAGGGGAATTATAAAGTAGTATTCAGGTTCCCTAGTCGTACGTAAATATTTAAAACGTTAAGAGGCTCTACATGCAACACCATAATAAGCTTTGGAATTCGACAGTAATCAAGTTTCTTATTTGTACGTAAAAAGTGTGGGAATCGAACCCTAACCGTTGCTCATAGAACCCTTGAGCACCCGCGCCACGATGGCCCCCAGACATTCTTCTCCTACCAATAATTTGGGAAAATAAATATCAGATTTTGGCAAAACCCAAACCAACTTTTACAAATTCATTAATTACAGGTTCTACAAAATCATATATAAAAATGCTATATTATACGTTATACAATAGAAAATATGTTGTGATAGAAACGTGTGAAAGCAGGATGATGTTTATGACTAACAGGCCGTTACGAACGACGATGTCATAGACATGCACACTCAGCGGAAGGTCACTAGGTCACTTCGAACTGCAATCTTTTTGGGTTAAATGGTCCTTTTTCTGATTGGATTTGTCGTTTCTATCAAATATAGATTTTAGTGGTGGTGTGAAATCGACTGTCTGTTAACGGGAAACGAGATGGTTATGGGTTCGATTTCCAGGGAGTAAATATTTTTCATATCTCCGCCCTGCGACAAGACGCGAGTCCGGCCACTCAATAAGCAGTCTCGAATTCGGACGAAAGGTGGAGAGCGGAGTGTCCACATTTGGTTCTCCTTTTTTACCCTGCGATATCTTAGCTAGTCTCCGTAAGTTATCACTAAACAATATTAAACGATTAATAAAGAAAATAAATTAAGCTGATAGCTTACAATTGCCAAATCTAAATTTCATTAATAAGAACACTAAAAATATATTTATAGACAAAAGGCGTTTTTTGATTTTAATGTCATTTTCATTAACAAACTATAAAGCGAATGTTAATGAGTATTAGGTGTCATTATATTTTATATGCTTATTTCGAAACACGGTAAATACATAAAAAGACATTTTAATGTAATCTGCATATTTTAAGGAACTCGCGTGGAGTTTCGGAACACAACGCCGCCTCATGTTCAAACATGAGGCGGCGTTTTTTTGGATTAACAAAGAGGATTAACGGTTAACTACGACAGTATTAATCGTGATTTAAGAAATAATTACATAATATTTTATTGTTTTTTTTTATTAGCATCACGCTCTATGTGCCTGGTAAACGGAGAACCTGAGAATCTGATGTTAAAAAAATCAACAATAAACGTTGCATTAAGAACGGAACTCAACGGCGCGTTTTGCCTCGTTAGCAGAGCGAAGAAATCAAATATTAAATACATATATAATTTCCTCAAATGGGAATCGAACCGATAAACTGTCGCGTTTAACGAAAATAAAGCCTTTTCATTTATAATAAATTCTATAACCTTCCTCGATAAATGGACTAACCAACACAAAAAGAATTTTTCAATTGATCTCGCCTATCTAGGCGCGTTCAACTAAAAAAGCTCTTCAGCTATATAATAATAGTATTTGTAGAATATAGGTAGTATAGATATTAAAAAGTAACAAAAATTGTAAAAGATGAAATATAGACTTGATTATGTAAAAATGTAGTAAACACAGACACTGTTGAACATCTGTTTCAACACTACACATGACATTGGCACAGTTTATATAATCGTAATTTGATAATAGGTGAATGTTACGATGTTATAGAACATAACCTAGACATTGAGCTATTTAATTGAAAATAAATTACTTTAGTATATATTTAAATAGTTTTTCAGGTGGATCCTATATTTTATGTTAGGTTTAGGATGAGGCCAGTTGTGGTGCAGGGGTACAAAGTGTGACTATAAATGACTGGTTGTGAGTTCGATCCTCACTTAAGGAAATAAAATATTTATTTAAATTTATATTTCCATTTCTTTGCTTTGGTGTCGAGGCAAAGCGCGGCGTTTGGTTCTGCCACTCAACACGCATTGCCTCCAGAGTGTTATGACACTCCATTTCCCACCTGGAGAGTGGGAAATGGACTTGGTTCCCTCTGCCTACCTTGCTGTGTGCAGGATGTTAGGAAACAATCTAATAATGTTCTTTATTAAGCTACAAAGAGAGGACCCAATGGTATATCTTAGCATTCAAATCTAATTCCTACTATTCCCCTTATTTGCGGGTGGAACTAAATGTTGCACAAGGTGTTTGGTCTCTCAAGAGGGAAATGATTTTTATTAATATTTTTATTAATTTATACAAATAGTTATTATATAGGTAGAGTAGTTCCAACAGAAATTTCCTGAGACGAATTATGAATATATAAAAAGAAATATTAAACAAGTATTCAATGGCATATTTCCATGTCAAAAAAAATATTTGACTAATTGCACTTGCAATTGCTATATATGTGGTAAATAATATATGTTTATACAGTACTTACTTTTACAGTAAGCAATCTTGTTTTCTTCCCTTCCATTTGTACAATTAACTTGGAGTTCATATCCTTCTCTCTGTAACAAAATATAAAAAATAAAATATAATAAAAAAATATTTATTAAATTAAAATTGGCAATATGTATTAAAATTTCAAAAACAATTACCTAAGCAGTTAATATCAATATCAACAAATAATTGTAATCTTACTATCAGATAATAATGCAGTAAAAAGAAATACATACATTGTACAGTAATTATATTTATTGGGTAAAAGATAATTCTCATATGAAAATAATTAAGATTTTAAAGATTCTAATGTGTATGTTTTTATATACTAGAATTGTCAAGATAAATTAGTGCACTGTCTTGATGTTTACATTTATTTCCATTATGTATATGTCACAGAAAAAACATGTTAACATTCAATTAGTTTGTTTGTAAACACTGCATTCTAATATGTCTAAAGGTGAGAGGATGGTCTAAAAATTGAAGTAATTAGTGAAGGCAGTATTTGGGTCAGAACTTTTTTACATTTTTCGTCAACTTTCATTTAAATACTTTGTTAAGGTACAGTTTGTGTTCTAAATGCAGCCGAACCGTGAAAGTCATTGCCGTTTCATGACATCATTGTTTTTTTGTACTTTCAAAAACTTAAATGAGTTTTTAATCCTTCTATTTCATCACAACCCAATTGTAAAGTGTGCACCAATAGCATGCATAATTACGTCCTCATATAACATTTTTGGTGCTTATGCTAATGATAATAAGTCGGATAGCAGAATACGAATTGCAATTCATTTTTGCAAACTAACGTTTGTTAGGTTTTGATGACTAATGTACGTCCTTACCTTTGATTGAACGGGCGCACCCTTACAGCCACTTTTACAGAGGCCATTGTCACACATTATATTATCAATAAGTTTTATATTCAATAAAATTACATCGAACGCGAATGCGACACTACAAAGCAAATTGACATTTTATTTGATTCACTGACAGAGTGACAGTCGACGAGACGTGCAGCAACAATTCATAACAATGGACGTGAGTGTTGCCATTGTCGAAATGATTGAACATATAAATATATATATAGTCATCTTTTTTTATTTTTAGGTTGCGTATGGCAAACTTTAGAAACCCCTTTTGTATAATATAGTAAGTATTGTATAATTACAGTTTTTAAATCAAAAAACAAATCAAAATATCAAAAAGCTAAATATTCAACTAATTTAATAAAAATAATTTTAAAATTAAAAAATAAATAAAAATTGTCACTCTTGAATGGGCTATGATACATGCGTTTTTGTACTTCGTTTAGGATTAAGATATATCTATATATATAAAATCGAAAGGTCACTCACTCATCATGAAATCTCAGAAACTACATGTGCTAGGAATCTCAAATTTTCCATAGTAGTTACTTATAGGACGTAGGTGCTCGCTAAGACGGGAATTGGCAATATTCGACTTCTGAAGGGTTTTTGGGGTTGAAAGTTTGTATGAAACTTCGTTACTACAATTGCTAGGAGTCTCAAATTTTGCATAGACGTCACTTACAGGACGTAGGTACTCATGGAGACAGAAATTAATAATAAAGTAGTTCACGCAGGCGAAGCCGCGGGCGGGCCGCTAGTATCATATAAATGTTACCATCCGTAAGAGTATGATAACGGTAGTTTATAATGTAACGGTCTTCTTACTTGTAAATTTATAAACTATCCAAAAAATGTGAACCGACATTGTCAAATGCAAGAATTCACCAAAGAATTTAAAAACTACTACAGTTACAGTAGGCTCAATTTATGTAATTAGTAAAAAATAAAATTTATATACTAACGCCACCGCAGTTACGATATTTAAGTGCAGGTCAGGTTAGGTTCGGTCTGTTGGTAAATACAATATAATAAAAGCATTATAAGCAATATAATATAAATACTGTTAACGTACTCGTNGGGGTTGTTTTTGGGGTCGAAAGTTTGTATGAAACTTCGTTACTATAAATGCTAGGAGTCTCAAATTTTGCATAGACGTCACTAGGACGTAATCATGGAGACAGAAATTAATAATAACATAGTTCACGCGGGTGTAACCGCGAGCGGGCCGCTAGTATCATATAAATGTCACCGTCCGTAAGAGTATGATAACGGTAGTTTATAATGTAACGGTCTTCTTACTCGTAAATTTATAAACTATCCAAAAATTGTGAACCGACATTGTCAAATGCAAGAATTCACCAAAGAATTTAAAAACTACTACATTTACAGTAGGCTCAATTTATGTAATTAGTAAAAAATAAAATTTATATACTAACGCCACCGCAGTTACGATATTTAAGTGCAGGTCAGGTTAGGTTCGGTCTGTTGGTAAATACAATATAATAAAAGCATTATAAGCAATATAATATAAATACTGTTAACGTACTCGTGTAAAAATGGGTAGATTTAGGTGAAAAAGACTATAAAAGCAGTGGAATTGTCTCAAACGCGATCCTTCTTCCTCCTGACTCCTGAGCTGCAGCTCCGGTCGCTGGTCGCCTAAGCTGGGCCTCCTCTGGGCAACCAGGAGTGTCACCTAGCTGGGTTGACCGCCAGAGCTACACACAGCTCCTAACCTACATATAAATAAACTGTAGAAAAGCTGTAGAGTAATCTGTATTTTGACAGCACACTGCCTATGCCGAATAATTTCTATTTAATCTGTGGTGACTTATCGATATTCCTTGAACAAAGTAAAGGTTAGAATTTTTTACTTATTTTTGTATTTAAAGTATATTAAATAGGACAGATATGTACGTATCTATTCTAAATTTCATATTATAAATTCTATAATATATGAAAGTAAAAAAAAAAATTAAACAAAGTAATATAAATTATTACATAATGTTTCTGTTGAACAGTGATCATTCAGGATGTCGGAGACTCCCGCTAGACCCATGAAATATCCTTACACCTTCAGTGCCAAGATAGCACAGTTCCCCTTCAAATATTACGTCCAAAACCAATGGATCTGGCGCTACTGGATGATCGGAATTGCGGTTGCTACTCCCGTGTTCTACAAGATTCACAAATTGGGTAAATAACTTTTAATGTAATTCTGACGACAACGTAGCCAGAAGTGAAGGTATCCCCCAACTTTCCTGATCCATAAAAGACAGTCAGAGATCAAGTACCACTAGTTTTAACTTACTTAAACGAAACGTTAGTTGTAACTGTTTCTATAATCCAACATATAATATCTTTAAATGAACTTTTTATGAAGTTCCTTTGGTAACTAGAAAAATGAGGAAATAAATAGATTTTTTTTCCATTTAACTATTTTCGATTAAGTGTATATTCGTTTAAAACTTTTGTGTAATAATTACAGACACCTGTACACAGTGTTTAGAAACATAAATATTTAAACATAGCAGGAAAATAGAGAATCATAACTCTTTCTCTTGGAAACTATTGAAATAAATCAATATTCTTATATGATATTTACATTTTTTTTTGTTGTATCACTGTAGAAAATGCTCCCCATATCTCTGCATTCCTATAGGAATGCAATTCCGAGAGGTGCATATTTCAGTCCTGCTGTCTTACATCAAATTCTTATTGTTTCTAAATATTTACCTATCCTTATTAATAACATTCTTAAATATAAAAAAAACAGTTCATAAAAATATATTAATTTTACAGCTAACTCCCCTGAGAATGTGAGCAAATGGGCTGAAATGAGGAAGAAGGAAGCTGCGGGACACCATTAATATTCTAACTTATTTTGCTCTGCAGATAATAAACGTTATATTTATAATAAGAATTAAATCATGTCTTAGTTATATGTTGTTTAATTTTTTTATATAATCTCCAACGATAAGCATCTAATAACTCCAAGTAAAAATTTATGTCATAATATATCACATTGACCATTGTGGAGTTAGTTTTTTCTCAAACTGGGTTGGTCAGTGGTTTGAAATTTTGGGAATTTTTTTTTTTACTTTGTGCTGTACAAAATAGTAGGCAGAGGGAACCTGAGAAGCGAATGTTAAGTCACTTCATCCTAATTAAGAGATTTTCATTCTCCATTTTCTGCCTAATTCTGGAGGCATTGTGTTAAGTGGTGGAACTTAGAGAAATAAATGCTTTCAGTGGGAATAGAACTTATAATACTATCAGCAAGATTATTAAATTAATATTTGCAAATGTTTTCAAAGTGCTACTAGACTTTAGTGCTGTAGTGACAGCTTCTAGTGTTGATTTATAAATATAAAGGGAAACATAATAGAAAACACCCATACATTTTCTACGTTTTTATTCACTACAATATAAATTATTAGAAAATTTATAAATTACATAAATAAATAATTGCAGAAAAAAAATATGATTAACAAGCCAACACGCCGCAACATCTTCCTAAAGGAATGCTTTCATAACAATATGGGGGGCCAGAATCGACAAAATTAATAAAAAAATAAATATTCACCTCACAACGGAAGGTACAATTTAAAATTAAATAATTAAAACATATCTCACACGTGGAATAATTATAAACAAAAACAACAAAAAAATCACTTGTACATATTGGAATTAATTATAGTAAAACATAATCTTAGAGATACTTAATACAACAATTTTAATTATTTGGTTGTCTGTTGATCACAAGTAGTGTTGCAGACTAAAAAAAATACAATTTTAACATATTCACTGCGCCTTGTGGTCGAAATCAGACTTACAGAGACCTCACGCCGGTGCGCGTTGTGTTACCCATGTATAAAATATGAGGCAAAAAGACCTCAATCACACCAGCTGAAAAATAGGTCCCGCAGTGAATGTGTTAAAGCGAATTCACTCGACAATTTATAAACAATACAATTTATTCTAAGCACTTATATGCCTATATAAGTAAATATTATGTAAAACGTGCAAAATTCAAAATGCTAAATTTGTAAAGGTCAGTGCAGGCAGGTTCTTTTTAATTACTGTATTCATTTTCCACCACAGCTAACGAACCCACATACTCTCAAATACATGGATACTGTTCTAATTTATTACTCTACGGCCAAAGAGTCGTGGCCGCCCTCAAGTTAGTATAATTTTTAATTTTGATTAGTTTCTTTCTGAATGTAAAACAGTCGAAAGTTAAATGTAACTTCAGAGCGGCCACAACTAAACAATCATGCTGTACACAATCTGATTATTAATCGACTAAATGCAACATTAAAACAATTAAAACATTAGTAATTGTCTTTTTATATATATTTTTTATACATTTATGTAACTTCTAAAGTCCTGTACACACTGGTCCTTACATGTTGATACTATGTAATTCTAGTTTATTGCTTCACTTTAGATTTCAGGCACTGTACTTTTACTATAAGGCAAGCATGTCTGGTAATTTTCTTAACTTGGATTATATTTTATTTTAATTTATTACTTATTTATTTAACTATTTCACAAAACAACTTTAATAACAATGAATCCATTGTGCATCTAAAGGAATTGTGATGTTATAGACTTATATAAATGATTATATATTTTGTAATAGTAGGAGGGATATTGATATAACTTTGGTTTATTCCAAAAAAAAGCCTTTTGAGCTAATTGTAGATCCAAATATTATTGTACTGTTAACAGTTTCATATATTTTCCGGAGGCCGTCGTGGCGCAGCGGCACTAGGGTGCGACTGTAACACGACGGTTCTGGGTTCGATACCCACTCGAGGTAGTGAAATATTTATTTAAGCTTTTATTTCTTCGCTCGCTCTGGTGTCGAGGCATAGCTTTGATTTCTGCTACTCAACATGCAATGTCTCTAGAATTCTGCAGAAATTGGAGAATGGAGTGCCTTAACACTAGGTTCCCTCTATGTATCCTGCTGTGTGCGGGATACAGCGTAAAGCTGATTTAATTAATTTATTTTTCTCAAATAGGTAATCCGAAAATTTAAGTACTTTCGATTTTTTTTATAAATGTAGGTATCAATATCCCCACAAGTACAATTTTTACAAACTTGAAATTATGTTATTATGTTAAATTATAAATATTTTTCAATGAAGTAGTAATTTCGTCACTTCAAATTTCTCTAAAAAGAAGATATAACACATAATTTTCTTTACAATTCTCAATCACAATATTAACAATATAATTATACTCAGAACAACTATAAAAGTCTTTTGCATTTAATGTATATATAACATTTATTAGAAAGACTTCTCCATGTTACTTTAACTCAAAATTTTATTACAATCCTTTTTAACTTTCTTACTTTTTTTAGTTTTTTTACCATTTCTAACTAAGTTTATAATGCTCAAAGAAATGATTAAATACCGTTTTGCGTTTATTGATTGATAAAATTTCACAAGTATATAGCAAAATTAAAAACTTAAACATCATATTAATACAGTATAATACAATGTAATAAAATGAAAAAAAAAATAGAATCACATAAAAAAAAGTAAAATCACTCTTTTGACCAGCAAAAGAACTAAACTACAGAGGTGGTACTAAGAATGTTTTTATCTCATTAATTATAACATTATATCCTGACTTTAATCAACTAAAAGTGAAGAATAAATGCAAAAAACAACTAGTATTGAATATGATTTTATACATAATAATTCTAGTTTTAAACAACAACGACATATATTTAAATATTTCGGCTAAAAAGCAGCAGTTTACAAATATTATTTATTACTCAAAAATGCGTATTTAATATTTTTTAAATGTCAATTCAAGTTTTGTAACTCTCCCCACAAAATGTTACATTACTCACGAATGTCCCCAATAATTGAAGCAAATTTTTATTTTTCATATTTTCTTATTATAATATTTTATATGAAACTAATGTATTTCGAATGGTCTAATGCGTTATTTTAATTAAAGGCACAGAAGCCGTCTTATCGTCTTTATCTAATTATAATTAATGTGGGTGTAGCTAACACAGAAAATATGATTTAATAAAAGTAAGTGAGGAATATACTGTCTTAACTATATACAATCCACACTGTTAATAAGAAAAATAAAGGTCAAAACTGTTAGTTATTTTTGTGCACTTGATGAGTATAATTTAGAATTTCAGAATCATCATTCAGAAAATCATTCAAAATTATTAATTTATATATGAAATAAATGCAGAAATCAGAAAATATAATATATAATTTTTATGTTGTGTGAACTACAAACACTTTACAAACTGTCCAGCTACACCCATAGCCAATATTGTCTATAATCTAACTAAAATCTGTCTTAGCCAAAAAAACTACAAGATTTTGTTCCAATATACACAATCAAAAATCTAATTAGTGGTTACTTACCTAATATTTTTTACATGAACGTTTATACATTTCACATTTTGTTTTCACTCTATGGTTTAGTTTCACAGATCACAATGACATTACAACTATTCTATATAGTCTATGGTATAAGCACTGTACTTAGCCTCCATTGAGACCATAGGTTATAACTTATAAGTCAAAACTTCAAATATAATTTATTTCAATTATTTCACACTGGTAATACATTTTTTTATCATACAGCAGGATAAGTAGAGGAAATTTTATCTCAAGACACTCCCCGCCCAATTTTCGAGGCATGAGTGTTGTGTGGTAGAATTTAACGCCGTGTTGTCTTGTTGCCAGAGCAAGCACATGAAGATAACTCATTCCCTAGAATGAGAATCAAACGCACAACTGTCGCGTTTACCACAAATAATTTTGTATATAATATTGAACCCACTATCAGTATAGCAAGTAATCGCTGTACCGCTGTGGGGCCGAACATCAGTTGAGTTTGAACCTCTTTGCTTTGGGAGAGTCTTCATCCTCCAATTCCTCGTTTTGTACTTCTGTATCAGGTAGCGATGGCAGACCCAGCTCGGAGCATCGTTTTTTTATATATCTTTCAAATCGTAAACCCGCCCTAGAATTATTAATTATTTTTTTTAGTACGAATTAACCTGTAATTAAGTTTTATAAAGCAATACTTCATATATTCACTAATTCCATAAAGTCAGTCATTCATATTCACACTAGAATGAAAAAATGAAAATAATTTACATATAATTATTCCCTGACCAGAGAACTGAACCCTCAAGTGTCAAGCTGTAGAGTTTATAAGGTAGAACATGCTAATCTCAGGAAATTCTTATTACAAATAAGAAAAGCTAGAATTACATATCAGGGATAATTTCTCTCTATCAGAGCTAATTCGCACTACCCATAGTTATTTCTAGGAGCTAGTTAAAATATATAAAACAAACTCACTTAGCAACAGGATGCGTATCTTTGTTATAAGTATAACAGTTCTTGAAAACGAGGGCTACGTCTGCCAGAAGCTCTTCATCGGTTTCATAATCCTCGTTTTCCAGCTTGCTTTTGATGGTTGTGAAGTCCATCGGCTGTTCTATCACTTGGAGGTAGTCTGGGACCTTTAAAAATGCAATTAATTTAAAATTTACAAAATAAAAAATAATGTAACGTTTATTGAAAAACTAGCGGCCCCCGTGCGGCTACGCCCACTTGGAATATACGAATATTTATTAAAGTGTATTTTGAAATGTGTATTTAGAAAATACCGGCCAAGTGCGAGTCGAAATTCCGCAGTGTATTCTATGATTGCCACTTCCAAAATTTAAAGTACTTATAAAAAAGTTCTAACAAGTAAAGCTTATTACACTGTACAAGAATATTTAGAGGATAAATATGTATGGTATTAATATCCATTGAATTGCAGAATAGTTGCCAGCTAATGTCCATACATTGCTTGCTTGCATTGAATGCTAACACTAGATTTCCAGGTTCTCTGCCAATCCTGTTATCCTCTCAGAGGTACTAAAAGACAGAAAGTTGAGTGTCAGACATACCTCTTCTATAGATACAGGATCGTGGAACGGCCAACTATCCTTGTGTTTCATCGCATCCCGTACTAAGTCGGTTAGAGCGTCGAGTTGAAAGATCGGCCTCTTTTGCGCTTCTCTTCTACGTTTCTTTGAAACATGCTCTCCTGTGATACAAATTAAAATTAAGACCAAATTAAGAAGTTAATTTAATAAAAAAACAAATCTAATGACAATGTATGTTACACATATTGTGTTAAAAATAAAATAATACATATATATTGAATATAATAACTAAAACGACGAAAGCGACCGGCTCGTCGTGGCGCAGGGGCACGAAGTGTGACTGTAAACGCGACTGATTGTGGGTTCGATCCCCATTCGAGGATATGAAATATTTATTTAAATTTATATTTCCATTTTCGCTCTGGAGTCGCCGCCACGTCTGGAGTCGTTCGTTCTGAATTTAGTCCAAGATAGTCCAAGCATCTTCTTCTTCATATTCTTCTTTTTCCGAAGCGTTCACGTCTCGCAAGCGTAAAGAAATATAAGAAACACTAAAGCCCTGACTAGTCGAATGGATTCATGGATTCATTGATGTTTATGTTTCTCCATATTTTTTATTTATGGATGATTTCGAAATAGCTATGTGTCATGTGATACCTTCTGCACAGCTTCCACTGTATTACCTACCTTAACTCTCTCTAATAAAAAAAAAAGAAATAACTGTATATAATTCACTTACCATGGCCATTTGTGAGTGTCTTAGATCGTCTTGTACCATTTACCATTTCTTTGGATCTAAAAAAAAACAATATAATACAATATAAGGTATCTTATCGACAATCTATATAATTCAGTTTTCTATACAATACTAATTTCAAATATTATTTTATACTTTGCTTAGGTATTCTATAAGATACCTAGATAATGCATGCTGACATATTGTTAGCTCAAATGTAGGAATATAGATCTATTTATTTTACACATTGCTTGTGGAACAGTAGGTACTTTATACAATACATAGGAATTTTGTTCATTACCTAGGTAAATAGGTTTGTAATGGACAATAAATAGGAGATATCTCAAATTCAGACTTATTTGGCTCCAAGCATGATAAAGCGTGAAATTAGAAAAAAAAACTTACTTTCTTCCTCTTTTCGAGGTTCCATTTTGCATGGGCTCCTCGCTGCCTCGAGGTTTGCGCGTTTTAAGTTTAACTAACGCCGTATTATATTCACTGTCTTCGGAATCTGTAGTTATAAATAAGAAAAATATATATATTATCAGTTAAAATAAAAAATATATATTCTGAATGTGTTGTTATAAAGCCACATGGTTGTATGGGAGATTAAATATGAGTTAAGATAAAGGAACGATATCATTGCTTAGAACAAAGCTACAAAATGTTAGTGCTTTTTTACAATTTCAATGAAATGGATGAATGAATGTTACCATAGAATAACTTAAAAATGTAATGAAATAAACGAACAATATTTTAAAAAAACCATACATATTTCTGTACTATATTTTATGGCATTAAAACCAATAACGAAGTTAGTGTTAAATGAAGTGAATGTTAGTGAAAACTAAAACATTTCCATCATTTTTAACAAGAACAAAAATAAAATATATTAAGAAAAACTAGAAGTCTCTTCTCTTCCTCTTATACTATAAAACAGCTGTAAAGACATTCACCAATAATATCATAATCTATACTAATATTACAAAGCTGAAGAATTTGTTTAGTTGAATTCCCTAATCTCAGGAACTACTAGATCTAATTGAAATTTATTTTAGTGCTGTCTAGTCAATTTATAGAGGAAGGCCATACATCACATCATTGCATTTCAACACCAACAAACAACCACCAATTGACATTTAAATGGAAGNCATCATTTTTAACAAGAACAAAAATAAAATATATTAAGAAAAACTAGAAGTCTCTTCTCATCCTCTTATACTATAAAACAGCTGTAAAGACATTCACCAATAATATCATAATCTATACTAATATTACAAAGCTGAAGAATTTGTTTAGTTGAATTCCCTAATCTCAGGATTAGGGAATTCAACTAAACAAATTCTACTAGATCTAATTGAAATTTATTTTAGTGCTGTCTAGTCTATTTATAGAGGAAGGCCATACATCACATCATTGCGTTTCAACACCAACAAACAACCACCAATTGACATTTAGAAGTTGGAGAAGAAGAATTAATGAACAGTGTATATATAAAATGTGGAATCCAGCAACAGATGAGACGAAAGAAAAATATAGAGATGGCGAAAAGAAAATTTTTATAACCTGTACCTTTCTTTTACCGATAAACAAATATTAATTAATAAAGTTTAGTCTAAACTTACGTTTTTGACTGTTTTAAAAATTAAATATTATATATATGTTTGTATAAATCTTCTCTTCAAAATAATGACTTTTAACAAACAAATTAACACAAATCCACAGTTAAATGGGAGATCATCATGCTGTTAGCAAAGAAGAATGAAAGAATGAATGGCTGGATGAAAAATGTACGTGAATTATGGAGCCCATCAATAAATGAGACGAAAGCAAACCTTTAGTGCCGGTTGAGAGAAAAAGTATATATTCCTTTTGTTAACAAACAAAAATATTAACTACAAAAAAAACATTGGTCATTCATGATAGTCTCATAGAAAGATACATGTTATATATTTTATGATACGTTCAAAGTCGTAAATAGAATAGTTTTTCTATAATAATCAGCCAATACAAAAATGGTATTAATTCAATACATTCTTAGCATTAATAGAACAAAATTATTATTTTTTTCTCTCAGCAAGCACTCAAAAGTGATATAAGTTCAGTAGTAACCACTGAGCCAATGTCGTACCGGTCGACGAACGTCGGTCGCGGGTTCGATGCCGGTTGTGATGTGTTCGCGCGTATTCAGCTATGTGCGACAAGGCTGCTTCTGCGCAGCGACGGCGACCGCCTTCTTTGTAAATTTTATTATAATAATAAAATTTTATAATTCACTTATAATAGTATTTTGATGTAACGGGTCGCTTTTCGTTGGATACGATACGCAATAGATATAATTTTATCTTTCTTGCAAATATGTTTATTTGAAAGAATATTTTCATTACTCCATTCTCAATATCATTTCCACTACCAAACACACAGTACTCAAAATCCAAAACGGTTTTAAAAATCTATATAGAAAGTTTATAAATATTGTATGGTTCTCTCTGTCAAATAAAATATTATATTAATAATAAACTCTACTTTCTACTCGTCTATTCCACTCTCTTTCATTAACCTTCATAAAAAAATATTAAAAAATATTTTTTTAGTGTTATATAACACTAAGAAGACGAAAATATATACAAAAAAACCTCATACCTTTATTACTAGTACAGGAGTCGCATATGAACCGCCGGGACAGGCGCAGGCGCGGTGCGGCGCATTCCTCGTGGAAGCGCGCGTCGCAGCTCCTGCACGCGGCTGCTAGCTCGCCCCCCGAGCCGCACGCAGCGCACAAGGCGCACGCGACCGCGCTCAGCGGGCTGTCGGAGTTGGAGCTGATGGTGCAATGTAAAACTTAGTTATATTTGTATACCGCATATAGCGAGGTACGCAGAGGATGCTAATGTTTTTTTCGATTTCTAGAAGCATTGCGTGTTGAGTGGCGGAACTCGACGCCGCGCTTTGCCTATTATTATATGTCCTCGAATATGGAAATATAAGTATGTACAAGTTGGAGAATAGCTTTAATTGATCACAACATAACTACGAAATTCTACAATCTGGTTCTGGGCCATCTACAATTAACTTCAATCATTCAATATTTCAACATCATCTATTCAACATTTTACAATCAACATGCATTTGGTAAAAAATGTACATTTACCTTTCGTCCAAATCCTCTTCGGCACTTTCTCCTGTATACAATTTTCTTCTTTTCCTTGGCGTTTTCTCCTTTGGCTTACATTGATCACAGAACCAATCACCTTCTGGTACTTTCTGTAAAGACAAATGATAAAATTGGAAATTGAAACATACAAAATCAAATGTAACATTAATCTTTAGAAATGTTTTTCTAGAAGTTAATGTTGTGTTACCATTTACTGTTGTCAAATTACGAAATTCAATACGACGAATTCAAAACGAATGAATTTCGACGTAGCTTCATGAGAACGTATGGTTTAGTGGTCAGGGTGTTTCAATGGTGTCAAGTGGCACAGGTGCAAACTTAGCTTTATTTAAATCTTTGTAGGTTTTCAAAAAAAAAATTTTCCAAAATGTTGCATAATATTAATATATGTATGTATAATTTTAATCTCCTAAATAGCATTTTTATTCCAAAGCCTAACCAACAATAAGTTAGTTAGCTCTGTACAGCAGTATTATGTTAATGTTTTAAAAAGTAATATTTAACATACAATACCTTTTTCTTTATACCCAACTGTTTGCGTGAAACAATAAAATACATCTAAAACTTCAAATTATAATACACAATCTCAATATTCTCTATTTTAGTTAAAATAATATAATTGAAATGGACAGAAAAAAAAAGTTGAACATAAAAGAACGTTTATTTAAGTTAATTGTGTACATTAAGACACCATTTTCCGCCGAATTCTGGAAACATTTGAGTGGCGGAACTTAACGTTGCGCTTTGTATTGACAACAGAGCAATGAAACGAAAATATACATTTAAATAATTTTTCATTTTTTCGAGGAGGAATCGAACTCACAACCAGTCACACTTTCTGCTTGGCCTCATATTTTCTGTTGTTAGTAGTAATATATTCCTATAATTAAGTTTATTACTATAACAAGGTATATACACTATACACTTATAGAGACAGAACTTAACTTTAAGACAGTATATTCTCCACTTTTCTCTAAATGTTGAAATACCTCTATAAAATTAATCTATATTATTATGTCAGACCACATATATAACATAACACTCACCACCAACTTAGGTTTGAGGCAGTACAAATGGTGCCCCTTGTTACAGCCATCGCACAACAACATGTTGTCAGGATCAGCTCGTCTCCGGCACAGCCTACAGGAGGCGTTGAGGACGCTGGCGGACCACGCCACGCTGCTGTCCAGGGACAGCACGTGGAGAGCTAAGGAGGCGAAACTCTGACACTCCATGAGAGAGACCTCCCATCGCTCCAACGCGTCTAGTTCTATTGGTTTGTTTTTAGCTTCGCGGTCTTTGCGTTCTTTATCGTCGAGGCCTGTTGAACAAAATATTTATGAATACAATATGTTTGAAATGGATGAAGCAATGAGTGGATTTTTAACTATTGTAACGTAAATTAGCTATTTTAATATAGGTAATTCTATAGCTCCATCCTACAGCATTTCCCATTTTCCATTCAATTTTCAGACGAAAACGATAAAATGAATTTATTTTTCCATCCATTGAGTGGGGATCGAAACGTTTATGGTTATTATAGTCAAACGCCTTCGTGCTGCGCCACAAAGGTGCAAACAAAATTAATCATAACAAATAACGTTACGTAGTTATGAAAATTGTACTTAAAATTTCATTATTTACATTTTTCATTAACCTACCCTAAAAGTAATTAAACAATCTATGAAACCACTCACCCAAAGGTCTCTTCAAATACTTCTGATGTATTGACTGTGCAACTTGTAACAGAGCACAAGCTAAGCCTCTGACGACGTCGGGCTTCGCCCCACAGTCCTCAGGCTCCAATTTAATACCATTCACTTTGGGCGTCTCGAGCCAGTGCCCAGGATCTCGGTACCTGTTGTGTGGTATTGATTCTATTTCTGTTTTATCTATATCTGGAATATAAAAATAATATTAGATTTTGTTAAAAAGAATATATGCTAATGACCAAATTTATAAATAGTGTTTTTACACTATTTAGGAAGAAAAAAAAAAACAAAAAAAAAATCAAGATGCAATATCCAGATGATATATTTAAATTTAAGTTATTTTATAAAAAGCACATTATTGAATAATAAAAACATTAAGAAAGCAATAAAATATTATAATTATATCAAGATCACTTGAAATACTACAAAGTAAAATAAAGAGTGCAAATTCAAATAATCACTATTTATTTCCCAAATACATAAATTATATTAATTACAAAAAAATATATTCACCATCAGGCAACCTCAAACAGCCATCAGGCTGATGATAATCATCTCGGAAGTGCTTGCCGGGTCCCCAGCTCAGGTACTCCGCCTGCTTGTCGTAGCCTCGTAGCATTATAGTACCGCGCCACGCTTCACGATCCTGAGTGATGGGAATAGGTTAAATTATTGATTTAGTCACTAATCAAGAAGAGAAAAGAAACTGTATTGTTTTTCATTACTGACAAAAAATATAACATTACAGTATTCTATGGAATAAAGTCTAGACTGGAAGAAATTCAAACTTAGATCAGTATATAACATGACATAAAGAGTGTCCCAGAATAAGCTTTGTTTTTTGCCAGCTCTCAGTAGCACCTTTCAAGCAGGTTACTAAATTTATGTTCATTCAGTTGTGGCCGCACTGAAGTTGCTGTAGATGGTTGCGCAGATTTAATTAGATTTATAATTTAATTTAGATTTATTTTTCTTACTTTTGTTTATTTTCTTAGAGCATACAATGCGCAAATGTTCAGAAAGCCTAACTTTATTGCGGCCACGACTCGTCAACCATACGGCAAATGAGCTTGAAAAAATCTGTTCAACCATAGTCTATGCAACAAACTAACTAACCTTCACTTTCAAAGCACCCAAGCAACCATGGAAGATCTTCTCCTCCAACTCCAGGATATGGTCACGAAGGGACAGCTCCAGCGCCTCTGACACTGTGCTGTCAGGGGGCACATTGAGGGAGGGCTGTATGCGCTTTTGTCGCGTTAAATGTGAGTGTTGGGGCTGAGGCTGTTGTAAAAAAAGTAAATAATACTAATATAAGATAGGTAGAAAGAATATTTTTATAGTCTTCTTTCTTTCCTTTTTGTCTAAAGTATTTTAAATATTTACATTTTAGAGTCCACTAAATCCCAACTACACAACATACATTTTAAAAACTGGCTTAAAAAATTGCTTTCAAAATTCATAAACAGGGAGGACCTAGTATCAAGATAATCCTTCTCCACTTTCTGTTAAAATTCCAGATCATATAGAGTTCAAACATTGCAGGTGGAGTGGTGGAGCTCAATGCAGAAATCTATGCCACCAAATATTTCATAATTTGACATAAAATTGAACCCATAACCAAAAGACGGCCTACTTACTTATAAACAAATACTTACTAATGCAGCATTAGGTGTCAACAAATGTATAGGACATTTCTTAACATATTCCACAATATTAGCTTTATCCAGCTCCAATGATTGTCTTAACTCGTTTTCTCTTAAGCCTCGTTTGTTTAGGGCTTCTATGAGAGCCTCGATTTGTTCCTCTGTATTATAAACCCACCACTGCGGTCTGTAGTCACCCTGGAATTAAATAAAATTAAATATGTACATATTTAAGTTGATGAAAAACAAGTAACGAGGCCGTCGTGGCGCAGCGGCACAAGGGTGTGACCCATTCGAGGAAGTGGAATATTTATTTACGTTTACATTTCCATTTCTTCGTTCTGGTGTCGAGGCAAAGCGCGGCGTTGAGTTCTGCCACTCAACACGCAATGCCTCCAGAATACGGCAGAAAGTGGGGAACGGAGTGTCTTAACACTAGGTTCCCTCTGCTTACCCTGCTGTGTGCAGGATATAGTATGAAGCAGATTAAATTTTTTTATAAATATGTTTTTATGAAACTTTAGTCAGACACTAAAGATAAAGTTTATTTAGTAAGACTTACGCTCTACAAGTCTACGCTCTATCAATTTCACAAAACAACTAAAAAATCTATTCACAACAATCTATCTTACACATTTCCATATCTAAATATAAAAATTAGATTTGAATCCACTACTCTTACCTTTCCATGTACATAACACGTCTCAATATGCGCAGTACAAACAAGTAAATCCCTACAATGTTGCACGGTCGCATCAATGCCGTTTAGTTTAGTGTTGAGTCCATTGAGGTTAGTAAGAGGTTTCTTTGGTGAACCTCCGCGGGAATTAGATCCCGATTCGTTTTCTTTATCACTGCCCGCTTAAATTAGAATAAATATTATTAATAGTAGCCACGACAGCCAAAGATAGCTGAAAAAATATTGCTGTCTTTTGCTGTTGTGGCGCAGAGGCATTGGCGTGGTGGGGTAAACGCGACGGTTGTGGGTCCCATTCCCATTGGGGGGAAAGAAGTATTTAATATTTTGATTTTTTTGCTCTGGTAAGGACATAACTAATATCTTTTATAAAACCACAAATAATATTCTTTATAAAATCATATAATACTGCACTACCTCAAATCAAAAACATACCTGTCTCCCTCTCCCTCTCAGACTGGTACAATTCCGTGACGTAAGCCATGACGTCATCCCTTTGCTGAGGGGGCGGGGGTAGTAATTTATTGCGACAGGGCCCCCGGGGCTCCGCCCCCGCCTCTACGAAGAGACCCGCCACACGCCTGGTTAGCCAATAACGGCGGTAAGCGCGGTCGGTGCCTGAAATTGTTTTAGAAATTAATTAATGTTCTTTCTGTAATTTAAGAAATATATATTTAATATTTTTAGATTCTTCCGTTTACTATATATAAAAAATATGAAGAGACTATATACATGATGGTTGTGGGTACGATTCCCATACACAACACGTGGAGAGTGAGGAACGAAATGAGTGTCCTAATGGGGACAGAGTTTCTTAACACTAGATTCCCAGGTTTTCTCTGCCTGTACTGCTGTGCGGAATATAGCATGAAGCTAAAAAAACATAGTAAATTAATAAGACTTACCGACGTAAGTATTATAATCAAAGAGTTGACCCTGCAACTCCTTTATCTTCTTCTCATATTCCTCCTTCTTAACCTCGCTCTCCTTCTTCAGTTTCTCTATTGCGTTTTTCAATTCTTCATCTGCTGCCCTCGCTTTTTCACCAGTTAACTTTTGTTCTTCTTTCTTTTGTGCACTCTCTTTTCGGAGTTCTACACGAGCGGCTGATAGTTGCGGTTCACGTTTACGTTCGTTTATCTGTGAAAAATATTTTTTATTTAAGTAATAATATTAAAAATATATCAGCAAATGTTATCCTGATCTGATCCTGCACAAGCGTGCAGCTGTAAGCGCGACAGAAATATTTAATATTTTCATTTCCTCACCCTGGTAACAAAGAAAAACGCGGCGTTGAGTTCCGCCGTTCAAAACACAACACCTTCAGAATTCGGCATAAAAGGGAAGGGTCTTAATGGGCATGGAGAGTCTTGACATTAGCTTTCCAGTTTCTTTCTGCCTAGCCTGCTATAAGAAATCCTAAAATCAAATCTGCGCAGCCATCCACATCTAACGACTCCGAGACCGTCGAGCCACGGCGGTCACGACTCCGAGACCGTACTGTAAACCATGATTTTTTTTTAATTTACTCACTTGTAATGTTCGTAAAGCATGTTTCAAGTTCTTATATTCCTCCAATTTCTCCTCTATCTGTTCACGCACCGTCGCATATGTCATTATTTGGTTCATAAGGCACTGTAGGATTTGGAATTTGTCATCTGAAATAATAGCTTTATTTCTATAAGACTGATTTTAAAAACTTTTAGGTAATTCATAAGATTTATAATAGGAATATTGCAGAAAAAGATGCATTGTTGTTAAAGATTAAAGATACAAAGTTTATAAAATAAAAAATATTATTTTATATATAATGATTACAAGATTTAATATAATGATCTACAAGTTCTAAGCCATAAGTAACATTTCAATTAGAAATTAGTTTCTTGTTGATGTCATATTTTTTTGCTAAATCAATTTCACTTAACTTATCATAGAAATGTGTAATATTTTCATCATCAAAGTGACGATATGTAAGTATGTACATATGTATGTGTACAAGTTTGGATACCTTGTGCATGGGTATCTCAACCAGATGTCTCATCGGGAACTTCAGCAGTAGCCATTTCCATTTGGAAGAATGGGAGGGGTGAATGGTTGGCGGGATACAGTGGATGGAGAAAACATGTGATGTATGGTGGGACGAAAACGAGAGCGGAAGGGTAGGGATGGGCCGTACATACCAATGGGCATCTCGGCCAGGTGATTGGTGCGCAGGCGGCGCAGCAGCGTGGGGCAGTGCGCGCGCAGGCGTAGCGCGGGGTCGTCGGCGCTGGCGTACCCGCCGCGCTGGTGAAGGCGCCACGCAGCGCAACGCGCGCCCGCCGCGCCGCCCGACGACAGCAGGTGCAGTCTGCAAACCACAAACAATTATATAGTTTTTTTTATTTTCTTCACGCTGTATTTTACATAAAGCAGGAGAGATTGCAGTTTCCATGTTCTATATAATATACCAGTAGTGGTTAAGAAGACACATGTTAAAGTTATCCTAATGGTTCTTCCAATAGTCTATGTCTCCCAATACAAGTCTCTCAAAGCTTGTACAAGTCCACAATAGAGCAAATATATCCTAACTGTGGAAAAAAAGTGGAGGAAGCTAGTAATGAAACATATTGTTCTCCACACATAAAAAGCACTAGTATTTTACATAATGATTACATACTATCAATTAAAATCAATTTATAACAGAGATTTTGTTAGTTAATAGTATATAGTACCCACCTCAGCACCTCACTAACAGTGGTGGGGTCGAGTGGTAGCTTGCCCAGTGGAGTACCCAGGTATGTGTGTGCCCACTTCCCCGCTTTGGTTGCTAGCTCTATTGATCTTTGTGTATTTGTACTGCCTGTTGGCGCCATTTCTGGAAAAATGTCATTTCTAATGTTTGTCAAAATTAAAATAGCTGATTTGTAGATGATACATGAAACGTTCTAAGTTCACAAAATAACTGTGGCTGCGGGTACAGTAGGTTGCATGTAAATTATTAATGTGTAATATAGCCTAGTGCCTTTCAATATATTTTTCTATGCGGAAAAGTAGTTCCCGAGAATAGTGCATTAAACCAAACAAACTCTTCAGCTCTATAATATTATTATAGAATATAGAGTATAGAAAAATCTCTTATCTATACAGATAGTTTAATAGAAGTATAGTTTGTATAAGATAATTAAAGTTATGAAATTCATTTAAATTCCAGATAACTCCAAATTAACCAAAGACTGTTTACTAACTTTTATTATTACAATATAATATTGTTGGCATACTAGTTAGTGTATAAGAGGGTAGATGTAGATGAAAAGACTATAAAGGCAGTGGAATTGTGTCAAACAGGGGCAGTTGCTTGTAGGTAACGGTCATTGAAAGAAAATTCGTGTGAAGTATTGTTTTTGGGTGATACATATCAATTATTGTAATTATGTAGAATCTCTTTCCAAATACGTTAGAAATATATAGACAATATGTGTTTTTATCATGTTCTTTTAAAAACATTAACTGCTTCCAATTTCTAACAATATAATAATTTTATTTCATTTAGAAAATACAGACATACACACCAACAGATTCCTGTATCCCTTTACTTTCATTATACTCTTCAGCTTCATCCTCTTGCAATGAGAATATCGCCGAAAGCAACATTTGTACTAATTCACTGAACATCCAAGCATTTTCCTTGGCTATTAAGGACTTCCTGAAGGTCTCCAGGTCTAGGTCATTGTGAAACACGTCCTTGACCTTCAGAAGGTCGGAGAAGTTGTTGACAAACTCCAAGACTGAGAGAAAATCTCCGAAATTCTTGTGAGGAATGCCTTCCATATCAACTGGTGTTCCTTTCGGTAGAATCTATAAAAGAATATAAATTACAGTACAAGAAGTACAGGCTAGTTCTTAAAAAATAGTATAAACTGGTTTAGGTAGGTATAGGCCAATCAAGGGATGTTCTGCTCTAGACAGCCAATGTCACATCTACACAATATAGAAAAGGTATGCATCATATAAGATTACATTTAACATGCTGATCTAATAATTTTGGTTACAACCAGAACCAAATTTTTCATTAAAAAAAAATTAACTGATGCTACAATATACATAAAATAATTAAAATGGATAAATTATTTTTCTTTTAAACATTCAATAACAGTAGATATAGTTCTAATAAAAGAGAAACATATATATATATAGAAACATATAGATTTTATAGATTTTTTCATCTTGGATTTCAACTTGGTTGATTTATTTAAATATTTTTCTATTAAAAACTAAATTCATACCTTATGATCTTCCAACTCTTGATCATCTTTAACCTTCTGCCATTCCTTCATATATGCCAACAGCCTTGCATTCTTTTCCTTCTTTCTAGCTTTCTCTTCTTCTTTCCGCTGTCTCATCTGATCCTCTGCTCTCCGCATCTTCTCCGCCAACTCCTGAGCGGACCTTCGAGCTTCAGGATTCATGGGTGTTTTAGTTTTGGCTGTAAAACAAACACAATAATTAATAATATTTGGAAAATAATGTTTAAATATCATAAATATATAGCTCTTGTAGTATAGTGGCATAAGTATGTGACTGTAAACGAGAGGGTTGTGAGTTCGTTTCCCACTTGGGGATTTATTTTCTTGGCTAAGGAAAATGTGTCTTTGAGTGCTACCAATCAACACAACTCAAAATGCCGCAGAAATTAGAGTGTCTTAGAACTAAGTTCCCTCTGCCTTCTCTGCTATATGCGAAATACAGCGAGAAGCTAAAAAAAAATAAAACATACATGTAGTTACCTTCAGATTTGTTTGTTTTCTTGACAAATTTGTCCATAGACTCCTGCCTACCTTTTTTATCTGGACTAGGTTTCTTTAGAGACAGTGATTTGGATGCTGATCCTGGTCTTGGCATTTTGGAGGATGTGGGTGGTGACATACTGTTCTTCATTAGCTTCTTGGACGAGGGGAAGTCTGGTGGACTCCCCGTAAATATCTGATCAAAATTTACTTTGGCTATGTTGTATTTGTCTATTGCTGTACTCTGTAAATATGATTTTTTTTTATTATTATTATAAAATTATTTATATTACTAAATTTTAATTATATAATAATGGGATTATTTGTCTATTTAGACAGTACTAAAAAAAAATCTCTAGTTTGGCACTATAAAAACCAGATGGTTTGATGATTTTTATAACTGTAACATATCTCACGATTTACTTAATTTATAACATAATCCTTGATTGTTGAATTGAGTGCCACCACTTAACACTTAATGCCTGCAGAATTTGGCAGAAAATGGTTAACATAAGTTACTTAATGGGAACAAAGCGTCTTAAAATCAGGATCCCAGGCACCCTCTGCCTACGCTTTTATAATAAGCTATTAAAAAAAACCTTAGTATTGGATGTTGTTGCTATACATGCAGTAACTGTTTATCTTTAATTAAGTTTTTCAAAGAATTATATTTAGAGGGTGCTGGAATATTGTATGTTTCAATCTACTGGTTTAAAAATAAACAATTTATACATTCAAGTTACTAGGTACTTATTTTGTTTTTTTTAAAATGCTAATAAATACTTAAGTGTCAATAATTATTGTCAAAAATTTATGTTAAAAAAAAGATAAAATAAAATAGAAATGAATAGTACAGGTATTGCCCACAGCTAGAATTAATGTTGTAATTAAAATTTAACTATGCATTTTTTACTCTACAAATATCTGTTATTATATTCTTTATTGTACATATAAAAAAATAGTAAAAAAACAGTTGAAAAGTTATGTTTACAATGGCAGGCTTATTTCTGAAAGAAATCTCTTCCAAATTATCTAATTATCTAATATAATTTTAAGCAGAAGATGTTCCATTATAAAACTTTTTGATGTGATAATATAATAACATAGTGCTATAACAATGTATGTGTTTCATACATAACATATATGTTTACCTTAATCCCCATAACAATGCCAGGTGCAACAAATTGTTTTAGAAACAGCCTATTCTTATCCCTAGTATAGATTCCTTTACGACGTCGCACGCGATCATAAGGCGCTGTGCCAATCTGACCTGCAGCTGCTGGGTCCTCATCGAATTGTTCTACTTCATAACAGTAGGCTGACGGTGGGAGCATTACATTGCTGAAAAAAAAATTATAGCTTTAAGTATTTACATATACAGCAGAGAAGAAGAATCCTTTTTTAAAGTGTTATTACATATAAAAATTTGAATGTAGGGAGATTTCGACCCACACCGCTTGAAAACCATTTTGGACTGTTTGCGGGTTATGTTTTCTATATTTTAGAGAATAGTTTTCTTGACAACTGAAGGTTGCACTTTTTAATCAATTTCTGTCTTTGTGGAGATTAAAATTTAATGTTTTTTTTGTTAGGTATTTCAATGAGGAGTATGATCACTATTTAGTAGTATTTGAGTAATAAATATCTTATTAATAGATTAAAAAGACTATTTCATACGTTAGAAAGAAATAGAAGTTCATTATTTCAACAAAAATATTAAATGTATCATACATAAAAATAAAAGCATACTATATGTTTTTTGGAATTAAATTATATTTTAAATATAAAACACAATATACTCTATATACATTTAAGATACATAATTATAAGTACAAATTACTATAGCTTGAAGTACTGGAGGATGTGGTAAATAAACTTATGAGGAAAATTTTGTTGAGGAACCAATAATATTAATTTGACAACTGAATAAATTTTTAAATAATTTTTATCATAATTTAAAATAAGTTATTATATTTGTAGGTTTTCAAAGTACAACATTATATTGCTTATTATTATTATTATATTGCTCCTATTAGAACAGCTGTATTATTATGTTTTTTTTTATCTTTATCTATAAGAATTTCAACACATAATTTATCAAAAAATAAGTTTAAAATTTGTAGTCTTATTCTTTTATAAGTAATTAAAAAAAAACTAATGATAATTATTGGCCATGAAACAAATTATTCTTATTAGGTGGTATGAGAAAAATTTTATTTATATTTTTTTGCTAAAATATTTTATGTTTTTGTAATATGTTTGAATAACATAAATTGATTTTAGTTTAAAGCATTTAAAAACACATGAAATGTAACAAAACAGTATCTTATAATTAACACATACCTATCTGGATGTTGTTTTTGTGCAGTAACAGATAGTATGTGGGCCTCACGCCATATATCACCCTCAAGGCAGGCTTCTACAGTCTCTCCTACAAAGAATCTCTCTCTCACAAAATTAAACAGATCTTCAGACATTTCAGCAAAAGAACACCTTTTGGTCTTAGTGGCCAAGTATAATATTGGTATTCGAAGCTCCATGGGAAAATCTTTGAGTGATCTGCGGGCAGCTTTCTCACTTTCTAAGGCTTCTGCGTAAGTCAGGTTATTCTTCCCCGTCATCTCACATGTCCACACCATTGAATTGACCAGTATGATCCTTTCGCAATATTCCCTGTGAAAATAATAGCGAAATATTGAATAAACATCACCAAGATATGACGCGCACCGATAAAATTGTGAAACGTTGTGTCACGCTCGCGTAAGTGCACAGCCTACCGCGCGGAATCAATGTCAACCGTCCTTTTTACATACATTTTGTTTTAGATAATAGTAAAATGCGCGAAAATTGTATTCCTCTTATTACTTACTCATAATCTTTAAATATCTCGTCGGTGATCTCGCAGTGGAATACCTCATCGTCATCCCTCAAGTACTCCGACACCGTTGATTTCTCAAAGGCTTTTCTTTTTAACAGAGGCATGTTAAGAGTTTGCGGGTCAGGACGGTGGGAAAAAGTATCTTTACAGGTTTTACAATAACACTGTTAATTGATCTCACTTAACTTCTACCGACGCATTGGAAGCGGTAATATTTGTTGTAAAACATTAGTGTAATATTAACAATTATCAAGATTATCAAAGTGAAAATTGTTGCGTGGTTTCAGTTGACAAGCCAAAAAACGGCGCGCTAAGCGCTTCTTTTTACGCCAGAAACATATGAACTGTGTGGCTAACACAAAAAATCTAACATTTGCAAGATGTAAAAAAAAACTACCCACAATATTAAAATTATTGTTTTTGTAGTTGCTTATTTCATTAAAAAGAGCTTAAAAGAATACTGAGTTTAATACATTAAATTACATCAATTAATTTTACCATATTTGAATATAAATATTAATGGCCTTTGTGTTGTATTAATTCAATATTTTTTCTAATTAGGAATTATGGAANAAAATTGTTGCGTGGTTTCGGTTGACAAGCCAAAAAACGGCGCGCTAAGCGCTTCTTTTTACGCCAGAAACATATGAACTGTGTGGCTAACACAAAAAATCTAATATTTGCAAGATGTAAAAAAAAAACTACCCACAATATTAATATTATTGTTTTTGTAGTTGCTTATTTCATTAAAAAGAGCTTAAAAGAAAACTGAGAACTGAGAAAACTTTAATACATTAAATTACATCAATTAATATGACCTTCAAACTTTTACCATATTTGAATATAAATATCAATGGCTTTTGTGTTGTACTAATTCAATATTTTTTCTAATTAGGAATTATGGAAACAAAAATATAAGATTTAGGCTCTTAACTCATTTAACATTTACACGAACGTATATCTGTTCAAAGCTAAAATCTAAACTGGGAAATATCTCTAGAAAATATCTCTAGATACTCTAATATAATTATCGTATAAAATTTGTAAAACCATTTATTTTATCAGATAGTAAGAAAATATCGACTTCGACCCGCAAATCAATTGTATACCCTTGTATAAATTTTATGTAATATATTGTATTTATCGAAACAGCTGTCAAATCATCTAGTATATGTTCCTTGTGTCAAATGTTAATAATTGTCATCTGTCATAACAGAAGCAAATGCCGTCTGTTCTGTTTAATTTATTGTAAAAATTTAACAAGTTTTCTTCATACAACAATATCATATATTTTAACATAACATGGCATTCTAATTGATGTGTTTATTTAGTATTATAATATTATTTTAAAAATGCCCAAGGAACAGTATCGTGAGACCTACGTGGGCAGGAAAATGTAAGGTTATATTTACGTTTTACGAATAAAAAGAAGTAATATTATACTAATGTTATTATTATAAAGTAGTTTTTCTTATTAAAGTTAATTTATTCTAAATGATCGGATTATAATTAGGAAGTATATTTTTTTAGCTCGCACGTAACATTTAATGTGGATAGTGCATCTGATATTCAACAAGCAGCACATATACAAGTTATTACAAAGAACTTGTATGCTCAAGACGGACAAAGAGTACCAGCTAGCTATGGAGTCCTTGACAGGCGGATGGTTTGTATATATAATCTTCCTCCAGGCATTAATCCTGGTGTATGTTGTCAGGGTCTGCCTTCCTGCTCAACCTACTCCACCTTTTAATTTTATTTTCTTTTATTTAATGCATTTATACAATAGAGAAAATATGCTAAATTCATAATAATTTCTTATTATGTTCATGTTAAAGTTCATAATTAAACAAATAAAATTGAATCTGTTATTAAAAAAATAACTGCCTAATAGATAAAATAGTATCTTTTCATCTCAAATATTTACAGGGAACTAACCAAAAAGATGCTAAATGTGAAACTTGTGGACTTGGGTTGGCTGAATGTGTGGGACATTATGGATACATAGAATTGGCATTGCCTGTATTTCATGTTGGCTATTTTAGATCTATTATTACTATCCTACAGACAATATGCAAGGTGTGTGTTTAATTATTTTCTTTGATATTAAAATTATTAGTAATTTAGTTAGTGTTGGTCCAGTATCAACACTAACTATATAATAAATTAAGGAAGGGGAGGTCACGTAAAAAGCATGAGGATCCCCCGGAGGGCATGCATGAAGAGGTTTATGACAGTGGACGGGGCATAAGAGGTATGTAGAGACCGTAATGTATGGCACTCCATTCTCTCTGACTACCCCTTATGTATAGTGTTAATTAGCTGAACATTATCAACGAAACAACCACTTGCTCAGATTACTATGTCTGCAAAAATCAGAAATAAAAAGTAGTGATAAAGTAAAATATAAAAATAACAAACAATAAACTGCTCACAATGTTATAAATAATAGTTAAAATAAGGTGAATGTTAAATATGTTAGTTAGAAAATTCAACAAGTACCAACTCTGGTTTTCAGTGCCTGTGAAAGTATACAGCTGCAAACGAAACTATGTTTTACTTATAAAAGATTATAATTATTACAATAAATGTATTTAATGATAACTTTATAGAAAATAACAGATAATCGACACTACTGTAATTGTTAGCTAATGAATATAATTTAGATATTTTGGTTTTCAATATGAAAACCAATTTTTTTACTTGATTTATATGTTTTATTAGAATTGTGCAAAAGTAATGCTACCGGAGCCAATAAAGAAATCTTTCCAAAGAAAATTCATGCATCCGGAACTATCTTATTTACACAAAAAGAATCTTCGGGCAACTGTTTTAAAGAAGGCTAAAACTTGCACTAAATGTCAACATTGTGAATCACTCAATGGTATAGTTAAAAAGAGTCCAGCTGGTATTTTAAAAATTATTCATGATAAATATAGAAATAAGAAGCCTACAGATGCATTGGTTCAAAGAGTTTTGAGTGACTTCAATGAAGCAAAGGAGTCTAATAAGGAGTTAGTGAATATGATCAATAGTGGGCTTATAATTGAACTTAGTCCTCTTGAAGTGAGTTATTTATATTTATTATATCCTCAATATCTGTTACTATAATGTTGGCTAGCCTAAAGAAATTATATTAAATTGATATATAAAGTAAAATTAATTCACAATTTTAATTTATAATAAATATGTGGGCATTATCTAGTAGTGATCACTTGGGGGAATGAAATATTTTAATTTCTCCACTAATAAACAAAGGCAAAGTAACCGCTCAGAATTCAATCTTGAATTCAGATTTGAATGTTAAGAACAGTGTTTTGGCCAAAAAGAATGTTAAATCATAAAACATATTTTAGTGAATTTAAGTATTTGGTAAATTGTAAAAAATTTTGTTTAAAATATTTTGTTCCCGTAAAATTTTCCCCGGTGAAAATTTTCCTGAAGAAAAAAAATCTAGGGAAATTGTTAGAGGAAATCCTGGTACATTCATATTTTTGTATGGAATATAATTATTATTTTTCTAATGCAATATATATGACAAATATATATTTGTTTACTAGGTATTAAACCTTTTCCGACGTATTCCCGATGAGGATATTCCCCTATTGGGAATGGACGCGAAAACGTCGAGGCCGGAAGACCTGATCCTCACCAGGTTACCTGTACCACCGCTTTGCATTAGACCAAGTGTAGCTTCTGATATTAAGGCTGGCACGTGAGTTTAAATCTATGTTAAAATTTAAAATAAATTGAAGAATTGTTTCTTTGCGTGGCGCTAACTCTTATATACTGCAGTCAGATTTAGATTTTATTTAAAATTTTATTAGATTGCAATTTGAATTTAATTTATTCTGATAATTTAATTTTTAGAAATGAAGATGATCTAACAATGAAGCAATCAGAAATTTTATTAATCAATGATGTGATATCCCGCCACATGGCCAGCGGTGGGAAAAGTGAGCTAGTGCAAGAGGACTGGGACTACCTGCAGTTGCATGCAGCGTTATATATAAATAGTGAAATGTCTGGTATTCCATTGTCCATGCAGGTTAGTTAGTTTTTTAAATTGCTTGATGATTTGTTACTTTTTTATTTCTGGTTTATTTGTATTTAAATTTTCAATTAAAAATACTTTTAACGTTTTATTTATATATATTTATATATTTTTTTGCCATTTTATAAGATATTGTTAGGAGGAAGAGTTTTATATCATATAAATTGAATTAAAAATGTACATTTTGCTCTACAGCCGAAAAAACCTGGCCGTGGTTTAGTACAACGCCTCAAAGGTAAACAAGGTCGATTCCGCGGCAACTTATCGGGCAAGCGCGTGGACTTCTCCAGCCGGACGGTTATCTCGCCGGACCCTAATTTGCAGATACAAGAGGTAGTAAAGTTAAATTATTTGTTTTATATGTATTTTGCGAAATTCAAATAAATTACAGTTTTTAAATCACATTCTCCACCTACTCCACGTTCTCGTTATATTCTTGTTATATTTACTAAAGAATGTTTAATAATTCGTTTTGTCGTAACTAAATCAGAAGTCAAATTCTCATAAGTCCCAATATTCTCCAAAATGTCTTATCACAAAGTCTATTTATCGAGTATATTTATTATATTACCCGATATTATTTTTTTTTCTTTTTTTAGGGCAGTTATTTTTTTATATTGGTCTAACTCCAATTTTTTGTATTGGTTATTTATGGCTACTAGATCGAAAAAACCCTAAATTCTTCTCCACCAGGTTGGTGTACCAGTCCATGTGGCCAAGATCCTAACATATCCAGAACGAGTGTTTCCTGCTAACCTACAGTGGCTCAGGAAGCTGGTCTGCAACGGGCCTGATGTGCATCCTGGAGCCAACTACGTCCAGCAACGAAGAGTTAGTCACAAGAAGTACTTGAAGTACGGTAACAGGGAGAAGATTGCTCAGGAGTTGAAGGTTATTTTTTTTTAGTTTTATCCTTTGTTCCGTAAATAGCAGGGAAGGTAAAAATACAATCGAGCTTTTTTGTAGGCTATTATCAGTGAGTCGTAAAATTTTGCCATTCTGTGAACAAAAAAATAAAAATATTTTACTATTTGTTCATACCTCTTGCTCATAAGTATTTTTGCGTAAATACATTTTAATTTTTTTTTAATTTAAAGGTATCAGGATATGGCCCCGCGCTTCTTAAATAAATGTTAACAACATACTCAAATTTAAATTTCAACTTAGCTTAAATATAACATTTAGCCTAATAAACAAGAGCGCTTGGAATTTATTGAAATGGGATCGATTCAATCTTTCATATTTTATTTGAAATTTTTTTAAGTGTCCTCCACACAGCATGGTAGTTTGAAGGAACATAGTATTAAGACATTCCGTCCACCATTTTACGCCGAATTCTGAAGATATTGCGTGTTCAGTGGCGAAACGCCAGAGCGAAGAAATGAATATATTAAATATTTTATTTCCTCGAGTGGGAAATGAACACCTGCGCGATGACTGGCCTCCATTTATTTGAAGTATTTTAACAAATTGTAAATTTTTCCATTGTACTATAATTGTTATATAACTTTTCTTTTTCAGTGTGGTGATATAGTAGAAAGGCACTTGGTGGACGGAGATGTAGTGTTATTCAACCGGCAGCCATCTTTACACAAGCTGTCTATTATGTGTCACAGGGCGAAGGTGCAGCCGCAACGTACTTTCAGGTTTGATATGTTTTTTTTGAAAGAGTAAACTATTAATAGGAAGAACAACTATTAATAGGAAAAAAATAATATGTGTAAAATTTAGGCTTTCTAATATTATGTAGCTTGCCACCAATTTTCGGCGGTAGCAAAGGCCTATGTCAACATATTTAATACGAGCGTTTCTTCTTTAAAGTAAGTGAGCGTGAATTTTATGTACCTTTAGTTGGCGCCATCTCTAAAAGGGAACCAAGGTACTGAGTACGTATGCCGTCTTAACTACATATTAGACTAATAATTCTCAATGACGTAGGTCTAGGAGCTCCGGGATCACAGTTTACGACGTGAGGGAATGGATAATAATTTATTAATATTTTTATTTCTTCGCTCTGGTACCTAGGCAAAAAAGCGCATTGTTGAGTTTCGGCATTCAAATCGTAATGCCTCGAAAAATTCAGCGGGAAGTGGGGAACGCAGTGTCTTAATTATTTTTCATAATTTTAAAGGGTTATTCCACACTTAGGAAACAAAAATCCTTTTTTGGAAAACATAATAATTTTGAAATTTTTATGTTTTTTAAAAAATTGTCTTTTTATTAGGTTCTCTCTATCTACCCTGCTATATGCAGGATATATCGTGAAAGAGAAAAAAAACTATAGTCAATTGTGTGACACAAATTGATATTTATTCCACAATTACTTTATATTAAAAAAACATATTTCAGATTCAATGAATGTGTATGTACCCCATACAACGCGGATTTCGATGGAGATGAAATGAACATGCACTTACCTCAGACCGAGGAGGCGAGAGCTGAGGCGCTTATACTTATGGGGGTAAGTTAAGTGGTATATTTTTTACAAAGACATGGTAACAGGTTTGATTTTTTTATATACGTTAAATACACATATTCCCTTCAGTCTTAGTAAATTATCAAAAGCTTAAAATATATCATACAAATTAAAAAACCGTATAAATAACACTATAACTTTTAACTCTACAGAACAAATCGAACCTGGTGACACCGCGCAATGGTGAACTCCTCATAGCTGCCACCCAGGATTTCATCACCGGTGGATATCTGATCACCCAAAGGGATACTTTTTTCACCAAATCTGAAGCTCAGCAGTTGGCTAGCTGTCTCCTCGCAGGTCCTGATAATTCCATGAGGATTGATATGCCACCACCAGCTATTATGAAACCGAGGATGTTGTGGACTGGGAAGCAGATTTTTAGGTATTTTTTTCAGTTTATCTTTCCCTACATACTTCCTCATCACAGCCATTTTGCTTTATCAATATTAAGCATGTATACGTATTTATGTGTAAAAAATATGAATTGTTTTTTTTTTCAGTTTGATAATGAAACCGAATAAACGATGCCATGTCAAAGCTAACTTGGAAACGAAAGGCAAAAATTATACTAGTAACAAGGACATGTGTATACAAGATTCGTGTAAGTTGAATTATATATCTGTATATAAATATTAGGTTTAAAGAAACTTTATAACACACTGTCACAATGTCACTTATGTGATAACACAATTTTACTTAAAATCTATTATAATATAAATATTAGGTCAACGTAGCGTAGTGGCACAGCGTTTGACTGTAAACGCAACGGTTGTGGGTTCGAAATGAATCGTTTTTATTTTCACTCTCTGGTCACAAACTCTTGTTAAATTAGTTCGTCGATAATTAGATTGAAAGTGGGGGACGGTGTGGCTTAACTAAAGTTAAAAAACGTTTTTTTGTCTCCTGCACATCTTACTATATGGAAGCAAATTAGGGAGCATAGTGATACATTATTCTGTTACACAACTTGTGTCTAGTTTTGAGACATTACTTTCGACCGATTGTCTCGGAAATCCTTGGGACCTATATCTAGTGGGCGTAAAAGAATGTCTGTGATGATGATTTTGATCTTAAAGAAGAAAAAAAATATATAAATATAAAAATGACTATTTTCAGATGTCATAATAAGAAATTCGGAACTAATCTGCGGTTCTATGGACAAAAGTACCCTCGGTTCAGGAACTAAGACTAGTATTTTCTACATCCTGCTAAGGGATTGGGGAGAGGAGTACGCTGTTCGGGGTATGTGGAGGTGAGTGCTGGTTCTTATATGACAAAGAGTCGGCTGCGTCATATTTTTCTATTACAAATTTTATTTTTAGCTTATGTTTAGATGTGGCATTGAGATTTTAGGCAAACTGCTGATCTTTGATCAAATGGACAATTTTATGCTTAATTAAGGTGCCGTACCTTTTTACATTCAATTGTTAACTTAAATCATTTGAGCTTCACGTCCCGCATGTAGCGAGGTAGGTAGAGAGAGCCTAGTATTAAAGCACTCAATGTCCCATTTTTCCGCGAATTCTGGAGATACTGCGTGTTGAGTGGCGGAACTAAAAGCCGAGTTTTGCCTCGACACCAGAGTGAATAAATAAAAATATCAATTTAAATAAATATTTCATTTCAAACACTTGTCAATTCCTGCCTCAATTCAAATAATTTATTAAATCAAAAAAATATATAACTTATTACATATATGTTATATTTTTGCAGGCTAGCGCGTATGGCGTCTTACTATATGATGAATAGGGGGTTCAGCTTCGGCATCATAGACGTGACCCCCGGCAAGAAGCTTATTGAAGCCAAGAACAAGTTGTTAGAATCTGGGTAAGAAAATAATATCTATGCTAATATTGTAAAATTGATGAATTTGTTTCTTTGAACTCGCTATATCAGCTTTCGCTATATTTGATAGTCCATTTATAGAGGATGGCTTTAAGCTATATTTCATTATGTTAATTGTTTCAATGACCTGTATAGTGCCTGCGTTCGAAGTTACCTTAGGCACTTATAATGTGTCATACACAACTCTTAATCATTTTTTTTAAACCACAAGCAAATCTGTAGGCAAAAGTTAGTTGTTAATAAATGAGTAACAATAAAATTAACTTTTTATTTAGATATTCCAAATGTGACGGCTATATCCTGGAAATGGAGAAGGGTACCCTACAGTGCCAGCCGGGATGCACCATGGAGGAATCTCTTGAGGCTGTCATGTTGAGTGAACTCAGTAGTATTAGGTTAGTTTTGTAGGTTTTTTTTATTTAAGCATATTCTTCGCTTATGTTATCATATCATATCGCAACTATTCGCTGCGATTTACTGTGAACCAATTCCACTACTTCCTAAGAGATTATAAATTTATAAGAAATAGATTTATGGACAGTAATTTGTAATTGTAATTTTGCTGAGTTTTGTTGTTGTTTATCGTCAACGTCTTGACATCTTAATCAAAACAGTGTCTTAACTACAACACTACGTTTCATTAGCCTACATTGCTATAAATACGGCGTGAAGCTTTAAAAATCATTATGTGTCTAAGAGAGATAAATATAACATATAATATAACAAGTTTAAAAATATTACCATAATGGATTGTTAGCTTTTATTAAAACGATATATCTATATTTATTTTGTTCTATAGAGAGTTGGCAGCTAAAGCTTGTTTCCGGGAACTTCATCCAACTAACGCGCCTCTCATAATGGCTCAAAGTGGCTCAAAAGGTATATTTTATACCTTTATACATGTTTTAACCATTTTTGAAATTATTATGGATGCGCATATTATTATTTACAATTTTATGGCTTTGTTAAAAATATAACGTCGATTGCTTGTATCGATGGCATTTAACGATTTGTTGGCAAAAGTCACTTAAACAAAATTACATTAAAAAAAAAAATTAATTTTCCTACTTTACTTAATTATGCGCCTTATTTTATTCGCTCTAAATTAATTAACTAAATTTCTTGGAAGTAAAATTACATAAAACAAATTAATAAAGGATATTGGATTTAATATTTTTTGCAAACAAACTTCTGCCTTATTACATTGCTTGCATTATATAAATAGGTTCGAATATCAACATATCTCAAATGATAGCATGCGTGGGCCAGCAGGCGCTCAACGGCAAACGTGTGCCC
The DNA here is from genome assembly GCA_036379175.1 of Heliconius cydno galanthus. Lineage (NCBI taxonomy): Eukaryota > Metazoa > Arthropoda > Insecta > Lepidoptera > Nymphalidae > Heliconius > Heliconius cydno. The sequence goes on along the minus strand of JAKRZM010000815.1, from coordinate 654,507 downwards.
AACGGATTTGAAGATCGTTCTCTGCCACACTTTGAGAGGCACTGTAAGTGTATTTTTTTATTATAGATTAATTTCTTCATTCATTCGATCATTATTAACTCATTAATTTTGTTTTTTGCTTTATATTACAAATATATTTGAAAATATTTCAAATTTATTTTTATTCTTTATTATAGCTTCACGCTGTATAACGTACATAGCAGGGTAGGCACAGGAATCCTGGGAATCTAGTGTTAAAATACATTATTCCGTTTAAAACACTTCTGTTCCTCACTTTCCGCCGAGTTCTGGTGCAATCATGTTGAATGGCGGAACTCAGCGACGCATTTTGCTTCGTGAAGACCAGAAAAAAACAATTTTCTCGAGTGAGCATCGATTTCAGAACCTGCCGCGTTTACAGTAAACCCTTGTGCTCCTGTAACGACTACTTAGATATATTTTATTAGATAGACCTTCAGAGAAAAACTCGCCATCTTTGGTCATTCTTCCTGTATTTCCTTTTCATTACGAAAATAGAAACTATAAAAAGATATAACATTTTTCATACCTTCCAGCAAAAATCCCTGCTGCCCGTGGCTTCGTAGAGAACAGTTTCTACTCAGGTCTTACACCCACGGAGTTCTTTTTCCATACTATGGGAGGGCGAGAGGGATTGGTCGATACCGCTGTTAAGACTGCTGAAACTGGATATTTGCAGAGACGATTGGTTAAGGTGAGTTTAATGACAGAAGTTATGATAAAATGTTTTCGGCTCACCCTTGATAAAATAGGAATCTGTACCTTACAAATGTTTTTGAGATAAATTAGAAAGAAGAAATGTTCCAAATAGACAAAGTAGTACATCGAATGATATGTCGTCATCGTTACTTATAATATGATTATTTATGGTAACACTATGGTTTCCCTCCCTCAGATAATCTTAGAAATTTTCAAAATCTCGAATACAGAATATATTAGAGAATAACGACTTTAATTACCACAGAATGACTGACCAAGAGGAATGAAGTTCACACTTCACATCGAAGTAACTCGTTCGCCCGAGAGGAGAAACGAGAATATAACCAGTGTGTTTACAGTCAGATACTGTGTCGTTACGTCACGACAACCTCAATTATGAGCGATAAAAATATATATTGTTTACAATAATATCTAATTAAAGAATTATTACCTTCCTCAGTCGCTAGAGGACCTGGTGCTTCACTACGACATGACGGTGCGCAATGCACCAGGCGAGGTGGTGCAGTTCCGGTACGGCAGCGACGGTCTCGACCCCACTTACATGGAGGGCCGCGACCGCCCCGTCGACCTGCACAGAGTGCTGCAGCATGTGAGGGCCATGTGCACTATTAGGTAGGCGTAGCTTTACACCGTCTCTCGTACGGCAGGGTAGAATCTTGTGTCAAGAGACTCCGTTCTTTATGTATGTTGTTTTCAATGAAAACAAAAGCAAAATATCATTTTATTTAAATAACTGTAGATACACCCTTTTTGATTTGGTTGTAAAAGTATAGAAGAAAGTAGAAGATATATGAGATTACTTCGAATAGATTTACATCACATGTGTGAACTGATGATCAATGCATGATCTCACCTCATGCATGTATGATCTCACGTCCACATATATGATAACACATCGACATATATGATCTCACATCCATATATATGATCACATATCCACTCAAGTGATCTGAAATACTATCCTGCTTAAGTTCCCGGAATAAAATTTACTCTCCTGGTTGACGCATTGGTTGTGGCAATGCGGTTATATATTATTTATTAAAATAAATAAGCTACACACTGTATCCCTCATACAACAGGGTAGGCAGAGAGAACCTAGTCTTAAGATACTCCGTCTCCTACCATATTAATTCATGATTCGTAAAATCAATCCTCACAATTATAGGGAAGAAGAACCTTTGGATGGCGATGGTATTGTAGTAGCTGCTGAAGAGACACTAGCGTTGGATGATTTCAAAACATGCCCTGTTGAATTTAAGGCTGAATTATTGTAAGTACTTTTTTTGAAAATTACTTCTTAGTTCAATCAGTCATCATATCCAAACATTTTAGTATTTACCAAATAGTCGACGAAATTGAGTTTTAGTCGACGTTACTTCCTATTATTTTTGAACATTTTGTAAAAATTAGTCTTAGTTTTTTAGTTGAACCTAATTTGACAAAGTTGAAAGTTATTTTTTTTTAATATCTCAACAACTATTTCTACTTATAACTGTAATACAATATTTGGATTTTTTTTAAAGTGACGAATAAAGTGTACATAACTAAAACCTCCTAATATTTTTGAAAAATACTTGAAAATTAGCAAAATCTAGTAACGGTTAAAATTGCTATCCAGTTAATCCAATCATTATCCAAGATAGATAATTATTGGATTAACTGGATAGCAATTTTAGATGTATAACTATCTGAAATCTAACCTAACATATTGAATTCCAGAAAATTTCTCAAAACAATAGCAGATAAAGTCCGTCTACTACGAGCCAAATACGCAAGTTGCGGACCTATAGCGTTACAGCTGGAGCGACTAACGCTTACTCAACTAGTCCAGTTCATAAGAGTGTGCCATGACAAATATCAGAGGAGTATTATCGAACCTGGTACTGCCGTGGGGGCTCTTGCTGCTCAGGTAATATTTAAAGTATAGATAGTAATTTATAAAATAAAATAGATTTTTATAGACCTAGAGGCTTTTTTTTGAGAACTATAATATTTCTGTAATTGTCACCAAGCATAATGTAATTCCATGTTGAACATTATCGTTGACGTGAGTAATCGGAAGTGGAGACTAAAAATGTCACTTAATAAATTATAAGACAACTCTCCCAAACACGTAACACTTGACTACGATTTTTTTTGCAACTTCACGTTGTAACCCATATGTAGCGCGGTAGGCAGAGACGCCTAGTGCTAAGACACTGCTCCCCACTTTCCACGACTTGTCTTGTAATATGATCTCATATATATGTTAAATATTTATTTACTAATTTATAAACAGTATTAAAACGCCTATATTTTATTACTTAAATTAAAATTAATCGCCTTACACCTTGTATTTCGCACACTGCGGGGTAGGCAGAGGGAACTTAATGTTGAGATACTCCTTTTTCCACTTTCCACGGAGTTTTGGAGGCATTGCGTGTTGAGTGGCGGAACTAAACGCCGCGCTCTTCCTCGATATCAGAGCGAAGAAATGGAAATGTAAATTTAAATAAATATTTCATTTCCTCTCCTCCTACCTACCTAAGTTATATATTTATAATTATTGTTTATCTTCCAGAGTATAGGTGAACCCGGTACCCAAATGACCCTCAAAACTTTCCATTTCGCCGGAGTAGCGTCAATGAACATCACCCAGGGAGTTCCCCGCGTTAAAGAAATTATTAATGCATCTCGTAATATATCCACACCTATCATAACTGCTGAACTCATGGACCCGTATGATCAGGAGTTTGCCAGACGAGTTAAGGGGAGAGTGGAAAAGACCACACTGGGAGAGGTGAGTTTGCCAGTTTAATAATTTTTGTTGAATGAGTATGTCGAGATATCTATAATGATGTATTTGGTTAATGTGTAACCATACATTGCAAACGCTATATTTGTTCTATTATATTTTTATGAATATTTCTTGTTTTAACTTTTTCTAAATTTATTTTAAGTTCTTTATTGGAACTGTTACAAATTAATAATTAAAAAGTAAATCTATCATACACAGATAACAACTTACATAGATGAAGTCTACCTTCCAAACGAGTGCTTCCTTCTGCTGCGTTTGGACGCGGAACGAATTCGCCTTCTTTGCTTAGAAGTTAACGTTCATAGCGTTGTTTACTCGTGAGTATTTTTTAAAAATATTTTCTTGTGGCATTTTGCCGTATTGGCATAGCGTGTGAATGTAAATGCAAAGGTTTTGGGTTCGATTCCCACTCTCTCTTGTGTGCTCAATCCGTATTTAACCTTTAAAAATTAGGTATACATAGGTAACCTAGTACTTTTATGTACCTAACTTTTATTAATCCTCAGAATTATTGTACTACTCTATCACTACCAAACTACTTTTTTTTAATCAGCTTCACGCTGTATCCCGCACACAGGAAGGTAGGCAGATGTAACCTGGTATTAAGACACTCCGTTCCCCACTTTCCGTCGCATTCTGGAGGCAATGCGTGTTGAGTGGCAGAACTCAACGCCAGCCTTTGCCATCACACCAGAGCGAAGAAATGGAAATACAAATTTTATATAAATATTTTATTTCCTCGAGTGGGGATAGAACCCACAACGAGTCAGTTTACAGTCATACTTTGTGCCTCTGTGCAGCGACTAGCCTTTTATTTATATATTTTAATTTTTTTCAGAATATGCACATCAAAACTAAAACTTAAGTCCTGTAACGTGATAGCAGTATCAGAATGGGCGGTCAAAGTGTACGCCGACGGTCGTCCAACGAGTGGAGGCTGGTTGAACATGGCCCTGCAGCAGCTGGCTCGTCAACTACCCTTGGTTGTGGTGAAGGGGCTGCCGAGGGTGTCGAGGGCAGTGATCGCGTGTGATGATACTGTTGCTATCAACAGGTGATTAAAGGTCTATTGGTTAATAAAAGATATGCGGTGTTAAGCTCTGAATGAATTGTGATTATATGTGACATTTAGATGTTCTGGTTGTGAACGTGAATGAAATTCTTAATTATAGCTTATTAAACCTAATTCAGTTTATGAAACTTAAAACTTAACACATTTTTGTATAATTTCAGATACAAACTGTGTGTGGAAGGTGATGGGCTTAGAGACGTAATGGCGACATACGGCATTGACGGGAGGAAGACGTCTTCAAATAATATCTTAGAAGTAATTATTTTTAACTTTGATGATAAATTATTACATTTTATTCCTATACACGTATCGGTCTGGTGTCGTTGTTTTGGTTTAAATAAACATAATAATGATAAGTGAAATAAGTTAGTAACTATATATTCCATTCTCCAATTATTTTTATGAACTGGAACGATAGAAGGAACTGGGCAATAGAGGAACAAAGTCGCGCTTATATTATCAAAATTAAAATAAACTTATCTTGTATACATTGCAGCGTTGCTTAGATTTCTTGCTTACCAGCAAGAAACTGAACAGAAGGTGCCAAACCACTTCTATTTGGTAACAATTTTCGTTCCATTCCCTAGGTATTCCAAACCCTGGGTATCGAAGCGGCAGCATCCACCATAATGAGCGAGATAGAGGCGGTGATGGCAGGCCACGGCATGGCCGTCGACCGCCGCCATGTGGCGCTGCTGGCGGCGCAAATGTGCGCGCGCGGAGAAGTGCTGGGCATCACCAGGTACGGGCTGGCCAGGATGAAGGAGAGCGTTCTGAATTTGGCCAGTGTAAGTATTGTTATCATTGGCTCTGTCTTTATTTGTATCAATTTTATTCAGCTTCACGGTGTGTCCCGCATAACCGGGTCGGCAGTGAGAACTTGATGTTAAGACAGTCTGTTCCCATTAGGACACTTTCGTCCCTCACTTTCACCGAATTCTCGAGGCATTGTGGGCGGATCTATAGTTCCGCCAATCAACCTGATTGAACCTGATTTTGTTGCTTCATTACCAGAGCTAGGATATTTTCATAAATTTGGTAATGAGGCAAAAAATCAATCAATCCGAGTGGGAATCGAACCTAATTATATCAAATCTTCTAATAAATTACAGTTCGAAAAAACAGCCGACCATTTGTTTGACGCGGCGTACTACGGACAACGGGACCGTATCGAGGGGGTCTCAGAGTGCATTATCCTGGGGGTCCCTGCAGGCATCGGTACCGGGGTATTGCAGCTGCTGCACCATCACCCCCAGCACCCCCAACTCCCCCAGGGTGCCAAACCCAAGTTGTTGTTTGATAATCCTGAGTATCATAATTCTATATGGGAATAATAAATTGATAACATGTATTTCTACTGTTTTTATTTCATTTTATTTTACAAAATTGCTACAATTAGAGTGGTTTTTACCTTGGAGGGCCTAAATAAAAGGCCGATGATGGGCGATCTCGAATAAATGATCTTGACAGAGGAATAAAACGGATTTCTCCGTTTCCGGTATAAAACTCTAAAAAACGGCCTTAACTTAAAATATTGCAATGATGGACACCCATACAGTCGTTTAAGATTAGATTTTTAATTATTTCTTATTCAATTTCTTTTTTTACGTTTGTGAATAAAAACACAAAATAATGTAACATTTTTATTAACAATAACGCTAAACTAAGCCATACTAAATGCAAAACAACAAGCACACATTCATTTTTACTACACACTATATTTATATTCTTATAAAGAACCTTCAAACCTTACAAACAAAGTGAAACAAAAGAATATTAAAGCATTTAGCTTACATTAACTTATTATTTCATATAACAAATATATATAAAGTAAAATGGCTCACGCTCTATTTTACTTCGTTTATTGCACAATTAATTTTTAATTGTGGCACAACCCATGCAATAATCTTGAAGTTAATACACATTTTTCCAAAAACTAAGTGTTAAGCAGCCTTCGCTTTGGCCAGTTCAGCTTTATGCTCGTCCACTTTGGTCCACTTCTCGCTGACTTTCCACAGCCACTGCGCTAGTTCGTAATCTTGAGCTGTTTCAGAGGGTTGAGACTTTTGCATGTCCCTAAAAATAATATTATCATTTATTTATGTTTTTACATAATATAATGTAACTGAAATCGAAAGTTGTTTTAATAAAATGGACACATATACACTACACGGCCGGTCAAATCAAAATATCCTTTATTCTTTATTAGGCTATTATATAAGAAGAGCCGCAAGAGACTTAACAATCGCTCTTTTAAAAATATATTTTATAATAGATGTGATTTATAAGTACTCCCCTATACCTTATAATACTTACACATAGTAATCTCCAGCGCTTTGTTCCAATTCCGGGTCAAGAGCAGCATGGAGGATAACCTGTAAAATAAAATATTATATTTACTTTATTAAGTGAATAAGCACCAAAAACAAATAATAATAATGCTGTCTGTACTATCATAATGCTTTTAGAAATGGAAGACGGAATATACTAGATATTCAACGGATAGATGAAAATATAAAAAACTAGCGACCCAAACGCGGCATTGCCCGATACAAAATCACATAAATTTTAGCCTATGTTAAAAGTGAAACAAACATCCATCCTCACAAATTTTCACATTTATAATATTAGTAGGGCTCACCTGTGCCCCGGTCCTGGCCCTCTTCATGACAGGCCAGAAGATTGGGTACACGAAGAAGCGCGTGATGCTCTTCATCATAGCGAGGTTCCTCGTTATGTTGGTGTCCGTGAACCCTGGGTCTACCGCTGTCACTGCTACACCTTTGTCTGGGGGATTATTTTTTGTGTTTACCTACAGGCGTTTATATATTTCAATGAATACGTTTTTCGTTTTATGATACAAAAAACAATCATGGCACAGTAAATCTTATGTAAAAGTGTACTTTACGTAACGTTTAATTAAATTTTATTCGGAGGAATATATTATACGAACTTCTACGTACGGTTTCGCCTTCGCAGTTTAATGCAAATAAGTAACAGTTGTTGTTATGACACTTTAATAATGGAGTATCCGAGGTAACTCTGACCGTACAGTGGGTAACATTAAAACACATAACATGATGTATAGCGTATAGTTAATTTTCGCGTGTTGAGTACAGAAGTCAACGTCGCGAATTAAATGAAAATATTAAATATTTTTAATGTATTTTTTATTCTAAAAATATTAAAAAAGATATCTCACCCAACATTTGCCTCCCTAGTTCTCTCGCAAAAAGCACATTCGCTAACTTGCTCTGGTTGTACGCGGCTACTGCATCGTATTTTTGGGTAAAGTTTAGGTCTTCCTTATTAATTTCGCCTTTTTGATGAGCACTGCATGTCACCACCACTATTCTGCTCGGCGTAGATTGCTTGAAAATGGTTGAAATTGTATAACTAGGGTCATTCATCTGTCATATCCTATTAATAATAATTATATTATAATGAGGCCTGTCGTGGCTCAGGGTCACAAGCATGTGGTTGTGAGTTCGATTCCGACCCGGGGAATGAATTATTTATTATTTTAATATTCAGATTTTTTATCTTCATACTGTATTCTGTTGATAGGCAGAGGGAACATTAGGTTTCCATTCTATTTACTAAGACTTCGTTTTTAACTTTCCGCCGAGTTTTGGAGACATTTTGTGTTGATTGGCGAAACTTGACGCCACGGTTTGCCGTACTAGAGCGACTAAGTGAAAATAGCTAACTAATTCCTTCGAGTGGTAAAAAAAATATTATTGTAAATTATAAAAATATAATTGAAATACCTTTATAGTATCCAAAAGTAACTGAGTTAATAAGAAGTGTCCAAAGTGGTTGACACCGAGTTGCGTTTCGAACCCCTCCTTCGTTACTCCTTTGGGAGTTTCCATGACTCCTGCGTTATTTACTAATATGTCGACATGGGGCTCTTCCGCTTTCATCCTTTTCCAAATTACTTTAGTTTTATTAAACTTATCGATTAAAGAGTATAAGAAGAGTAAAAATATGATTTTTTTATAAATATTTAACTTCGTCTATTAACCGACATCAAAAAACACCTATGATCTCGGACGTTTACTTAAACGACGTCAATAATATGATATGTTAATAATTAACAGATATTAAATAATTCTTTTTAATTTTTTTAAACAATTGCTTTCTTTTTTTTTCACATAGCAGGGTATGCAGAAGCCAGGGAGATCCTGGAAAGCTAGTGCTCCGTTCCCATTAAGGCACTTCAGTTTCCCACTTTCCAACGAAATCTCGAGGCGTTTTGAGCGGAACTTAACTTCGCATATTCGTAATAAAAAAAAATTAAGCTCCCATTATCTATTTCTAATCACCTGACAACAAAAGCTCGTATAGACGCTGCACTCGCGAGGTCACAAGGTCTACAGTAAATATATTTATTGTTTGTCTCCAACACGATGTCGCGACGGACTTCCTCACACCTCGGCATGTTACGACATGCCATGAACACCTGGATAAAATGGCATTAGGAAATAGTAGTATTATTTTTTTAGATTTATGAATCATTCGAATACTCCTCTTCAATAGATATAGTAGGCAGAGCGTACCTCGTGTTTTTTTTAGCTTCACGCAGTATCCCCCATAAATAGCAGTAGGCAAAGGGAAACGGGAAACCGCTTAACGTTGGGTACCTAGTGGAACTTATCGACGGGTTATATCTCGTCACCAGAGTGAGAATTTTTTTAGGGAACGCAATCCACAACGCACGCTTGTGCCTCCTGGTCCCAGGTCCCCTGCCTACCCTGTTACATGCGAAACACATCGTTTAGCTAAAAAAGATACTTGTGCATTATTTTTACATGTTATTTCTTTAATCTCGACTTGTCCGACCTTCTCGCCGGTTCACAACACTACAACGTATATTATATAGCATTTTTATATAACTATAATCACATCATTATATGATATTTTTATATGATCAACAAATACCTTAGCTCCTCTCTTCGCAAACTCCCAGACGGCCTCCTTGCCGATGCCGCTGGTGGCGCCCGTCACTATGACAGTCTTGCCTTCAGCTGAAGCATGTTTATCGAAGGCTACTCCTCCATTCATGTCCCTTTAAAATTAACGAAGGTAGAATGTGTTATTTAAATAAAAAATAAAGTCAACCAGCTTCACGCTATATCCCGCACACACCAGGGTAGGCAGAGGGAACCTAGTGTTAAGTTTTCTACTTTCCGCCGAATTCTGGAGGTATTGTGTATTGAATGTTGACAATAATAATTCACACCCTTAACTATAATTTTAGAAATTAGACATAAAAAATTAAATATAACTGATAACACAGGACTTTTGGAAACGTATAAAAATTTTATGAGCGAAATGCCAGTGAAAATATACTGCTCCATTGAGTTTACCTTTAGAATTCGTCAAAAATTGGGGATCAGAAGCGTCTTAATGGGAACGGAGCGTCTTAACACTAGGTTCCCAGGTTCCCCTACTATGTGCGAGATACAGTGTGCAGCTAAAATCGAAATAGCANGAAAATCCTTATTGAAACTACGAAAATGCGGGTTGCATTAGGGTTTAATTAATTTTCACATTATCTTAAGTACTTTGCAAACATACATTATATGAATAATTCAGTAGTAAAAGCGGGCGAAGCTGCAAGAGGGTCGCTAGTTCATCTATAAAATGTTTTGAAATGTATTAATTACGAAGGATGCCATTGTATTGCATTTTCTATGAATGAGTATTATTATTTTTTGTTTCTTTTATCCGCTCCGATAAGTTGATATTGCTATTTAACACTCAATGCTTTGAAAATGAAAAACGGAGAGCCTTACCACTTCATTTTCTCTACCAACCCTCCTATGCGGGAATCATCTCAGGAAGGAAAGATTTAAGCCGCCTCCGGATGGAACGAAAAAAAATAGAATAAAACTGTTACTGGTAATTTAAGATATTATAATACAATTTTTTTAATTATTAATTTTGGAAAAATATGAGTTTTTATGTACGATACGAAAAAAAATAGATCAATACTATTTATTTCCGTTTCGTACATAAAATCTCATATTTTTTTCATTAGTTTCATTCGTACATGATACATTTAACGGCAAAAAATGTTGTGAAATTCGTCGCAAATATGTATTAAAAAAATATTTGGTGGAACGTGGAGAACGAAATGTCTTTCACTAGGTGCCCTCTGCCTACCCTACTGTGTGCGCTAACAGCGTGAAACTAATTTAATTTAATTTTTGATAGTGACCGTGATAGTGACTCAAATTAATTTCATCAATCATATTTAACCTTAGTCAAAGTCAAACAATCACAAGTATAAATTAACAAGCACACCAACGATTACACCGCCATTGCGTAATTATAAAGTAATTTCAATTATGAAATATCTTATCTGCATTCAGCCATAAAGCCGATAGCTCAGCCCAGTTAGTTAGTTAGGTCTGAACTACGGTATTGGGATGCACCTTGTATTTAATATGGTGGAGGAGGTGTCGCTTAGTTATTATAGGGGGGATTGCGTGTCTATATTTTATGGTATACGTCATTAGCTTACTGAAAATCTTACTAATAATATAAATTGAAAAAGTGTGAAATCTTGTGAAATTTTGTGTGAGGTTGGAAAATAATGGTTCTACTTTATTAAACTAATAATTAAATTGTATACAATAATCAATTAAATTAATCAATTGTAATTGAACTTTGTTGGGATTGAAAAAACGATGTTTGTCTCTTTAAAACACCAATCAGTGTCTTACTGTGACATCGAATAAATAATATACTGTATAATGTAGTATACGCCTTTATTAAGAGTTAATATAACCGTCAAATAACATCTGACAGACGTGAGTAAGTCTTTATAATTGGAAGGATTATAACAAAAAAAATCCCTTCAATTGCGAGTCGGTCAACACGAACTACTCGTACAACGCATAAAAGTTGACAAACTTAGGTTGGGGGCTCACTTTAGTATGAAAGGAACTATAACTATAAATTTCTAATAGTTTTTATATTTATAATATAATTGTATATATGTATAAAAAAAACCATTTTTAGGATTTTTTCCTTTATTTTTACTACACATTCTCACTTCCTGTCAAATTTCGTAATTGTAGGAAATACTCTATAGGTAAAGATGAAATTTTTACATGTAGAAATTACCTACCTGTAAAATTTTCTGATTTTTTACATGTAGGAATTATGTACATGTTGAAAAAAAAATCCAGATTGAAATTTTCACATGTCATTTCAAAACGCTTAACTATCACGCCTCACAAATAAAAGTAAGTAAATAACTCCCCATAGTGACACCAAGGAAACTCACCCGCTATCATAGGCATAAGGAATATCGTGAAATATTGTTCTGTAAACCTTTAAATCTTAGTGCATAGCATATAAATAACTTGCATATGCCAAATAAAGTGATAATATGAGACACAATAGTAATGTAGGTGTTACCGAACTAGTTGTGAGAAGTTTCATCGAATCTCATTGCTTAATGATTATTACTAAAAATAGATAATCATAGGTCATAGACGCTGTACATACACATACACATTGTGGGTTCAATTCCCAATTGAGGAAATTAAATATTTAATATTTTCATTNAAAAAACGTATGGGTGCAATTTTCTCCAAAAACGAGTTACGAAAAAATGTAATTAAAGGTGATTGCGGCAGGATTCTTCCAGGCAACCCAGGTGTAATCTGTTCTACTAATCATGTATTATTCATGAATATAGGTTTAATTAAGAAAACTCGTTTATGCAGGATTCAACGGCCGGATCTCAGGGTAGAAATAGTAGTATGATTTTTTAGATTTATGAATCACTCGAATACTCCTCTTCAATAGATATAGTAGGCAGAGCGTACCTCGTGTTTTTTTTAGCTTCACGCAGTATCCCGCATAAATAGCAGTAGGCAAAGGGAAACGGGAAACCGCTTAGCGTTGAGTACCTAGTGGAACTTATCGACGGGTTAGATCTCGTCACCAGAGTAAGAATTTTTTTAGGGAACGCAATCCACAACGCACGCTTGTGCCTCCTGGTCTCAGGTCCCCCTGCCTACCCTGTTACATGCGAAACACATCGTTTAGCTAAAAAAAAATACTTGTGCATTATTTTTACATGTGATTTCTTTAATCTCGACTTGTCCGACATTCTCGCCGGTCCACAACACTACAACGTATATTATATAGCATTTTTATATAACTATAATCACATCACCATATGATATTTTTATATGATCAACAAATACCTTAGCTCCTCTCTTCGCAAACTCCCAGACAGCCTCCTTGCCGATGCCGCTGGTGGCGCCCGTCACTATGACAGTCTTGCCTTCAGCTGAAGCATGTTTATCGAAGGCTACTCCTCCATTCATGTCCCTTTAAAATTAACGAAGGTAGAATGTGTTATTTAAATAAAAAATAAAATCAACCAGCTTCACGCTGTATCCCGCACACACCAGGGTAGGCAGAGGGAACCTAGTGTTAAGTTTTTTACTTTCCGCCGAATTCTGGAGGTGTTGTTGACAATAAGAATTCACACCCTTAACTATAATTTTAGAAATTTGACATAAAAATTAAATATAACTGATAACACAGGACTTTTGGAAACGTATAAAAATGTTATGAGCCAAATGCCTGTGAAAACATACTGCTCCATTGAGTTTACCTTTAGAATTCGTCAAAAAGTGGGGATCAGAAGCGTCTTAATGGGAACGGGGCGTCTTAACACTAGGTTCCCAGGTTCCCCTACTATGTGCGAGATACAGTGTGCAGCTAAAATCGAAATAGCAAAGTAAATAAGTAAAACTTACAAATTATAATACTATAAGTTAGAACTTACTTTATAATACACAGTATTCCGGCTCCGGCCGCCACGCCCGTCAGCAGAGTGACAGGAATGTTGGGCACCCACATGCTGTACAGACATAATAACAAAATAATGGTATATATATATAATATACTTTTACGTTATTGGTATCATCTATTCGTATCTGCGTCACACGAAAAACCTAATGGTTTGAAATATTTTACCCTATATACTGTTCCTGTAGAAGGAGCGCAGACGCTTCCAGCCTGTATATAACAATAAGACAGTAAAGGTTCTGCATATTAATGTTGCATAAACAACGATAAATAGTACGGATTTAAAATTTAATTCTCTTAAAAAGCTCGTGATTTCTCCCCTTTACCCAATGTCAGTCCAAAAAAAACTTGTGCCATATTACTGAAGGATCTTTTTTATATTAAGAATTAACATTCTTTATTCTTTTTTCTTCTTCATTGCTAATTGCGTATACAACTCTGAACAGATAAAGCAATGAGACTGATGAATTATTTAAAAAGTGATTTTCACTCGATTATTTTCCAAATTTTAAGTTTTATAATTGTTGAATAAAAACTAGATATCAGGAAAGAAAACAATTATTTTATAGTTTTTAATAACTTTATTTTAAAGTGTATGGCTAATCTCGTCGTTTACAGTGCTAACTAAGTACTGAAAACTATTTGTAATTTTAAAAACATGAAATATGTGAGAATACATTGATAGAGTATGAAAGTGTATTTTACAGTTACATACAGGTGCACTTAGTTTTATTTTAAAATATGTCTAATAAAGTAACTAGCGGCAAGAATCGAACCCTCAATCACGTCGTATAGGAACAGGAAGGCAACATAACGATACTGAACGTATACTCACATATTTCTGGCTATAGCTTCATTTTCAGTCGGGTGGAGGAAGATTTAAAGCATTTACATAATCTAGGGAAAACCCATATGTCTATTCTAAGAAATTAAGGTTAATTTATATAAAAAAATATAATTTTATTATTGGCAAAATAATATTGCTATTTAGGTTATTTCTTATTTCATTGATTATGAAAGCAATAACTATTTCGCTAAAAGTCAATTTAGTTGTGAAAAAATATATTTTTATAAAAAAAACTGTTAAAGATTATAAAAAAGACTTGGTAATTTTAGGCTTTGAATTTGAGTAAAGTTTTATATGAAATATTGTGTGGCTTGGTAAGTACCCGCCATGGAAGTTGTAATAGCAAATAACAGTACGATCAACAAGGATTTTTTTCTTACTTTTGATCAATTTCTTCTTGAGTGAAATATGCGCAAAACTTCAGAAAACCTAAATTATAGACGGCCACGACATTATATAAAATACAATTTCAGTCAAAATAAATACATAAATACCTAATATACATATATAATGTTAAAGAGATTAAGCCATATCATAAAGGCACTAAACCAGTGAATGAATTAATAAAATACTTTTTCACATTCATAGAGATTGAAATGATTTTATAAAATGGTGGTTAGTCGTTCAAACTAAATCAATATAAAAAATGAGATTAATTCATACTAAACATAATTTATTTACTTACTTATACAAACAAAACTATTGTTGACTCTAGTGAGTATTCATTCTTATTAATATGTAGTTCTTACAATTACAATGAATGTCTAATTCAAAGAAGAACCAACTTATGAACACTTTAATGCACCCTTAGATTAAAAAATAACCTAACTCAAAGTTCGTCTTACTTCTGGTTATAATAATACAGCGACAAAAAAACGAATTTCAAGATTAAATGATTTTCCAGGATAATTAATAAGTTTGGATAAGTTAATCCCTTATCTAATGGTGCAATAAGTGCATATGTAGGTATACAAGTAAACATAATTTTATTCAATTTATAAAATTGACCATTTCAATAGCTATAGATAAAATAAAATAGATGTCAAATAAATAATATGGATAAATTTAAGATTTGTAAATAAAAATATCACATGTGTAGCAAGACTCAAGAGACAGAAAAAAATATTATGTAGGTAACTCTGTATTACAATTGTATCACAACCTGGTTAAAAAAAATTCTGAATAATTAGTGTTTGTGAAAACATTAAACAATTAATTCCTTTTTTAAAAAGTACATAAAAATAATACTGTAGAATAGAAAAAAATACAAACACTCCATAGCAATGAAAGCAATTAAAGCAAAACCAATTGGGTATTTTATTAAATTATTTAATTTTTCTTAATAATTTATTATTTTTTTAGCGTTGTGAGTATATATACATATAATAATAAATCTGCAATAACGAAATTATCTATTTTTTTTATTTAATAAGCATATTCAGGTACTAGGTATTCTATAAAAAATTGAGAATACCCTCAATTTGTCTAAATAATGTTCAACCAATGGTTTTTCATAGTAAATGTTACATAGATATAATTTTGATTATTTACATACATTTATAATACTTTGCAAACATAAAAAAACTAATGTAATAGGAATCAGTGCCTCTTGGTGACAGTCAGTGTTTTCAAGAGGCACTGGCGAAATTCCAGTACATTTAATTTTTTATATGTTTCTTTCAATATCTTTCTATCTTTAGTGTGGAATAACACTTTAAAAATGTTAAAAATACATTTATGATAGTTTTAATTGCTCCCTTAAGTTAAAATCTATGAGATTCGTGTTAAATTCTAAATCTAAGTCTAAGGTGATTAATAAAATTGTGTTAATATGATTCTTTTAGTGTAAGTGGTTTGGTGATTCATATTTTGAAGTTTTAATTTATTCTACAGCTGTACACAGAAATGTTGTTTATTGTTTCTTCCAATATTTCAAATGCGTAAAACAACAGTATAACATCACTATACAGGATTTCAATAATCATCATCATCAATAATCATCCATCAAATATAATTCTCATAGAAACATGGAAGAAAAGGTTTCTAAGCCAGGTATATAAGGTATAAAAGTTGCATAACAACATATTTAAATTGAGGATTATTTGAAAACTATGTAAATTAGTTAATATTGAGACATGTTACAATAATAAAGAAACATCTCTAAGTAATTAGGGTAAAATATTTTTTTCTTTTAATGAAATGTAGTAAATATACAATCCTCTCATATTATGTAATGTCAGATTAGTCATATTTTAATGGACTTGTTTTATTAAAATGATTATTGTTTCTTTAAACAAGTATTCAACTCCAATAGGAGAAATGATATGTATAAGAAAGAGAAGAGAATGATTGTGATCCACAATGTGTGTAAAATAGTGTGATTCAAAGACTGTGACCTAAATACATATATAACTAATAAAGCGTTAGTTTATTGTTTTATATTATTGAGCTTCCCTTTATTTTATATGTATCATATTTAATGCTGATTTATATTACAAGAATGTCACTTCCCTTGGGGGACCCTCAGGTCCCCTAATTGTTTGTAAAGTGAAATATTATTTATATTTTGCTTCTAAGCTTTGTCTAGTTGCTATACTAATATGGATATGGTTTTAACTTGACTAGTTGTAACACAGTGGATTAGTAACATTAAAGATTATCTTGCTTTAGTATTAAGTGTCGTAGTGCTCTTTGATTTAGAATTTTCATTTGATGATAAAGGCCGAGCTATGCCTAACTTGACTATTCCTCGAGGTGCTCCTTTTAATGCTTGAACTGCTTGGTCTAACGTTGCATTTTTAATGACAGCTCCATTAACTGACACAATTTTGTCTCCAGGTGATATTTCCCCATTCTTCTCAGCTACACCTCCCGGTACCAAGCTCCTCACCACTATAACAGTACCATTAGGATCTATAGGGTCTTGGTAATCAAGTATTGAGAAACCAAGACCCTGGTCAGCTTTGAGTAGTTCCACTATATCCTCTTTGCTTTGCCACATGGCTAAACCAGATACACACTCTAAAGATTTAGACTTTTTAGAGTGGCCAGACTGATTGGTCAATGTTGCTGTGCTTGAAGTGTTTATTGATGTATCTGATTGAGCTTTTACTAAAGTAGTTAGGTTATTAAGACTGCCTGATATAATTTTTCGAGCTTCAAAGCCTTCTCTATCTTGTGCCAAGTTTATAACAGGTCTCGGCCCACCTTCTGTACTGCTTCTCGCACACACTAAGCGTACACGATTTGGTAGCTGTTTCAAAATATTAACAACTTCTGTATGAGTCAAACCATGTAATCTATATTCATTCACTTCCAGTAACTCATCTCCAGCAGTCAGAGTACCCTGCTGCCCTACTGGACCTTCGGGCAGAACAGACCTGATATAATGATGTGGCCTGACTTCCTGTCCTCCTTCGACATCAACAGTACCTTCTAAACTTATTCCTAAACCTGAAAGCTTGTGAACTTCAGCTACTATTATTTCATTTTCTGACCCTATTTCAGATTCCCATTTCTTTCTTATTTCTTCTTCATTTATAGCTAATATTGCATCAAACCTCTTGTCTAATTCTTCTTGAGTAGGTTCATTTACTTCATTTTCTCCTACTTCTAATACACTTGAATCTATAGTTGTATTAGATTCAGGCTCGGGTTCTATTTCTACAGTACTGTTGTCAGCTTGGGAAGGCACTGGGAACCATGTTAAGGTAGTTGCTGATGGGGAGGGTGATGATGGTCTGTCTTCATTAAATATAGCCAGCTGCAGGTGCTCAAACTTAGGGCCTCTTAAATATCTTTCTAAAACTAAATGTACTGATATACCAGTATTTCTTAGAATTTCTACAGCTTGAGGATTGCTTTTGTCCGCCAAAGATACACCATCTACTTCAATTATTCTATCATTAATCTTAATTTTTCCACTCTGCTCGGCACTGCTGCCTTCTATAATACTCTTAACAAATATGCCTGATAATTCTTCCTTCTCGCAAACATATCCTGCCACAGTAATACCTAATCCATACACATTTTTATTTAAATCTACATGCACTATCTCTACTTCTGGTAAAGCAGGTATTTCAACAGGTACAGTAATTGTTATAGTGGGAGATACTGAGTCGGCTATGATTGGATGATCAGGAATCTGCTGGGGATTTTCACCAATAACACTGACAGCTGCCACTAAGTTTTCAATATCACCATTTTGTCCATTAATATATTCACTATAGCACTGAGATAAGTCATAAACAGCACCATATCCTGCCTCAATGAGGTGGCGGTCGAGTAGTTCTGGATCGGCGAGCAGCTTGGTTGGCACTAGAGCCGTGCCAGGGATAGGACCGCGGAGGGCGGCGGCCGGGTCCGCTGGTCTCGCCACCAGCAAGCGTACCGTAGGCCCCGCTTGTCGCAGTACAGCTGCCACCTGCTCAGACGTGAATCCTCGAAGGTTGACCGACCCTACTTGAAGCACGTGATCCCCGCTCTGCAGTCGCCCATCCTTGTCGGCGATTCCACCCGGCAACACGTACTTTATCACCACGCCCGTGCTTCTGCCACCAACTAAATTGAATCCTAGTCCGTTCCCGTCATTTGTGAGTTCAACCACTTCTACTTGCGCCCACTCCGTACTCAGCACCATCGTCTTCCTAACCATCGGAGCCTCGAGACGTTACGTGATGCGTACAACGAGGTTATGACAGCCCAATAAATACATCTTGAATGAACGTAAACGAAATACGTATAACTTAATTGAATAGCACGGTTTTAAATTATAAACGTTTGCGACCGTTAATGCAAAAATCTTATAAATTATATATAAAAATGACATTTACATACTTGCTGAATCGGAGACAGCGAGAATGTGGCCAGCTCCCGGTAGGTTTGCCCAATGAATAATTTTATGCTAATGTCATAGTATATTTAACTTTATTATAATTTTATAGAACTATCGACAATAATTATATTTCATACTTTTAAACATAAAAATAATTACGTACTATTTTACTTTCTCATTTATTTATTTTAATGAAGTGCCTAATGTCAAGAGGAGCATTTACTTAATTTTTATTTGTTTCAAAAAACGTAGCACAGATGTCGCTCATGGAAAAATTGTTTTATTTTCCAATTGGAAGTAGTTGATTTATTTATATTATCTACTGATCAAGAGGTGTCGCTACAGTACTTAAAAAAAAATCTAATCAAATAAAAAAAATGGACGAAATAAGCATGTAATGTGAATATATTATTTTATAGCTATATTTTCCAGTAACATGTTTTTAATATATTTCCCAGTAACATATTTTTTTATAATAAAAAAATAAAAACCTGTATAAAGGCGAATTTGTATATATTTTTTTCTTATAAATATTGAATCATTATCATGACACTTCATAGTATATTACAAAATGATAAAATTAAAATATTTTAACCGGAAAGATAAACTTAGGAAACTGTGACCAAAACTTACTATAAAATATTTTAAAAAGTCTTAGGTATTTAATAGAAATATTTTTTTCGGAGGCCAGTCGTGGCGCACAAATTGTGACTGTAAGCGCGACTGGTTGTGGGTTCGATGATCGATCCCCACTCGAGGAAATTAAATATTTATTTAAATATATATTTCTATTTCTTCGCTCTGGTGTCGAGGCAAAGCGCGGCGTTCAGTTCCGCCACTCAACATACAATGCGTTTAGAGGGGGGAACAGAGTGTCTTAACACTAGGTTCCTTCTGCCTACCCTGCTAAGTGCACCCTATATAAAATTGTTCAAAAAGAGCGGAAATTGAAGATACTCCAGAATCACTTTGTATAACCTTTTAATTGTGAGAGGTGCATGAATAGGTATATTGAATTATAAATATTTTTTCGATTAGTTAATCCTCAAATACAACTTATCAGGACTATTAGTTAATAAAATTTAATATGATTATGGCCAGTCGTGACGGGACTTAAGCGTGTGGCTGTAAACGCGGCAGGTGATGGGTTTAATTCCCACTTGAGGAAAAATAAAATAAAATACTTAAAAAATATATTTATTATTTTCTGTATCGAGGTATCGAAAGCAAAGCGCAACGTAGACTAGTTCCGCCACTCATTACACAATGCCTCTAGAATTCGGCGGAATATGAGGAACAGAATACCTATTAGGTTCCCTTTGCCTACCCTGCTATCTGCGGGATACAGCTTGAAGCTGAAAAAACAAACATAATCTGTCTATGGAAGGATAGATACTAAGTAGGTATTTCCAGTGACAATTTTGCTTAACTAAGTAAGTATAGTTAATGTCTCTTAATTCATTAAATCGACATAATTATAACAATTATTTCAATTTGAAATAAATAAAACAACATTTTATTTAGCAATTTTTTTATTAATCAAAATAAACAATATGCGAAAGCGAATGAATTTCTTATTAGATACTACAATTGTTTTAAATTATGTATTTTAATATAAATATTATGTATTTATATTTATAAGAATCTGTACCTACTACGTCTTAATTATACTTATTTAATCTATTTATTGTAACATATTAAATTTTTTAGTTTTCCTTGCGTCTACACATTACCTACACACAAAATTTGTTATAAAAACATTACAATAGGATTACATAATATCTATTAGGCACAGTTCTCTACAATATCAGATATCAATTCAATATTTATTCTCCAAAAAAGAGCCGTAAGATATATTTATAATCTAAGAGCTCGAGATTCTCTGCGAGATGTTTTCAAAGATGCAGGTATTATTACAGTTGCTTCCCAATTTATATACTATAATATTCTCTTTGTCCGACAAAATATACATTGTCATAGAAAAAATAGCGACAGTCATACGATAGAAACGAGAAATAAAGATAAGCTTGTTACACCAAGTTTTCGCCTCCAAAAAGTTAATAAATCCTTTATGGGTCTGAGTATACGTGTATATAATAAAATTCCGCAGTGTATTCTTAATTTGCCACTTCCAAAATTTAAAATATCTGTAAAAAAAATTCTAACAAGTAAAGCTTATTACACTGTTCAAGAATATTTAGAGGATAAGCATGAATGGAATTAATGTCTATTGAATGTCAGGCAGGACAGCTACCAACTAATGTAATAGTAAAATATACCATTGACTTTAAAAAGAGCAACTGTTGAGTTTCTTGCCGGCTCTTCTCAGCAGAACTGCCTTCCGAACCGGTGGTAGCTTTTTGTTGACATGTACATTCGACGATTCAAAAGTGCTTATAAAATTTATTTGAATAAAAAAAAAAAAAAATCTATATAAGGTATATACATTTGTTCACCGTCAACTAATTATATTAAATTAGTTTATATTAAAAGGTAGGTAAACTAGTTTATATTAAATTGATACAATTAGTAATTAATAATTAAAAATTAATTAAATCACATTAATTGGTAGCTGGTAGGCAGTGGCGTAGCTAGGGGGGTGCATCAAAAGGAAAGGGGCATCAAAGTCGACGATTAATTTTTTCTAAAGGTAGCCAATGTCACATTTTAATGTCTGACATTTGATCTACGTGAGAGTAGAAGACATTTTGTTTTTTTTTTAGACCTTAGACCATTTTAAAGGGCATCAAGTCCCCTAAGCCGCACCGGGCAGCAAATACCCTAGCTACGCCACTGCTGGTAGGTACACTGAAATTATCAATTTTTTATATTTTATTATCAATTGCAATTAAAAAATGGCCAACTCTGCTGTGGCTATTTATTTATTTATAGATAGGTATTGGTATAATATCATAATTATAAAACTTTATTGAGGTTGATATACTTACTAAATATTTATATAAATATATGTAAGTAAATCATAATAGTTACAGGCAGAAAGTATGACTGTAAAATTTACTCAAGGAGAAATTTAAATTTTCTGAGGAACAGAGTGTCTTAACACAAGGTTCCCTCTGCCTACCTTGCTGTGTGCGGGATACAGCGTGAAGCTAATAAAAAAAATACAGTTACAATGGGTGTAGGTGCTCTATTATATATTACTTAAAAATACATATAAAAGTTAATTTAATAATTTTAAACAAGCTAAGCGTAAAATTTATATGTACCTACGTTTATATATTTAATATATTATTATTCCATTTAACAGCAGAGGGAATCTAGTGTTAAGATACTCTTACCAACATTCCACGCTCAATTTTCGAGACATTGCTTATTGAGTGGCGGAACTAAACACCGCACTTATTCTCCCTAATAGAAATTTAACCTCCAATCATCGTGTTTACAGTCAGACGTCGTGCAACTGCACTTCAACGTATCAAATACAAAATAAAACAACAAAAATATAGGTACAAATATATATTAGGTAGGTAAATAACCTAAATACACCTATAAATATGTCAATAATTTGAAAGGTGTACGAAAGCCGGCGCGGATGGGGGCGGCTTCGACGGGCTCGGCCCAGAAATCAGTTGTGAAGCCTTAACCGTAAATCACCCCTATTTAGGGGAAAGGGCGCTATGATATAGAATATATAAATATAAATTTACTTACTTATATTACAGTTATTTTATTCTATTTCAGTTAATATCGATATTTGATTAAAAAAGAAAACAAGTAAGTACCTATATAAAAGTCATCGGGGCGCAGTGGGATTACGTCTGATTACGTTCCCGACGGTTTTGGTTTCGATGCTTATCCGGGGTAAGGAATTATTTTAATTTCCTCTGGTAACCAGAATAAACGTAGCTAGGTGAGTTCCGCCATTCAATACGCAATGTCTCTACAATGTTTCACTAAGTCTAACTTTAGGTTCCCTTTGTAAACATAAAGTTACCTAACATTATTTCATTTAAAATGATGTAAAATTATTATATACCTATATGATAACTTATATCTAAATATATCAATACATAGAGTCAAGCCGAAACATTTTATTTAATATGCAACACAATAGAGTAAATTTTAAACTGGAAATAGTTTTATTAGTAAGCAGGAAAGTAGCTTATAATTTAATAATTAGAGTTAAATGAAAAACAATTCTTTTAACGTTTACATTTTACAACAATACAATCAATGATATAGCAAGTAATATAATAATAAACTGGATAGCATACGATTGAAGATTAAACGTCATATTGGTTATTAGTTGATAACACAGATAGGTATATACCTAAGCTTATTGTAAAGTCAACTTTATATTTTTCAATTTAGGTGTTAATGTTGATTTTATTAATTTTTATTGTGTAGAACGTTTAATATTCGAAATTAATTAATAAAAAAATTGTTTTACAAATATTTGGTCAAGATAGAGCTCCTAATTACTTTATTATATTTTTTTACATAATACCAATTTTAAAAACAAGTATAACTTGTATGTATTTAGTAGGCATAAGGTTGTATTATCACAGTACAAGTATAGCTAGTACGAGCTAGCGGCTACCTACAACAAGGGCCACTGAGCC
>JAKRZM010000815.1:576069-629769 GCA_036379175.1 Heliconius cydno galanthus | reverse complement strand
GTAAGTGTGTGCGTGCCTATGTTATACTTTACAAATGGCGTTTTATTTTAAAACGATAATTTTATTATTTATTTTGTTTGAAAAAATAACTTTTTCATTTTTGGGAATTATTTTTTTTCCGAATTATATTAGGCTTTTATAGAGTAGTTAAAACTGTGGTTTCATTTAAAGTGGTGCTGACAATTCCACTCTGTATAACCTTTTAATTGTGAGAGCTGCATGAATAGGTATATTGAATTATAAATATTTTTTCGATTAGTTAATCCTCAAATACAACTTATCAGGACTAATAGGTAAAAAAATCTAATCTGATCATGGCCAGTCGTGCGCAGGGACTTAAGCGTGTGGCTGTAAACGCGGCAGGTGATGGGTTCAATTCCCACTTGAGGAAAAATGAAATAAAATACTTAAAAAATATATTTATTATTTTCTGTATCGAGGTATCGAAGCAAAGCGCAACGTAGACTAGTTCCGCCACTCATTACACAATGCCTCTAGAATTCGGCGGAATATGGGGAACAGAGTACTAGGTTCCCTTTGCCTACCCTGCTATCTGCGGGATACAGGTTGAAGCTGAAAAAACAAACACAATCTGTCTATGGAAGGATAGATACTATTTCCAGCGACAATTTTGTTAACTAAGTAAGTATAGTTAATGTCTCTTAATTCATTAAATCGACATAATTATAACAATTATTTCAATTTGAAATAAATAAAAAAACATTTTATTTTGCATTTTTTTTATTTATCAGAATTAACAATATTCGAAAGCGAATGAATTTAGTATTAGATAGGTACTTAGCGAGTAGCCTGTCATACACGGACTCTACAATTGTTTTAAATTATGTATTTTAAAATAAATAATACGTATTTTAATTATATTTAAAATATTTGTTGTAACATATTAAAATTTTTAGTTTCCCTTGCGTCTACACATTACACACAAAATTTGTTATATAAAAAGTACAATAGGATTATATCTGTCAGACACAGTTCTCTACAATATTCTATATTAGGTATATACATTTCACCGTCAACTAACGCTGAGTTAATATTAAATTGGTACCATTTGTAATTAATAATTAAAAATTAATTAAATCACATTAATTGGCAGCTGGTAGGCAGTGACGTAGCTAGGGGCGGGCATCAAAAGGAAAGGGGCATCAATGTCGACGATTAATGTTTTTTTAAAGGTAGCCAATGTCACATTTTAGTGTCTGACACTTGATCTACGTGAGAGTAGAAGACATTTTGTTTTTTTTTTTAGACCTTAGACCATTTTAAAGGGCATCAAATCCCCTAAGCCGCACCGGGCAGCAAATACCCTAGCTACGCCACTGCTGGTAGGTACACTGAAATTATATTTTTTTTATATTTTATTATCAATTGCAATTAAAACATGGCCAACTCTGCTGTGGCTACTTATTTATTTATAGATATTGGTATAATATCATAATTATAAAACTTTATTGAGGTTGATATACTTACTAAATATTTATCTAAATATATGTAAGTAAATCATAATAGTTACAGGCAGAAAGTATGACTATAAAATTGACTGGTTGTGGGTGTGATCCACACTCGAGGAGATTAAATACTTATTTATTAAAATTTATATTTTCTGGGGAACAGAGTGTCTTAACACAAGGTTCCCTCTGCCTACCTTGCTGTGCGGGATACAGCGTGAAGCTGATAAAAAAAAATCTACGTTTATATATTTAACATATTTTTATTCCATTTAACAGCAGAGGGAATCAAGTGTTAAGATACTCTTACCACTACTACTACTTCCACGCTCAATTTTCGAGACATTGCTTATTGAGTGGCCTTTTCCCTAATATTCCCTAATTTTCCCCACCGTACTAATCGTCGTGTTTACAGTCAGACGTCGTGCAACTGCACTTCAACGTATCAAAACACCAAAAATTTAGATATAAATATACTTATATTAGGTAGGTAAGTAGCTAGGAGTTATAAAAAATAACTTAAATACATCTATAAATATGTAAATAATTTGAAAGGTGTACGAAAGCCAGCGCGGATGGGGGCGGCTTCGACGGGCTCGGCCCAGAAATCAGTTGTGAAGCCTTAACCGTAAATCACCCCTATTTAGGGGAAAGGGCGCTATGATATAGAATATATAAATACCTATAAATTTACTTACTTATATTACAGTTTTTTTATTCTATTTGATTAAAAAAGAAAACAACAAGGTATATAGGTAAAAGTCTGATTTAGCCCGACGGTTTTGGTTTTGATTCCCATCCGGGGGAAGGAATTATTTTAATTTCCTCTGGTAACCAGAATAAACGCAGCGATGAGTTCCGCCATTCAATATGCAATGTCTCTACAATGTTTCACTAAGTCTAACTTTAGGTTCCCTTTGTAAACCTAAAGTTATCTAACATTATTTCATTTAAAATCATGTAAAATTATTATAGGTATATATGATAACTTATATCTAAATCTATCAATACATAGAGTCAAGCCGAAACAATTTATTTAATATGCAACACAATAGAGTAAGATTTTAACTGGAAATAGTTATATTAGTAAGCAGGAAAGTAGCTTATAATTTAATAATTAGAGTTAAATGAAAAACAATTCTTTTAACATTTACCTTTTACAACAATACAATCAATGATATAGCAAGTAATATAATAATAAACTGGATAGCATACGATTGAAGATTGAACGTCATATTGGTTATTAGTTGATAACACAGGTAGGATAGGTAAAGTCAACTTTATATTTTTCAATTTAGGTGTTAATGTTGATTTTATTAATTTTTATTGTGTAGAACGTTTAATATTCGAAATTAATTAATAAAAAATTTGTTTTACAAATATTTGGTCAAGATAGAGCTCCTAATTACTTTNGCACCGGTCGGATGTCCGCGGAGGGCGGCGGCTACTCGCCGTGTCCGGCGGAGGCGCTGCCGGAGCTGAGCGCCGCGGAGCTGGCGAAAAGCCTGTCGCCCAAGTCCGCGCTGCTGCAGCAGAACCTCTCGCAGCTGCAGCTCCAGCACTCCACGCCGTTCTCGGTCACCGACATCCTGTCCCCCATCGAGGAGTACCGGAAGCTCGAGCTGAACAACCCGCCGTCCCCGTACAGGTGCGTGGATCGATAGGGGGGCGCCACCCCCCGCCGCCGCGTAGACTAGCACCGCGAGGATGTACTCTGACGTTTGGTGCAGGTATGTTGTCACCGGTCAATGGGTGAGGTCAACGATGTGCTCGGTCTCCGCGTGGACTTGGACGCTTTTATTTTCGCGTTGCGTGCCATCGATCCGTTTACACTTGTAATACTCGTATTGCCGGCGATGAGTGCCGGCCGGCGCGGCGCTCCCGCGGCGCTGGGCTGAGCGACGTCATGCCTCTCGAGGCCTACGCGCCTGCCTCCTATGTGTAGGTACCATTAGACGCGCGAGCTAATTACGCGATTGATTTATATTTTTAAATAAATTAACATTTTATTTAAATAAAAGGTGGTGAAGTGTTTAAGTGATATTCAAATAGTCGGCTATTTGAATAAAGCGGTGCCGCGACGCGACGTTCGGAATAATACTGATATTTTTTTTTCATTCTCACAATGGATTCTCAAAAACTTAGTTGAAAAAATTTTAAAACACAAATATTTTTTTATTTAAATTTGAAAATTTTAAAAATATGACTTGCTCTATCAACATCTACAAAATAAAACTTTTGACTTCGAAAAGCCAAAACAAATTTTCAAATATTGTCAGAGTTCATTTAAATTACAAAATTTAAAAGTAGTAGAATATATTCATTAAAAAACTACAATGATATAATATACTTTTACAAACAAACTAAACATAGAACAAAAGTATATAAGTAGGTATACCTATTGTTGGAAACAGTTAAAAATATTTTACTAATTTAAATATTTTAATTATTTTACGATACCAATAACAATAAAGCGACGGTATCAGTTTTGTGAATTATAAAGAAAATTTTAAATTTTAAAGCATTTAATAAATTTGCAGCTAAGTCATATGTAGGTAGGTATCTACTTGAATTAACTTTATTTTTTATTTAATCTAGTTTTTTCTTAGTTTATTAAAATAAAACAGTGAGTTAAATATGTCAAAAGTGAGAATATTACTATGTAATTATATATTATGCTTGTATGTAGGTATGTAATATCATAGTTATAATTTAAATAATTTACTACATTTCCATTTTTTTTCAAAACATCAAATTACATAACAGTGAGTTGAAATTACTCAAATCGTATTTTGGTTAATATAGACTGGCTTATTATTATTAAAAAATATATACTCAATTTAACAACAATTAAACCAATTGCAATTAAATGAAGGAATAACTAAAATCGACAATAAGTGAACACGAAGTGTATCCAAAAACGTGGTATAATGCGTGAAGATAGAAATGTAGAGACAGATATCATATTTAACTTTATAATCATTAGGCCTATCAAAATCGTTTCGTAACTTGCTCTAAGTGAACCACTGGGTATATTTTTTTATTATTAAAATAAATTTAAAAAATGTTGCTTAAGTTTTGTAAATGCAAGAATAGAGCAGATTCTTTGTAATCTATCCGTATTTTGAATTATATTCAAATCAATTCATTGGATGCAGAGCTAAGTGATCTGACACTACGTTCTCTCTCTACCCTGCGATGCGAGATAAAGCGTGAAGTTTATAAAAATATAGATACAGTAATTAATTAATCAAAGTACTATTAAAAAAAATAATCCTCATTCTTTGGCCGCTTATTCTAAAATATAATCCAATGAAGTGATTTGTTCAAATGTCATTTTCTAAAATTAATTTATAGTCTTTATTTCTGTGATATTTTTCCTTTTTTGATAATTTATAAAAACCGCCGTCGCGTAGCGTTCCATGGACCGACTTACAAAAGAATAAATTGAATAAAACATACCGAGGCTGTCGAAAACGTACAACTAACGCGCCGGTTGTGGGTTCGATCCCACTCGAGGAAGTGAAATATTTATTTACGTTTATATTTACATTTCTTCGCTCTGGTGTTGAGGCAAAGCGCGGCGTTGAGTTCTGCCACTCAGCACGAAATGCCTTCAGAATTCGGCTGAAAGTGGGGAACGAAATGTCTTAACACTACGTTCCCTCTGCTTACCCTGCTGTGTGCGGGATATAGCGTGAAGCTGATTTTGATTTATTTTAATTACCTAAATATGTAGAAATAGCCTAGGTAGGTAATTCTTTTATGTATGTGAGAAAAGCGTGAAGTTGGTATTTTATATAACCTTAAAGTAGAGTAAGAGCGTAAAACTAGGATCTAATGAAACGTTAATATTTTACNGGTATACCTATTGTTGGAAACAGTTAAAAATATTTTACTAATTTAAATATTTTAATTATTTTACGATACCAATAACAATAAAGCGACGGTATCAGTTTTGTGATATATAAGGAAAATTTTAAATTTTAAAGCATTTAATAAATTTGCAGCTAAGTCATATGTAGGTAGGTACCTACTTGGATTAACTTTATTTTTTATTTAATCTAGTTTTTTCTTAGTTTATTAAAATAAAACAGTGAGTTAAATATGTCAAAAGTGAGAATATTACTATGTAATTATATATTATGCTTGTATGTAGGTATGTAATATCATAGTTATAATTTAAATAATTTACTACATTTCCATTTTTTTTCAAAACATCAAATTACATAACAGTGAGTTGAAATTACTCAAATCGTATTTTGGTTAATATAGACTGGCTTATTATTATTAAAAAATATATACTCAATTTAACAACAATTAAACCAATTGCAATTAAATTAAGGAATAACTAAAATCGACAATAAATGAATACGAAGTGTAGGTATCCTAAAAACATAAGATATAAATGATATAATGCGTGAAGATAGAAATGTAGAGACGGATATCATATTTAACTTTTTAATCATTAGGTCTATACCTATTAAAATCGTTTCGTAACTTGCTCTAAGTGAACCACTGGGTATATTTTTTTATTATTAAAATAAATTTTAAAAATGTTGCTTAAGTTTTGTAACTGCAAGAATAGAGCAGATTCTTTGTATTCTATCGGTATTTTGAATTATATTTAAATCAATTCATGCAGATTAGATGCAGATCTAAGTGATCTGACACTACGTTCTCTCTGTCTACCCTGCGATGCGAGATAAAGCGTGAAGTTTATAAAAAAATAGATACAGTAATTAATTAATCAAAGTACTATTAAAAAAATTAATCCTTATTCTTTGGACGCTTATTCTGAAATATAATCCAATAAAGTGATTTGTTCAAATGTGATTGTCTAAAATTAATTTATAGTCTTTATTTCTGTGATATTCTTCCTTTTTTGATAATTTATAAAAACCGCCGTCGCGTAGCGTTCCATGGACCGACTTACAAATAAAAGAATAAATTGAATAAAACATACCGAGGCCGTCGAAAACGTAGGTACAACTAATGCGTCGGTTGTGGATTCGATCCCACTCGAGGAAGTGAAATATTTATTTACGTTTATATTTACATTTCTTCGCTTTGGTGTTGAGGCAAAGCGCAGCGTTGAGTTCTGCCACTCAGCATGAAATGCCTCCAGAATTCGGCTGAAAGTGGGGAACGAAGTGTTTTAACACTACGTTCCCTCTGCCTACCCTGCTGTGTGCGGGATATAGCGTAAAGCTGATTTTAATTTATTTTAATTACCCATGTTGAAATCGCTTGGGTAGATAATTTTTTATGTACCTATGTGAGAAAAGCGTGATGTTCGTATTTTATATACTAACCTTAAAGTAGAGTAGGAGCGTGAAACTAGTACCTAATGAAAGTTAATATGTATTGACTGATATTTTAATGCATCCCGTATCATGTTCAAAGTTTAGGTAGGTACTAATATAGCGATGTGATGTCATTTGATATCTCAGTGCAAATCTGGTTTGTAAGCGTATACTTGGATAGATACGATTTTTTGCAGTAGGTATGTGCAAGAAAGTTGTTTATTTTTTGACGTTAATGCCAGTCGTGGTACAGGGGCACAAGCGTGCGACTGTAAGCGCGACAGGTTATGGGGTTCGATTTCCACAAAAAAATCAAAATCTCGGTTAATATCGTTCAGTTTTTATAAGATACCAGACCATACCAGACCCGAGAAATATTTTTTTAGCTTCACAGCTTTAGGATATAGATTCTGCACATAGCAGGGTAGGCAGAGGGAATCCGAGAATCTAGTTTAGAATAAATAAAATAATTTAAATATATCTCCGACTGGAGAATAATCATTAAACCCACAACCGTCACATGAAAAACCAAACATTACACTACTGAGCCAGTAATTATACAAATACTAGTCAATAATAATATATTTCCATCATTAACATTCATATAATATTATTATAATTCCTTACGTTGACATATTAATTACAGTAGGTAGGTTCTTGAATGGAATTCTCCTTAGGTAGTACTCATGAATAAAATAACTATACTTTGAATAATAATAATTTACCTTTAATTACAATACTTTACCTTTAAATTATCGAAGTAATGAATCTGTGATTGATTATATCAGGGATCTATATTATATATTTATTTTACTTCTTTTATACGTTATTTTTTTATATTCACTCTGTATTGCGCACACAGCATGGTAGGCAGAGGGAACCTAGTGTTAATGATACGCAGTTCCTCATTTTCCGCCGAATTCTAGAGCCACTGTGTGTTGAGTGGTGGAACTCTACGACACTCTTTCCCTCGACACCAGAGCGAAGAAATGAATATGTTAAATATTTTATTTTTTCGAGTGGGAATCGTATCCATAACCTGTCACACCCAGTCATACGCGTCACGACTATCCTGATACGTTAAACGTGAAAAAAAATTAATAGGTGTAGAAGAAATGAAGCGGTCGTCGTGGTGCAGAGGTATAGTGCCTGACTTTCGAGACATTACTTGTTAAATGGAATCGCTAGAGCAATTAAAGAGAAAATTAAAAAAAAATTTTCTCCTCTATAGGAATTGAACCCACAATCGTCGGGTCTGTTGTCGCACGTTTGGGCCTCCGCGCCATCACTTCAAATTAATTTAAAGTTTAAAGCTTCTTAAATCTATTGTGTCTGAGTGAGAATTGTTTATTTTTAAATAACCTTGAAACTAAAACCATAACAACAATCTAATTAGTCACAGATAAAATAAACAATAGATTAAAAAAATATTTACTTTTGTCATACAAAGCTAGCTTTAGGTATTATTTAAAAGTCATATAGCGAAAGTAAAATATGCTATTTTAATGTTTAAGACGTTTTGCGTAACAACATGTGGTCGAGTGTTGACACTACAAGTGGTGACGGACTCGCGCCTGTCTGTTTACTTTGTCAATTTACATTTGGGCAAACAAAAATTGGTGGTTTTGAAAATATTGCGGCTCCATCTTATATAAAGCCTTAATTTTATTTCAATAGGTATACCTATGTTATTTTATATACTTAGTTTATATATTATAGCGGAAAAATCTATATAATGACTATTTTATGTTTTATTATAAGACGTTTTTTGAATTTGTAGAGTCATATTAAATTTTATTGATTATAAAATGTGTTTTCACTTATTATATACCTATGCAAAAGAATCATTGTAGGTAATAAATTATACAACTTCTGTTGATACTATAACTAACTTGTCATATTTATAAAAAGTCTATCAGTTAAAACTTTCGATATACATATACCGAAGTGCTACGCTTCGCTCGAAACGCCATAAAGTAAGAACTGCACTAATGTATGTATGATGTATGTATGTACGTAGGTTTATAGAGGTAATTATGGCAAAATATAAAAAATACCACTTGACTTGATTAATTCTTTTTTACATTAATATACATTCCATATTATATTAACTCTATAATTAAGTTAGTATAATAAAAAATAATTTTCAAGTTCAGTAAGCCAACAAAAAAAAATTTACCCTTCATTTATATTTATTTTCTTTAATTAAGAATAAGCATTTAGACAAAAGACTTAGGTATCTAGTATACTTACATGAATAATTTATAGAGCTTATTGTTTTTCTCCAATATTAGATATGATGTAATGGGCAACTTAATATCATTTTATATCTGTTCAGTTTATTTTAATTAATTTTGTCATTTTTCAATTAAGTATATGTCCTTAATTAAGTACCTAATGAAATTACAACATCGCTAAAACCACGTACAATTAAAAGAAAACAAGGCAATTCATAACTAAATTATCACCAATTAACACGGGCCAAACTAAACGTCATAATTTCCCGCGCTGTCAAAACTCAATTTGTCAAACCAAACAAAATGGCGTGGGGCGTTTCACAGTTCGGAAAAATTCTATGTAGCGATACGTAGAGCCTAAAATCGTGTGAGAATTATTTAGGAAAACATTTGACTGGAATCGAGATAGGGTAGAAGATTAAATTGTGTAAATAGGGATTAGGCAGATAAGCTGGGCTTTGTTCGGAAGTGACGAGCTGGCGCCATGACAGTAACGGTAATGCGTGTGGCAGATTTGGGTCACAGTTATTCACAAATTTAATACTGACAAACGGTAATTATTTTTTTTACATCATGAATGGGAGGTTTTATTTCATAAATTACTTACTTATATTTTGAAGCGGATGCACCTACTTATTAAATATTTGGTTAGTCAATAAATTCATTTGACTTTATCTTTGCTTGATAGTATGATGATTTAAATTTACTCTAAGAGTTTTTACCTATTCATACTCTTAATTAATTTAATTGACTCACAATAAATATAATGTAAACTTTAATACTGGTTCTGGTTCAAGTAGATATTAATTACAGAAGTGCACCGCAAAAATAAAACAATTAAATAGATTGCAATTATTATAACATGTAGGTATCGAAAGTTAATTACAATAGACTCTTTAAAAGTAAAAAAAAAATCTATAATACAATTATAATTTTTTTTTTATTTATCTAGAAAAAACTTCAACTCTTTTCAAAAGAAAACAAGTCACACCCAATGTGCTCTACTTTTGTAAACCACTGTAAGGTTCGAAACATCGTGTTCAAAAATTTAGTGACGTTTAAGTCGGTGTGACTTAAATAGGTATTAATACGTTTTAATACGAAACTTGAGTATTTAAGATACTATTTATATAGATCTAAAAGACAATTTCTCACAGATTACTTCATTCCAGGTCAAATTCCTCGGGGAGCAGTATAAACTCACCTCTCGGGCCTGCTGCATCTTGCGGCATGGCGGCTAACCCCTACGCGGTGCCGTTGTACGGCGGCGCGCCGGTCCAAGGATACGGCTGCGCCCCGGCGGATCTGCCCCACTATGGTGACATGCGAGGCGCTAGCTGGTACCCAGCCTCGAACGACCCCAGGTTTGCCAGTGAGTCGGCGGTTTTATTATATTTATTAATATTTTAATATAATATTATACTTAAATGTGATATTAGCAATGGTGGTGGTAGCCTAATTGTTAAAGTTTTAATTGGGTTAGACTTATCTCTTCAATATAAATAATGACTACGTTAGGAGCTCGTAACAAAGCCTTCATTAATTTTAAGTCCGATTCAATCACTACATACCTACATATTTACACAGTATTACGCAATGTTATTAATTATTAAGAGACGGATACATAAGTAGGTATATATCAAATACGTTCATTCAAATCACAATAAAATATTTTCCAATAATTTTTAAAGTATTATACAAATACGTTATTTATTTAGTATAATTAAAGTTTACATTTGTGAAAAAAAAGCTTTCTTATTTCGTAGGCTTTACAAGTCATATTATACTTTATATTTCTGTAGTTTTATAGTCTGTAGTCATAATATGTAAATATATATTATAGCTACAGACTATAAAACTATAAGAAAGCAAATTGTAAACATATAAAATAGCGAGTAATTTCTCCACTCCCACTCAAAATGGCGGTCCGCGTCAATAAATGCGCGCGCATCAAGCTCGCCTATTACAATTAAAGAGTCGTGAAACTGTAGCCATGTTATTAGTTAATTCCTGAAATGAGGTTTCATATACATGTTGCTCTTTAATCTTCCTTATTAGATACTTCATTCATTTAAAACGGATGATATTTCGGAGTTAATGTTAAAAGCTCTTTAGTTTATGATTTAAATTATTTTCGATTTTATTTTTCAAAAATTATCCTAAATGATACTATCTACCTATATATTTATACTTTGAAATTAACTTCGTTTGACTGAAAAAGCTCTAAGTTCGAATATAATGTTTAATTGTACATTAGTGTCGCACGCCACGATGGTATCAAAATAAATAAGAGAAACAATAAAATTGGTAGAATAAAAAGTGTTCACAATATTACTTTATAAAATCATCAAAATATCTTTAACAAATAATTTAAAACAACTTTTCTCAATTACGCGACGAGACGTCCAAAAAATGTTTTCAAAAATTTACCACACATTTAAATCCAGTAGCTACTTACATTCAAATAAAATAAAGATCATATATAAAAATAAATATCTCAAATTACAAGATTAGGCTTGATGAGTCAACACCATTAGCCTTAAACATTAAACGTAAAAAAGCAGTGCATGCGTGCGACGGCGGCGGCGGGGGCGGCGCGCGGCGTGCCTCTCCGCCGTCGGCGACGCTTAGTAACTTTACACTGTGCTGCATAATCCGGCACGTTTGTGTGATTTGCCTTTTAAAATATGTTTTACTTAGATAACTATTTGCGATATTCTTTTGGTGTTTAAGATATTTACTGTAGTTTCATTCCGTTTTTAGTTCACGAGCAGGGTAGGCAAAAGGAACGTAATGTTAATACACTCCGTTCCCCGCGCATTGTCCTATTTGCTTGTTGAGTGGCACATATTAACGCTTTGCTATGTCTTTCGTCTTGTTATCAGAGCGAGGAGATTTTATTCCTCTGAGAGGGAATCGAACCCACAACCGTCGCGTTTGCGTTTATACGTAAGGCACTGTTCAGCGACGATACGACGGCCTCTATTAGCTTGATTATAGCATTTTATACAAAAATTCAATCAAGTATATTTACGATCTTTATGACTTTTTTTACAATTTTCATTCATCACCTAAACCAACTATAGGAATTCCATGCTTAGTAGGCCAGCAAAAAATTATTCTCATCTTGATATCCTACCCATTATAGAGAAATTGCGTGTCGATTTGTTGAGTTAGACCTTGATAAAGAAATATTTTAATTTTTAAATATTTTAATTAATTCATAGCCATGTCATAGCCATGTTCTTAAAGTCATAAACTTCCCAAATGCGCTAAATGTTAAAATTAAATGAAAAAATATCTACTATTAAATATTTATTAATATTGTTAATCGTGAGGCAAATTTTAAATTCGATTCCCACTAGGCGTTTCAAATATTGGGCGTTGCATGGGGTACGAACTGTATTAAAACTATTAACTTATATAGATACAGCGTAAAGCTTTTTTTTTTATTTAAGTGGAAAATTACTTATAACCGTAGGGTAATTAGTTAATTACTCAAAACAATACCAAAAAAACCATTTAACCCACACTTGACTCTTATCACGCATACCCAAGTATTGATTTCAGCCCACTATTCACTAAGCGATGTAATATGATATGAGCTACATTAGTTGCACAGGTGCGTAAGAAGCCGATCGTGGCGTGTTTACATTGCCCTGGGTGGAGGGAGGCTACCGTTTGAACCTGGCCTTATTTGTTATTAGGTATATGATACTAGTGTTTGGTATGTGGGTGTGGGTTCATTATTAGATAGGAATGTGGCAGCGTATTGTAAAGTATTGGGAAAAAGGTTTCCTTTTCGTATGGAAAATGACTGTTAGAAACACTTATTCTTAAGACTTTGTGAATCATCATCATCATCAACAGCCATCTTTTGTCCACTGTTGGACATAGGCCTTCCCCAATTCTCGCCACCACACTCGATCTTCAGCTTTTCGGACCCATCCGCTTCCCGCCAATGTGAATAATGCAAAAGAAATAGTTTGACTTTGTAATAATTCATGAAATTATATTAATGTCTAAGAATAATATTTAGATATGTGAATGTGTTCTCTAGGTACCTAAAATTTTATGTATCCACTATAAAGTTGTCACGTAAAATCTAAAATATACCTATCTTAAAATAAAAAAAGTAACCCATGTGAGTAAATATCAATAAAAAAACCAAAAATATTACACAGAAAAATAAATAAAAGTAAAGATACAATCTTCCACAATTCCACCGCAAAATGGACATCTTTACAACAAAAAAATAGCAAATAACATCTTTAAAAAGCATCTATCGATATTTGATTGCCGTATCGTGAGGCAAATTCATTATTCCTTGCCAACTAATTCTGAAAGTGCACTCCATTCAAGATGGCGCTGACCCGCCAACCACTCAATAGACAATACAAATCAAGAAACTTAATCTGAATTCCAAAACCGGAGTCATAGAGAAAGTTAAAATGATAGAGCACAAAATTATTATTAGCGTTTTGTTTCAAATATTATTATTTTGCTTATAACAATAATAAAAAATGAGAACAATTATTATAAAAAACTAATAAGTGGAGATTTTATGAATCGTTTTTAGAGAAATATACCTACCAATAAAAATCCAAAATATCCTACCTATAAAAAAATTAAATGAATATATGTAATGAAACTATGTAATGAAATAAATGAGAAAATATGAAAATGTTATTTATTATTTAACACTACGATATGAATAAATAGAAAACCGGTCAAGTGCGAGTCGGACTCACACACCGTGTGTTCCGTATCCAATTCAAAATTATAACTCAACTGGAGGTACACCTTATAAAAGTTGACAATCTTAAGTTTACGATTGGGTGTAAGTATTATCATTAAGTCATTGCCGTTGAATATAAACAAATAAAAAAAAATTCTACGCAATATAGAGTATACTTACAAGATTTAGTTTTTATCTAAAATGCAATTTCTATATAAAGCTATTTTTAATTTTAATTATAAAAAAGCGGTTTGGTATTTTAGTTGTGTTTTAAATTTTAATACACTTTACAAATACTTTTGTAAATAAAAAAATTACACTTTCTGAAACATATCTAAACTCTTCAAAGCGTCGAGATACAGAATAAAATTATACGCCAAACCAAATTTAAAAAAAATCATTAAAATTAGTATTATTTAACACACTGTGTACACTGTACGTGTACGATCAGTAGGCAGTGGTGCTTGAACTTAAAGATGTTATTGTTTGCACATCGCTCATTAATGAGCCGTTGTCTCTTGAACTCTGTTCTCGGAGCACGCTGAGTTTACGTTAGAATTTAAAAAAAAAGCTTTTTAACTAGCTATTGTCTTTGGTTCGCCTTGTGAGCGTTGTATTTTCATTCTATAGCATATAATATAAGATTAGGTTGAGAGTGTAGATTAATTAATTGAATTGTGTTTAAATTGATTTTAATTAAGTATAAGAAATTAATTACATTTTAAATATCATGCATGCGTAATAAATCTTTATGACGCACGTATGATGTGCCTAACTTTATACAAGAAAGTTCAATCGGTTTTTAGCGTCACGTTGTACCCCGCTGTTGAGTGATAGAACTAATTCCTGCGTTTTGTCTTATTACCAGGGTAAGGAAATTGAAATTATTAATTCCATCGAGTGGGAATCGAACCTGACAGCCTTGTGTTTAAAGTCCCAAAGTTTGTACCGCACTAGGATGTCTTCTAGACTTGAAATGTATCTAAAATA
Source organism: Heliconius cydno galanthus (assembly GCA_036379175.1). Lineage (NCBI taxonomy): Eukaryota > Metazoa > Arthropoda > Insecta > Lepidoptera > Nymphalidae > Heliconius > Heliconius cydno. The sequence continues at coordinate 615,032 of JAKRZM010000815.1, read as the reverse complement.
TTAATACGATCTATTTAATTGCACTACAAACTGCGGAAAACGTTTAAAGATAAAAAAAGAGCAAACATTAATGCAACCTTAACAAATTAAGTAACCGTGTAAATGCACATGCAATCATACTCAAAGATTAACTAAGAAGATTAAAACGGTAAACTTTAGTTTAACACAAAAACATGCACTCGAATACCGTATATCAAATTATGACACTAGAAAAAAACAGTGGTCGAAGCGTACTGCCCTGCGGTACCCGTACCTGTACAGTGAAAGGGAGTTAGTTGTAGGTAGACAAAATAAGCAATTCCGGACGATCGGTCCTCTGTTTGTCCACCACTAGAGTCTTGGCTGTGTAAACAAGAGGTCTCACGTCCGCAAATACCATGCAGCGGCGGCTGAGTAAAATTCAGTATACGAATGCAAGGTGAAATATTTATGGATAGATAAATAATAAATACTTGAAGCGTTCTGTATCGAATTTCAAAATGACACCTCGTTATAAATTTGACGTAGATTGCGTTATGTGTGTCAATATTCTCCGCTTTTTTTTTCAATGAGGCGTCAGTTTCTTAATATATCATCAGCTTTTTTTTGAGATATACAGCTGGAATTAGATAGATGGCATTTTTATTTGCCACGTTTTGTAAAAACGACCAAGTTTAGACATCTTTATAATGAATATTTTATTTTTTAACAAAATTTGATTGCTATTCACAAATATTGCAGTCTGTCAAGCTCATACCAACTGCGCCGCGAACAAAGACCGCAATGATAAAAAAAGAATAAAAAAATAAATGAAAACAACACACAGATCCAGCAACAAAATTCCAACGAAACAAACAAACAGATTAATAAACGTACCTCGAAATAACATCGAATGCACGTCGAATCGAAACGAAAGCTTCAAAACATTTTTTACCTAAAACATTTCAGCTTTCACGTTTTAATGGGCGATGTTATCGTATCGTGTTTTTATGAGAGAGAGAAAAAAATCATTAATCATGTGAACGATACCTGCGGCTGCGTTGGAAACGTCAAAGGCACGGTCAGTGGAAATTAAAATTGGCGAGGGACTTCTGACACACTTAGTCGGGTGTAGCGCGTCTAATGCAAGTGGTCCAGAGTGTGGACGTCAGGGGCAGCAGATAGTTTGTCTTCCTTTCTGTTGGACTGGGGGAATACCCGACGGTGTTTGCCGTTCCATTTCCTAATACACTTTCATGTTTTGTTGCATTTAATTTGTGGACTTTCGAAACTTATGTTATTGCGGGATATATTCGATACTTATTAGTTATTTTAATTTTGTTAAGAATGAAATCCATGTCGGTAACAAATTAATGTTTAACGAGTAATGTTTATGTAATAAAACAAAAACATTCAATAAATCTATAATTTAACATTCTTTATATATGATACACGATAATAATTACTATTTTAATAAGAGTCCTACTCAAATGCTCGAAGCTCCAATACAAATTTAACTACAACCGATCATTATTTTTACGATTTCATCAACAAAACAGTTCAATTAATAAATACCTAAACGAGAACAAATATTTATTTTGGCCTACCAATAATTTTAACATAAAACTTTTAATCGTATTAAAATAGAATGTGAAATTCTATGCGATGTGTCCATAGAATGTAGCCACACTGAACAAACTGAGTTGGCAAATTGTGCGTGAATAAACACGGGAAATAATAGCAGTATTGTGTGTCAGCCTCCCCCGTCGCAGCGGCGGGGTGATAGCGTTTGATCGGAACGCATTCGCTAGATAAATATTATTGGGTGACATGATTTTTTTTATATGGCAACTGTTATTTTTGGGATATTTAGTCATTTGTGCTCAGCGTTTTGTATTTTTTTTTTGGTATTTGTTTAAATTATTTGTGGGAAATGAGAATCTGGGGTTAAGATTTCCATTTTCTGCTTAAATCGGAGACATTGTGCATTGACAGGCGGAATTTAGAGCCGCGTTTTGTTTCAACTCTCAACAGTATAGAAAAATGAAAATATTTAATTGATATTGAATTGTTTCTTAGTTCCTTGAGTGGAGATTAATCATAGCGTTATCAGTTAAATCTTAACGTATTTCCTATAACATATTATTTTATCAACCGTTTAGTTCTATTTCTTACAGATGAAACTCTTGTTTTCATATATTTTTATAAAATTTAGAAAAAAGTGCACATACCAAAAAATCCGTGATGTATTTATTATTATTTTATATTTTATTATTAAAAACAATCGGGTCAAGTGCGAGTGGACCGAGCGTTCCGGTTTTTCCTTTTGAGGTACAGAACCCTAAAACACAGTTTTCTCTGTTTAATAATAAATAGTTCACGTGAATCACATTAAAAAAAAACATCTAAAAGGGACGTTTTGAAAAATCTTAGTATTATAAAATACCTATGGTAAAAAGCTTTTGTAAATACCTACTACAAAAAAACAATAAATAAATTCTTTAAAATTTCATATAAATAAGTTTAGAACGCGCGTAAAGCATGGGGGTCTCGCGAATCCATTAGATGAGTGTAAATATTAGTTCAGGCGATCACCATGATCTTGCTACGATGTTGGACCGTAGCTAACTGTGCATTTTGTATATATATAAATGTTAGGTAATATCCATGCCGTTGTAGCGCAGTGGGTCTGCGTCTGCCTGCAAACACGCGGATTGTGAGTTCAATCCCTATTCAAGGTTATAAACTATTTTCATTTAACTGCTTTCGCAAGATAAAGCTTACTGCACTCAACAGCAATGTCTTGAATCGGGGCGGTAAGCGGAGAACACACTGTCTTGACACTAAGTTCTCTCTTTTACCGTCTACGCAAGAAATCGCATCGTGAAAGTAAAAAAAACCGGTCAAGATCGAGTCAGAATGTTTTGCGACATAATCCGGTAAAATCTAATAAAATACCACGCTCTGATGGCGCAAGGCAATCATACAAATGTAAGCGCAACGTTTGTGGGTTCAATTCCCACTCGGGGAATAGAATATTTTATAATTTCAANAGATTCCTAGCACATGTAGTTTCTGAGATTTCGTGATGAGTGAGTGACCTTTCGATTTTATATATATAGATAAACTTATTTTGTGTGAAATGAACTACACATAGATATAAGTTTATAATGTTTTTAGTAATTGTCACTTTTCAATTCTTTTCCTTTATTTAATTGTAAATTCGCATTCCTGATTTAATAACTGTAGACGCACGAAAAGTGTCCTATAGGTTTAGATTACGCGAATTTTATACTATCAAGCAATAATAAGCATGTTCTGCGAGATAATCCGATAAAATCTAATAAAATGCCACGCACCTATGGCGCAAGGGCACAAGCATACGAATTTAAACGTGACTTTTGTGACTTCGATTCCGACTTAGGGAATAGAATATTTTATAATTTGAATTCCTCGTTCTGGTAATAAGGCAAAGGGCGGCAAATCCGTTTTAGGTTTCCTACCTATTAATGATATTATTAAATGGTAGAACCAAACGTCACGTTTTTAAGCAAAGACACATTCATGTGTAAAAATATGAGTAAAACTGCCTCTATCGCGCACTCAAAATATTGCTCTACAAACTCAACTGCACTCCGTCGGCGTTACAACTTTATTTTTAGGAATATTTCAAACCCGTACAAATTGTTTATTTTATATAACTTAAAAAATAGTACACATTTAAAGTCGTCGTGGCTCAGATGAGTAAGCGCGATGCTTGTGGCTTTGATGTCCACTCAGGGGAATAAATATTATGTAATATTTTATTAGAATCATCAACTTTTTATATTTTTCTATACAAAATCGAATCAATAGGTTCCATTAAAAATTCTCAACCAGTTAATTACGTCCAGGACCGTCAGCTGTGAGTGACCCTCGCGCCTCAATTTCACGCCAGTTGAGCGGTCATCAAACGCACTCGTAGGGGCTGTAATCTTGGAATAGGCAAAACCCAAACTATTGATATAGCAAATTTCATGCTTCGAACCAACACTTAGAAGAATATTAGCTTTTACGTAGATAATTTTAAATTGTCTAGATTAGGTTATATTAGAGTTTATTAATTTATGATTTATAAAATTTTATAGTGATGTGCTTTTAGTGTTAATTTCTTAATCTATTTAGTTTTTCATATATTTTTCTTAATCTAATCAGATCACCGTCGTAGTCCAGTTGTTATAATGTTGCTTAAGCAAGGTTCACCTCTATCGTTGTTGACTCTTTGTGAGCGTCAAAAACCAGTTTGCGTAGATAAAGATAAAAAAGATACTTAGAGATAGATATCTATTGAAGGGCTTAAATTCTTAAGCTTCGTTTGATTGCCGCCAATTCTATCTAATTTTATTTGACCATTTGTGAAGAGCCCTTGTTATTACATTAAAAAACCATTTAGTATAACTATAAACGCTAACAACTAAACATTTCAATTAGAACTCCATCATAAAGATTTAAAACGCGATAACAAAATGTCCGGTGGCTCATTGACATTTGCACAAAGGAGTTCTGAACGAGCATAGACCAGCTTAATTTTTTTTAGTCGATGCAAAGCAACGATATCGTATAATGCAGCCAAAACACACGGAGGTCGGACAATGGCAACGTAAGACAGAATGGGGAGTTATATTTTATTGAAAGACCCTTTTGGATGCTGGAGTGTTGTGTAAATAGAATGAGCGGTGAATTCGATGGAGCATAATGTGTGGAATATTGCCGTGCGCTCGCGACTGCCGACGTTACAATAAAATAATGCAAGATTTCAATTTGTCTGTTTGCACACGTCATTTAGAAAAGTTTTATCTTTATCCATAGTAAGTAAACACCATATGTAGGTGTACCTATATATCATATTTACCTATAGAGATAGGTGTACCCAAAGTTTCTAATAAGCACTACCTTTGTTAAATATTTCCTTGTTTCCTTTTTATTCAATTGTAAGAAACTTTTGAGATAATTCTACTTAACACTTAACAATCCTCACTTAATTAAACTTAAAGGTGTATTAGTTACAAATAGTATCTACTTAAAAATGTAGAGCGAGTGGTATTTGAGAACTGCATCATCATACAAAAAGAATACAATAAAAATAAGCACTTTTAACCCTCTTTATGATCGTCGTACATGTCAGCACGCAATACGCATCATACAGATAATATACGCATAGAGTAAACAAACCACAATTTTTTATCTGTGAAAAGTAACTAAAATAAAACCGCGTTTCGCGGGAACGTCTAGTGTCATTAGCGGATGCAAGCATGGCGGCGCACTTAATGTTGCCAGCGCGAGGAGTTTAATTTCAACGCTGTTATTAATTTTTTTTCTACCAATGATAATAGGGAGGTAGGTTTGTGACAATGTAATTATAACATTAAGTGATGCTACATTTTTATGCAGTTAAATTATACGTTCATTGTCTTATTCGCGGAGAATGGAGAATAGGTTTTAAAGGCAGACGTTTTTTAAATAATTATTTTTGAATTTAAGCAAAGCAAAATGTTTCGGTTCCATTAATAATGACGTGGACTTGATGATGTCACGTGCCGTTGGTTTTAATCAGAACAATTGTCTTATGAAAATAATAAACGTATTCGGCTTACATCAATTTCTTTTAAATTAATAAATTGTCGAAAGAGTCATGGGTAATAAAGTATTTCTGAAGTCTCTTAAGTACGTATAGTCAATAATTTATATGAGTAAGACGTAATTGGACATACTGATTTTAATAATTAGTTTATTATTTCAAAGTATAAATGTAGTTCAACTGACCTCATGTTACTTAATGTGTTAAAATATACTTTACTAGTATATGAAACATAGCGTTGTTAATGGATTCCACATCATGTCTTAATAAGCATTTAGAATTACTATTAATTTTTTGAAATTAAGTTAATTGAGATCCTTTATATTCTTTCTCTGTCAATTTTCTATACAAATGTTGCAATTTCCGATATAGAGCCATTATTTATCAACAGAACAAAATTAGTAGGTAGAATACTAAAAAGAAAATAGTAGATAGCTGTAGTGACGTGATTTAAAATTTTAAGCAATAAAGTTTGCTTAAAATTTTACTTTACTAAGTTAGTTAAGTGGTGTGGGGAAATACCATATAGGGTCTCTCTTACAAGTACAATACTCTTTTGTCCAAAGTCCATCTATCTTAAGACTAGACTAGACTACTAGACTATAAGACTAAACCATAATTTTAGTTTCCAGGCTAATGACGTCAACGTCGGGTGGCATGGGCCACGTCAACAATATGGGCGGTCTGGCCGCGTGCGCTGGCCCCGACGCGAAACCCATGCAGTTCCCTCTGGCGCAGAGACGCAAACGACGGGTTCTGTTCACACAAGCACAAGTAAGTTTAAATATCAACATTTTTTAAAAATTTTGTGATAGATTACTTAAAACTCAATTTCACCCTACCCTGCGTACCCTAATAGAACAGGAAAAGGGAACCTAAAGTTAAGTAAAATGCGGGAAGTCTGAATAATAAAAGAATATGTAGGTAAATTATCCTAAAAAATGGTATAGAATTCACAAATCATAATGAAGGTATATAAATTGCGCACATGCATATATGGAAAAGTTATAAAATCGATTTTATTAATATATTCGTATCACGTTCTCGAATTCGGCAAAACTTTTGTTCATTTCGCACTGTGCGGACTCTCCGGTTTATTTGCCAACCCTTCAGACGGGGGAGCGCTGTTTGACGATCATTTTACAAATAAATTTTGTAGGGGACCTTACCTGGCTGAGTTTAATGCATTCACTTACGATATATTATGTTATATTTAATTGTTCATAGTCAAAATTAAATATAGTTATAATATATTCTTTTGTTATCTTCATTTATTATTTATTTATTTATTTCTTCAAAATATGGACCTTCACTTCCACATCTTCTGCTTATTTTCGAATTTCGCTTTGTTAGAGTGTCAGAATATGCCGCTCTTATCTTCAGAGAGAAATGATTATAATAAAATTATTTAACTATATGATAATTATATGATAAAATTATTTACGTACGATATATCATAATTATATGCTATATATGATATATCGTGCGTTGGTCACTAGGTCACTAGGTTCTCTCTGTTGACTCCGCAAAACAGAATACCCATATGAGGGTTTCTCTACTTTACTTTATATTAAAGATTTAAATTAGAAATCTAATTTGAATCGTAACCAAAAAAAAAACATATAATAAATGTCGCCATATATAAAAATATTAATTTAGTAGTAAAAAATCAGCAACAATGAAGGTACGGTCGTGCGGTTTATGGCGCGCTTTATACCAGGAGGGGAGTTTTGATCGCTACTAACGCGATTTTTATTGCCGAGGGTAGAGGGTAGTTATTAAGTCCATATAGTTAGTTTTAACTGTTCTCGCACATAATTGATAGGGTACAATTTTTTGTTTGGTGTAACAATATTGGTATATACTGTAGTATTTTCTGTATAGGTATCTTTAAAAGTTATACTTATATAGTTAAGTATATAATGAAATTATATATTATATTATTTTATAAAAATGTAAAAGTAAAATTACAATTTTTTTTTAATATTTTGACATTTTAATTGGAAAAAGGAACTTAACATAACCTCACTTCTTAGCAACAGTTAAAAATCACAAGCTACCTTAGGTACCTAACCTACCCCTATATACACTGAAGCCTGAACAACTTTTGTTCCATGTCATAGGTTAAAAACTCGCGCACACCTACGATAATACGTCGTGAAACATTTAAAAACAATACCTTCACCGAACAAAAGATAGGTGTTGCCATGTGTGCGACGAGGGGAGATTTTCAGGGAATAGAATTAATTACATGAAGCGAACTCGGCATATCACCCCGGGGCCCGGGGGCGGGGCCTCCCCCGGATGTGGGAGGGGCAGAGGGAAGTCCCCTCGAAATTAAATAGCTGTGTTAACGTAATCTGGCGTCAGGTAACGCGGAATGTTTAATTGCGTGTATATTGTATAAAGTTGTGTTATATATTCATAATGGTATAATGTTTTGAGGACACTTCTTAGAAATATATTATGTGGTGGTTGTCTCGTAAATGTCAAATGTTTTAATTTGCAACCTTCTTGTTTTTATCTGTTTTAAATTTTTTGTTCATATTTTGCTGGTTTTGGATTAGAGATATATATATGTGGACCTCTCTTCTCAATTTCACTCCATTTTTTGACATTGCATCCTGAATTATGATTATAGTTAATCACTGTGTAACTGACAAAACATTTAGATGAAGTAAATAGAAATTTAGTAAAAAATATGTAAATATATACATCGTCCTAGTCAAACAGAATCCCAAGACCATAGCGTTCAGTTCCACGGCAACGGTCACCACGGTTAACACGTATTTAAATGACTTTCAAAAATATATTATATACCTACCTAAATAAAACAGCTTCACGCTGTGCCCTTCAAAACAGCGTCGGCACTTATTCTTAAAACACAACGTTCTGCTTAATTTTAGAAATATTATGTGTTGAGTGGCGGAACTCAACGCCGCTTTCCCCTGAATGAATAAGATCGAACCGACAACACTCGCGTTTACGGTCAGACGTTGCTAAACTGCGCCCTGGCGCCCTCAATAGCAGCTATTGATTAAAAAAAAATGCGATCATTTCTCTATGTTCCGATCAAATAACTTAGCAAGAAAAAGGACATCGGAGAAGTGAATCTAAAAATTTTATAGGCCTATCAAACCTACAAATACGAACCAACTTATATAGAAGCTTATTATGTTAATAACATATAGAAAATATCCTGTATATAAGTATTATATGACAATATACTCGTATACATTAATTTATTATTAACGATCGAACTCTATCAATCACTCTCTGAAACAAGCATTATAGTTGAATTGGTATTATAACAACAATATTGATATTACAATATATAAATTTATTGTTTTTATAATAATAAAATGCTAGCATCAGAGGCCGTCACGACACATGGCTTGACTGTAAACACAACGATTGTGGGTTCGAATCCCAATCGGAGGATGGATTGAATTTAATTTCCTAGCAACACGCAATGTCTCGAAAGTTGAGCGAAAATTGGGTAACGGAGTATCTTTAATATTAGGTTCCCTCTGCCTGCTAAGCGGGATAGCGGGAAGCGGCTAATCTCCATCTCCAAATATTATTAATACTTAATTAGAATTTAATTATAGGAAAAACTACATTAGCATACACAGTAAGTTTTATTATTAGTAGATGACTCTAAAAACTAATCAAGGTCTTTTCAAGGTCAAGTTGAACCCTCTAGAAAACTCGTATAAGTTGAAACGGTAAAAAGAATCGATTTATCTGGATCTCATAATGTACGCTTGTGTGAAATAGTGTTGTTCACTTCGGTCTAATCTATATAGATTGGTATATAGATTAGACCGATATGATATAGGTAGGTATACATAAGTCTATAGGTATTTAGGTATAGAGGTAGATAGGTAGGTATATTGTATGCAAGGTCCTTGGATAATAAAAATAGGGTAGAGCACTAATCAAGTAATCAAGTAATTTTATTGGAAATAAGAAGTTATCACGCTCCATGTTTTATGTTTTGAACCTCAAATAATTTAATAATTTTTGCTAGTTCACTGATAAGTGATAAGAACTGGCGGAAGAAACAAAGGCAGATTTTTATTTAAAATCAGTCCTTACCAAAGGACACTTTATTAATAGTGACAATGATACTTTTCCCACTGGACAAAATGAAATACTTATTTATTTATTTAGTTCATGTAATAATAAAATTAGACCATTAACATTGAAAAGAGCAACTGTTGAGTTTCTTGCCGGCTCTTCCTAACAGAACTGCCTTCCGAGTCGGTTTCGGTCGGTCGGAAGCTTTTGTTTATATGTTCATTCGACGATTCAAAAGAGCTTACAATAGTTTAATTCAATAAAGAATATTTTGAATTTGAATTTGAGCCTGGAAACCTAGTGTAAAAACACTCCGTTCCCCACTTTCAAGCGAAACCTTGAGGCCCTTGCGTCACGACGGCCTCTGCCTGTATTAAATGTCAAGGAAACTATAATTTATGTTTCTAAGTGCGATTTATATAGTTCAATGTAATATTAAAATATAGCTAATTTTAAAATTAATCTTTAATCTTCTTTAATAAATAAATTAAGAAGTCGAACCTATGATAATCGCATTTAGTCGGAAACAATCCAAGAACACCACTAGGTAGTCAAGGCTTTTTGTAATTCAAATACCGCCGATAATAATTAATTCTGTAAATTATTAATTAAAAGCGAAGTAAAGTCAATATGCGAGGTGTACACAAATTCATTAATTTTCGCTTTGAGTTACATCGAACCTTTGTATTTGTTGAAATTAATTACACTATAGTAAAAAAATCTTTTAATTAATTGGATTTTTCAAAAAAATCCTGGGGCTTGATAAAAATATTATACCTAAGTATTTCCAATTACTACCTACATGCTTATTTTTACATATCTGCTGTAAAGATACAATTTCCTGGCATTCTGTCGAAGTGTAACAAATATCACTTGGCTAGATGGTCGTGGGTTCAGTTACCACTTGGGGGAATGATGTTTTTACATTTCTTAGGACTGGTAACCCAGGTTCCATATGTAAAAAAGAGAGATACTGAAGATAGCCCACAAATTTAAAGACTAATTTGTCCAAAGGTATACGAATTGGAGCGACGGTTCAAGCAGCAGAAGTACCTTTCGGCGCCGGAGCGAGAGCATCTAGCGTCCCTTATACACCTAACGCCTACGCAGGTGAGTTTTTTTACTATAAAAATATTACTGAAAAATTATTTTGACGACCTTTAGTTAAAATTAGGTTTTTAACAGGTTTTAGAAATAGTTTTGTTATTTAAATATAAGTGTCATGTAATAATTAGGTCGGCAGAGAGAACCCAGTCTTAAACAGTGTGGAGACAGAGGTCTCCAATTTATATGAGCTAGAGATTTCGTTTTATTTTCAGTAACTATTTTTTTATGTTAGGTGGTAGAGCCGTTAATTTGCCTATCGAATTTATTATATAATTAATTTCAATTTTTCGTTTCTTCTAATGGCGGTTATTGTTTTCCCGCTTTTTATTTCCCGCCTTTAAAATCTGCTGCCCTAGGTTCAAGCCTACTCAGCCCGCAGGCAAATCCGTAATAGCATAATGGGACTATAATAATAGCAGTCGTTGATGTTTCTATGTCTGTTGTTGGGTACTAATGCAGTGTGATAACTACTTTTATCAATAACCGCTGATTTGAAACTAGAAAATAAAAAGTATCGCTTAACAGGCAGGCAGGTGGAACCTCCGCCCAATTTTTGAAACATTGTGTGTTGAGTGGTAAAACTCAACGGCATGCTTTGTCTTGTTAATAGGGCGACAAAATGGAAGTAGTTCATTTCCCAGAGTGGGATTCCAACAGCCACCATCGCATGTACACGAATTCCTTAAAAATCCTAATATGTATAAATTGATTACTCTAATGACGAAAATAGTCGTAACTACATAATATACCTACTTTATTAGAAAATATTACAATATTTATTCTAGAATATACGTTTGCTTTTCGATTTCGCTCCTATCTTCATTTTGTATCCTAAACAAAATATTTACATAAGTATGTTGAAATGCAGTAAATGCTCAAGCATGGTGAATATTTGTCTCCGTGTCAAGTGACGGTACCTACCCGGTACCTACCTACAGCGTGTCGATTTATGCCTTACAATGAATTTTAATAGACGTTTTGCATTTAATGCTTATTTGTGTAAACTGCGAGTCCTTTAGATTTAAATTAACTTAGAAATATAATAAATATATAAGAAATGTAATACGTACACCCTGCTCTGTACAAGCGTGTGAATGTAAATTCTTGATCTGGTAACGAGGCAAGCGCGGCGTTGAATTCTGCCTCTCAACACGAAATGGCTCAAGAATATGGCGGAAAGTGGGGAATAGAAATGTCTTAGTGGAAACAGAGTGTCTTAACACTAAGTTCTCGGAATTCTTCTGCCTACCCTGCCGTAAAGATACGTCGTGAAGTTAAAACGTAAATATACCCAAATTCAAATTCAATTCAAATTCAAATTCAAATCGCAATCGAACCCACAGTTCGATCACTACTCGGGGCAATGATTATATAAAAATATTTTCACTTTCACGTTCTGGTAGACGAAGGGCGGAGTTGAGTTCCTCCACTCAGTTCAAAGGCCATATAAGATAGTTATTATTCGTGCAACAACTAAGCAGATATCCCGAAGCAAAGTTAGGTACCTACATGCAATCTCGAACTGATATTCTCAAATCACCCTTCATAGCTTCGGGCGTTTGTTTATTCAACACAAAAACACAAAGCTCGTCACTTCATCAACACATCGTCATTGTCGTACATCTATTACCGCGGGGAGAGTGCGGGCGACAGACAACAGACAACAGACAACAGAACATAAATCACATTACCGTCGCCGACACCACGCCGGCGGCCATAGCCCCGATCCAATTACAACAAACCGCCCACGACACAACCCGCAATAAAAACAACAAGGGCGATGCGCCTCGGGCTACGTGTCCTACTGCCTACTTCCCACTTCCCACTTCCTTTTATTATCACTGGCAACATGTAAGATGTACAGGTTAGCTCGTTAGAGATGCCATCTTGTTTTACGCTCCGCCAAATCGGTTCGAGGGTCGCTTTGATATTGAAGAATATTTCCCTTGTCTGAATTTTCGAGTGTCGTCTTCAAATTAGTGAACATTGCTCTTTGAACCTTCCACGAAGGATGTACTTTGATTTTTTATTTATTGAATTTTATGACGAAAATGTGGATAAGTAATTTTTATTTAATATTTAAACACGGACTTAATATAGCGAATAGTTTAAATATTTATACAAACACGGCAGTTGGAAATGTCCCATTATTAATATCTGTCACCGGCACGCGACCCATTTTCCCACATCGCGCGAGCGAAATTCAAATCCTTCATAACAAAGACTCAATAATCTCGGCCGTGTCAATATAAATTTCATAAACTCGGCGTAACCCCAACAAAGGCCGCAAACATCCATGAATAATCGCCATTTTGAGGGTGTCAACACCATTTACGACGTTAGAGTTCCCGCCAAAACAAACGTCAGAGTGACGTTTGACTTGACGGAGACAATGGCGGCGGAGGCGTGGGGGCGCGCTAATACTGCGATTATAATATGGTGTATTGTGCTATTAATTGGTTCGCACGATCTGCTCCGGTCATTGTTTGTTCACAGGTTGATTGGTTCTATCGATCAGCCGATTAACCTGTTGTCCTCATACGTGGGACGTGGTACGTTACCCTTTGTGCCTATACAATACTCCAGGAAGCACAGCTTTGGTAGTTGGTACGCTACGTTGAGAAAGGAATATTGATTTAGGCGAACGGCTCTACTAAATTAATATATAGATGGTTGTAGGTTGTTATTGCCAACATATTATCGAGACTAAATAAGCGCAATAATGCTTAAAATTCAATAGATTTTTTCTGATATTCCACTTTTGCTCGATTAAATCCAGCTATGACAATATCTACAGACACTCTCTAGTCTCTACATAATCTGTACCTTACATATTTCGCTATAAAAACATTTTGAGATTTTTTTTTATAAAATAGATTTGAAATACACAACAATCACACTTACTTACTCATTCAAAATATCCTGTTATCATTATTTTTTTATTACCAGATTACATAATGTATATTTTTTTATAATTTCTAATAAGACACTAAATCTTCCACGCTTAATAAATACTACTATAGGATAGTAGGTACAGCATTATAAACCACTGGTCTCAGCTGTCACCAGCAGACGACGCGTGGCTCGCTGTAGATTATACGCATATTCCGTTACGGTAGCATTGCACGAGTGCGTTGACCGACGATGGTAGACCAAAATTCAATTTTTATGGTTTATAAGGATTATTTTTTTAAAATAATAATAAAAAACTCCCGCAGGTTGCAGGGACGCTTGAATTAAAACTTTAGTTTCTGTCTAATTTATGAGAAATTGTGTGTCCGCCACTCAAGCGGAAGTTAACGCCACGTCTTGTCAGCCGAGGTAGAATAATTTCCGAACAATTTCAATGTAGGTATTCATTTCCTCAAGTGTCCCAATCATGTTTACGTTTTCCAACTGCGCTACAATGACCTCAGATAATGATAAAAAGTGTTTATTGTCTCAGCTTCACGCTGTATCCTGCATATAACTTGGTAGACATAGAAAACCTAGTATTAATACATTCTGTCCCCCACTTTTCGCCGAATTCTGGAGGCACTGCATGTTGAGTGGCGGGATTAAATATTTTATAATAAAAAATAAATGATTTACAAGTTTCCAAAAAACACAATTTGAAAGGATAGCCTCATGAAAAGGAACGGAAGTGTCTTAATGGGAACGGAGTGTCTTAACACTAGGTTCCCAAATCCCCTTTGCTTACCCTGCTATGTGCGTAGCGTTAAGTTTAATAAAATAAAATCAAAAACATACTTTGTTACCAGAGTCAGATGAAAATAAAATAAGATGTAGATGTCCAACCAAAATAAAACTCTCATATTTTTCTAAATATAAATAAAAATCAAATGCAAGTAAAAAACTCCTCATAATTCATCACCAACTAATCTGCGTAACAACATAAATTCACACATTTGTTCGTTCGTTCGTTGAATCTATCGCAATAAGGCCCAGGCTTCAACTTAAACGCATCGCCCGACGCTCTGCATATTCAAAGCGAGCTCACTTTAAATAAAACCTGCAATAAAGCCCCTGTAGCGACAGCAAAAAAACTACAAAAACCAATTAATTCACATCAATAATAATATCTTAAATGAAACTAAAATTGTTATTTTATAAAGAAAAAACTCTTCTTGTTGTTTGGAAAAAAAGAACACATTGTTACGACACTCTGTTCTCCAATCACATTGAAAGTTATAAACGCGTGAAAAATTTAATCTGCTGACGCTACAAGGAATAATATTCTGCAGTATTTGACGTTGGGAGCAAACACGGGGCTCGCGTTTCGTTATTAAACTTAAGTAAATTTCGATGTTCCGACCGCCACTGTTGATACTCTGTGGGGACCTATTCTGCGGGCTTTTCCTTTTATTTCAGCTAATTGCTTGTGACCTGGACGTTTGGTTATTTAAATGTTTAATTTTGGTAGTGGATTGCTTTGTTTTTTTTTGGGAATAGTTAATTCTTTTAATTGCTATGTTGATTTTATTATTTTTTATGCGTTAAGTAATTTAATTTTGAATAAAATATTATAAGGATTTCTACGTTGTATGTTATATACGTTTGAAAAGACATAGGAACGAAACTTGTTTTTAACATTTTTTATTTATTTGAGTAAATTAGTGTTATATATTACTCGTACCTATATATGAAGAAAGAATCTAGCAAACCTATCTTATTTGTTTATACTTTGCCTTATTCAAGTAGAATTTTATTGAAATTAAAATTAATTTCAGGATTTGGTATATAAATATAGGTAGTTTCAAGATAGGTATATGTACCTACTTTATAATTATGTACCTCTATCTTTGCGTTCATCCAATCAAGTATTCCTTGGANGACACTCTGTTCTCCAATCACATTGAAAGTTATAAACGCGTGAAAAATTTAATCTGCTGACGCTACAAGGAATAATATTCTGCAGTATTTGACGTTGGGAGCAAACACGGGGCTCGCGTTTCGTTATTAAACTTAAGTAAATTTCGATGTTCCGACCGCCACTGTTGATACTCTGTGGGGACCTATTCTGCGGGCTTTTCCTTTTATTTCAGCTAATTGCTTGTGACCTGGACGTTTGGTTATTTAAATGTTTAATTTTGGTAGTGGATTGCTTTTTTTTTTTTGGGAATAGTTAATTCTTTTAATTGCTACGTTGATTTTATTATTTTTTATGTGTTAAGTAATTTAATTTTGAATAAAATATTAAAGGGATTTCTACGTTGTATGTTATATACGTTTGAAAAGACATAGGAACGAAACTTGTTTTTAACAAGTTTTTATTAATTTGAGTAAATTAGTATTATATAGGTATTACTCGTACCTACATATGAAGAAAGAATCTAGCGTCTAGAATCTATTTTATTGAAATTAAAATTAGTAAGTATTAGGTATATAAATATAGGAAGCTTCGAGATATATTATGTACTCTATAATTATGTAACTCTATCTTTGCGTTCATCCAATCAAGTATTCCTGGGATTGGTTATATAAAACTGACTAAGTTTTAATCCCCTATGGCTCACAAAGTGAAGAACCGATTGATATGACCTGGGTTCTCTTAACGCGGAAGAAACCTACATACTTACATAAACAAATAAATATTTAATTTTGTTTACGTACCACGCTTCTGCTGTTCAAAATCTAAAAGTTCCCATAGATTTATAATATCTTAGCTACTAGATACTCGTGCACATTGTTTTGAATAACAAAAAATGAAGACAAAGACCTACTGCGAGCAATCCCTCCTTTGTCTATGTCACGACTCGATATAGTCTGTCGCCCGCCGGATGCGGCGCATGCGGGTGTAATGGAGGCAATGAGATAATGGCTCGTTTTAAACAATAGCAATGATGCCTTGTCAAATCGTTGTTCGTTCAGTGGCTGGACATCGAGTGCACTGCCATTTGCAATTTTGATGACTTTATTACGTTTATAAATTTATTTTTCATCTGTAGCGGTTGCCACAGAGCTGCAAATTCAATCGCTGAATCAATTTTAATATTTATTGTTGATGTACCAATTATCATGTTATAGCTTTTCAATGATTCCTTTTAATAACACCTTTAATATTTCAATCGTTGCTCTGTAATTATATATTTTTTTACTATCCTCAATCCTCGTGAGATATCTATAGGTACACTTCCTGTCAAAGGCTCGCCGCAATAGAATCGTTTTGGGTAATTCTTTAAAAAGCAAAAAAATGTTTATGGTATCATAGACAGCGTGGCGGTATACCGCCATTCAATGCAGCCAACATGTCAAAACAAATTTGCAAATGGACCTTGATATGTCTTTTATGATGAAAAGAATAATTAGGATCTTATATAATTGTGTAATAACCGCTAAAATATTTATGTATTTGCGTGGTTTTCGCATGATTTTGCACGTTTCCTTTGAGAATGGTCCCAATAAGTGCATTTATTGAAGATTATATTTTGTTGAATGGATGAGGTTATTCCTTCTTTGTGGGATAGGATTAGCTATCTAAGCGGATGACGCACCTGACTTCTTTGTGCGGCAGGTATAGCCTATTATGTTTTACTTTGAGAGCTGC
The DNA here is from genome assembly GCA_036379175.1 of Heliconius cydno galanthus. Classification (NCBI taxonomy): domain Eukaryota; kingdom Metazoa; phylum Arthropoda; class Insecta; order Lepidoptera; family Nymphalidae; genus Heliconius; species Heliconius cydno. The sequence goes on along the minus strand of JAKRZM010000815.1, from coordinate 597,720 downwards.
TTTCAATAGTAAGTACAGTTGCCGTATTTGCGTAGGATCGTTTTTTGCTTTAATCTCTAGATATTCTTTTTATCTAAGAGGTTCTAAAAAAATATATCTACGCGCTATATGAAACTAATTAATGAAAATTTAGTTTCCTAAGTGGAAATACAACATAAATATATCTCGATCAGTCTGTACTTAATATTATAAAGCTTTATTTGGCAGAATCTTCTTGGACGAATTGAACTATTCTATTTATATTGGATAGTCCATTTATATGTATAAAAAGACTATAGGGTAACTTATGACTTACCATTTCATTGTAACCCACTGTACCTGCTATAAGAAATATGTCGGCTATTTAGAATATATCGTACACTATTCCTTGTTATATAAACTACCAGGTCTAGGTATTCTGGTCTTCTAGTCTCTATATTTCTAACAAATTATATCTATAAACCGTTTCTTATTAAAATATAATTAATCACAATTTACATTAAAACCTAATAAAAACAAGACATTTCAAAAACCATGTTTACAATTAGTGTTCGCTGTTCAAAACAAACATATAACGTTTGTTTAATGAAAACACAGCCAGCTAGCTAGTTAATAAACGTTAAGTCGATTTAATCATCGTTTGTTAAATAAATATTAATTTTGTGAATTGCCAAGTAAATATTTGATTGGAGATTTATAGTTCACGGTCGGCGGGCAGGGGAGGGTTCGCTGCGGAGTGGGCGGTCGTCCGTCTAACGATACCTCGCTAGTTATGTAGCTACTATGCTGTTATATAAATTATATCTATGTTATACTGTTTATGGTACCTACGTAAAGCTTGTGGTACACTGGCTTTTGGATAATATTAGTTTTGATATTGATTTTGGATGAATTTCGCATAAGTAGGTATATAAAGAGGTGTTGAGTTTAGTCGCTTTACACGCAATGCCTCAAGAATTAAGCGGAAAGTAGGGAACGGAAGTATCTTAACAATTAGTTCCCAGGTTCCCTTTATTTACTCTGCTTTGTGCGGGATACAGCGAGAAGCTAAAATATGTTTATAATAAAACTCTAAACTAACAAAAGACAATCATCGTCACAGCGATATTTTCGCACACTAAAGAACATGGATCTTCATGACGATCGGTCTTGCACGCTGCCGTCGGCTTCTTCCCTTCCCGCTTTCTTGACCAGATCGTCTGTCCACAAACAATAGTAATTGATAGTGGATACAAATTCCACTTACCTACCTACCTGTCTATTTTATGATTGACCAGTCTTATTTCTCCAAATTTTATATGGGGTTTCATCGTCGAAAGTGAAAAGCAGAGTGACTACTCACTAATATCTCTCTTAATTCCATCATCATCATTTTTGGCCGTGTGATCCCGGCCTAGAATAGGATCACCCTGGTACTGATGGTGTCGTAAGAGGCGACTAAAGTACGTNACCACCCATCGCAGAACGTCCCTAAAAACTGCATTGCACGGTGTGAGGTGTGAGACATTTAAAAATTTAAAAAAAAAAACAATATAGACACAACATTATTAAATGAATAGTCACTGTTTAAAAAAATCACGGCCCCAAATGAAGAGTTAAACAAACACGAGAGGGTCTTTATTTGTCGTAATTGTACCAGATATAGCAAGTCATGGTTCACGGGAACGGAACACCTACGCTAAGAATACGAGCTCGTCCATACTTCCACATACTTCCACTGCATCTTAGTGCATTTTCTGTCTTATGCTCTTTGTTAATACGTGCTTGATGGGTGTAAATGATTTTGAAGTTCTCTAGTGCCAAAATTGAGTGGTATTGTTCGAGATGACAGCCGGTGGGTGGTCATAGGTTTGAATTAATAAGGGTTACACTTTGTAGGAATTTTAATTGTAGGTACATTTTATTTGTTTTTTTTTTTCCTTTTTTTAGCTTCACGCTGTATCCCGGGCGGCTGTATGTATGTAGCAGGGTAGGCAGAGGGAACCTAGTGCTAAAACATTTTCTCAATTTTTCAAACATTTTTTCATTTATTCATTGTCATATTTCTTTTTTTCATTTTCAAACTTTTTTCATTTACCTACTTCGTTACTTTCCGTCAAATTATGGAGGCATTGGAATAATTCCATTACCACCAGCTTAATTTGTATGATCAGCTAAATGAGCGTTGTATCCTCTCACCACTAATCCATCACTTCTCAAAACCCAAAATATTTCGTAAACCGTCTAAAACAAGTCATTTAAAAGTAAAACAAATAATTGAATGGTGCTCCTCTGAAGAGTGCAAGTGCGTGCAAGGAAATACGGAGCATTATGCACAAGGAGATTGAAAAGAAACTACTCAACACGAGGGCGTCCGAGCCTCGACAGAGTGCTATAAGCGACGCCCGCCGACGGGCCCGCTCATTAACTCTCGCCTTCAGCCGTCACCTCACAGCCTCACAGCCAGTTCCCATCGACAGGTCCGTCCTCACGTCTAAAGTCAACATTGAAAAATAACAAATAACTCAGCCAGACCCTCGAGAACGCGCCCGAGCTCGAGTGGACCGCGTTCCGTAGTAGCCGTGTATCTTAGTGTTGTTGTGCTAACGGATATTTAAGTATCGAGATTCCAACAAAATGGCGGGTTATGCACGAGCTGACGTTCCATAACGGAACGGCCGTGGAGGGGGAGGGGAGCATTCCACTACAGAGAACAAACACGGAGGGAACTCTCTCGATGTATAAATAATAAATAGAGTGTATGTTTTGCTGCGTTAGTAGCGTGCGTAGACAAAGGCCGGGCTGGGGTAAACATCGCGTCAGCTATGTTTATTCTTTCGTCATTAAAGCAGTGTCGCCTGCCCCTGTCCCTGCCGTAGCTAATTCCGGGGAGGTCAGGCGCGGCCACCGGGGTGTGTTGACTCGCGGAATGGAGATGGGGTTAATGTGGATTGCGAAACGTGTCGCGATGCTCTGGAAGTCTCAATGTGATCTTGTTCTCATTGACAACGTTCGTTCTACAAAATAGGTACCTATAAGAACCGAAACGTAATTTTAGATTATAATAAGTTCAAAGATTTAAAGATAATATACCTACTTATATTTATAATATAAGATGTTTTCCGCTTGTAGTTACTCAAAGCTGTGTTCCGCAAAGATATCTAAACAAAATTAAAGGAAAAGCTCTTCCAGAGTACAATAACGACCGAAATATCTCTGTCCATCCCGAAAACTATCCAAATTGCTTAGATATAAACAAAATGTATCCTCTTCGCTATCATTACAAGTAGGTATTTAGTAAATGATCAGAATCACTTGCCTGGCCGCGGCCGCGGACGTGGACGGTCCCCATTCACAGAGTAATGTGTTTGCGACGCCATCCAGCGCCATCTTCTTTAGCCCTCGAGTGTTGGTGCTCGCGCTTTGAGAGCGTTCAATTTTACTTCAAGGTTTTTTAGTTTTCTTTTTTCATGGACGACGTTTACTGTTATGTTGTATGGTGAAAATTAAGTAGTTGTCGTGCCCGTTTTAGTGTCAGTAAAACTGTATTTATAGTGTTTAATGTTGTTTATATTTAGATGTTTATGGTAAATAGCTATTTACGGGCTATACTTATGTAATTGAATTCCATTTGGTCTAATGCTTATTTGTATCTAAAATATTTTCATATCCTCGATCCGGTTAAAGTGCGGCGCGCTGTTAGAATCCATAGTCGAAACGTAATATTTTTGAATAAATTAATTACTAGATTCACTCTTCAAATCATAGGCGTAGATATATTTTCCACGCGGATCTGGACTTTAGCTTTTGAAAAATCCGTTCGTGTAAAGGTTTTTTTTTAATTTTCAGAGTGAATTTTTTGTTGCTAAAATTTCTGTGATGGGCATTAGACTATTCTGGGATGGACACGGCCCACCAAATCCCCTATGGGCGTTTTAATACGCCCATCCTTAAGACACTCATAAAATGTATCTATAGGTATATACGAGCACAAATTAAATATATCTTTGTTTCAGGTCAAAATATGGTTTCAAAACCATCGCTACAAATGTAAGAGACAGGCCAAGGAGAAAGCCATGGCTGAGCAGAATCAACACAATCAGGTAATTTACATAATATGTGCAATTTAATTCAAAAAAATATTGATTTAACGCCAATTAATCCCTAATAAGCGCCTAACATGGACGTTTATCAAATTTGACAACATACCTAAATACGTAGCTTTTTGTGCATATTAACGAAGTAAAAGAACCCAAAGGTCTGAAAGAGTAGAAGACACTCTACACTTTCACCACCACCACTAGGTCCTCACTGCCCCATAGGTATGCAGGATAAGCCGCGAAGCTTGAAAAAAGTTATTACTCTATAAATTTATTCGTTCATATTGAAAAATTGCATACGTACCTACGTACCATTGGAAAATTTCAATAAAGTTATTATTTTTGCTGAAAATAAATGTTTTTTAGTTTTCAAAATTTCGTCACGGCTGAATGTGAATGTAGCCATCGCTTAGTTGGGTTACGCGCTAATTTCAATGTGGTGGGTACCTACTGGTTCGAATTGGAAAAAACAAGATTTCTTTGAGGATGGAATAGGTTTTATTAAATTACGTTACTTGTTTAGATGTTACTATATATACACTATATATCAGGTCAAAGTAATCTCAGCCACGTAGAATTATTTACGTATTTGAACAAGCGGCCGAAACCACAGGAAAAGCTAGTACATTTATAACTTTAAGTAAGCCTCTAAATAAAGAGACCGTCGCGTCGTGGCGCATCGCTTAGTGTATGACTGTAAGTAAACCCGATAGTTATAGATTCGATTTGCACTCGGTAAAATTAATTATTTTCATTTCTTCGCTCGGCCGCTCCGAGATTTACCAGTTAGCATACAATATCACTGTGAACGGAGTCTATTAACACTGGATTCCCTCTGCGTACCCTGTGTAATATTAAGCCTATGAAAAAATCTCAAAATAACACCTAAAATATATAAATCCAACGTTCATAAGGACGGAATAATCCTTCCACCAACCAAGTCAGCTATTAGAACTAAACAAAGCGGTTCTGATGACTATCACTCAATCTCAATCTCAAATGAATCAGGTATAGGGTATTAAATGAATATGTAAGACGTTTAAAATCGTTGACGGCGCAGAATGCCGCACTCGGCACTTGATAGCGATCTTCCGCGCGGCCCGCATGCTGCCGGACGATTCAGTTTAAAAAATGCGTTTTCTTTCTTTAGCTTTAAATTAGTGGTTTGGTTGTGTGGGTTGAGAATTAGGGGCTAGATGTTTTTGAACTGTTTTCCAATACACAACTTAGTTATACATAAGTAACTAATAATTAATACCCTATACTCTGTGTTGTTCTCAGAACACATCANATATATGTAAGAGTACGCAATTCCCACTTGTCATTATTTTTGTTATCCTGAGAGTTTAAAAGTATTTTTGTTATTTTTTCTGTTTTTTTATGGTAAATGATTAAATTATAGACGCAATAAATGACTAGTAAATTTTTTTTATTCCATTTTGTTTCTTTTAGAATATTTTAAACTTTAAGTGAGTACTCCTAGACCAGCTTACCCTAATACCCTATACTCTGTGTTCTTCTCAGAACACATCAAGATTAATGTGAAAATTTAATTCTGTTTATATTTAAGCATATAGAGTATATAGATACATTAAGATTTTTAAATATTTAAAACCTATATTAAAAAAAAAGAAAAGGGTTGTAGATGTATTAAAATCAAACCAAATATATTTAGACTACATATAATCCATTCTAAAATCGTCTCAATTAAAATCCCAACATACTATGTACCAAATTTCAATATGAATGCTGATTATAATTATTTTATTAATAAAATCAAATAACGTAAAGTCGTTGCAAGCACGAATTAAGTGTTGGTGTAGGGGTTGCCAGGGTAGATTGGCTCAATTTGCGAAATGCATGTGACTTGATGTTACGTGAGGGGGATCCCCGAGGTCGGGGGAGGCCCGGGGACGGGGGACCCCCGGCGCCGTAGTGTTTTGCGATGCTTAATGAGGGGTAGATAGATCTGATTTTAGCTGTAACTTTTAAACTTTAGCTTAAGTATTGGTGTAGGAATTAAATAACTTATAGTCAAATGCTATACTTACCATCGAATATTATTTTGTTGGATAATTGTGCTTTAAAATTTTGTGTAGAGAAAACAGTCTACAAATTACAAAAAATAATAAGTAAGAATATTTCAACACTTTATTTATGTATTTTATCGAGATTTTATACCAGATTTATTAAAAAAAATAGCATGAAATACCTAAATGTTTGCAAAGATTTTTAGAAGACAGCTAAAATTCTATTAGCTATTTATTAATGTGGCAACATTAACAGTTTTATAAATTATATTTTATATATAGGTTTAATTTAATCATCAAAACTTAAAAACACTTTTCTCCATCAGTCCGCATCATCACCACGCCGGGTAGCCGTGCCAGTGCTAGTGAAGGACGGCAAGCCTTGCGGGTCGGGCGAGTCGTCATCACCCGCGCACAGCCACTGCGCCACCCCCACGTCCGGGTACTCCGCCCCGCAGCCCTCGCAGGCGGCCTGCAGCAACCCCCTGGTCTCCAGCTACCGCCAGCCGACCGCCTACCAGCAGCAATGCTCGGGCTACCTCCCGCTCCAGGGCCGGGCCTGGTAGAAGTTCCCACAGCTTTACCACGAGACAATGTTCAAAGAGGAGATGTATTTTGATTAGTTTAATAGTTTTTTTTAATATTTGAATCTTGTGACAGTAGTTTGTTTGGATATTCTTTTTTCTTTTTTTGTACTGTAGCTTACAGTGACATTTAGAATACCTATATGATATTAGGCCATTTTATTGTACATTTTGACATTTCTGTTTGACATTTTCAAAATATAGTTTAGATTTTGTGACAGCTTATTTGACAGATCGTGTGTGGCCAGTAATAAAGTTTTTTTTTACCGGCTAAAACTTCGAAAGGAACATTGTCACTGGTAAAGCGGTGGGCGGAGCACTACCCTAATGACGGACGGACCGAGTGAAAGTGAAGTGTAAAAGTGAACGAACATTGTATTAATGCTTAGCGATACCCGAGAAGGTTATGTAAATATTCAGTTAATAGATAAGCACCACAAAGGATTTGACTTAAATTTTTTGTTAACATAAAAAAAATTATTTTAGAGAATTTCTGCCGATTCTGATTCACTTTCATAGTATGTATCTTTCAACACATTCCACAGATTGATCCACAGCTTCTCTCATCTAACTCCGAGCTGTTGTAAATAACTGATACTACTGTAGTTAATTGTTGTGTGTATAGTATAATTTACGGTTAAAGCGGTCAGTGTTTTGTGCGTGTGTAGATAGTAATGTGTAAATAACGATTTGAATAGACGCCACTCAAAGGCACATATGTAGGTAATTATTTTCCAGTGGAATTATTAATACATGGTAGTATTTATTATTCATAATATTGAACTGAATTCTAATAAAATATATGATTAAAACAATAAAGTTTGTTTAAGTTTCCGTAGCTGTATTCTTTGGATATCTGAAAATTTAAAAGTTTCTTTGGTTTTGAATTTGAAAACATTTAATACCAATAACTATTGTTTTTAATAAATCAAAATGTATAAATTAGTAAATTTCAGCAAACTTCTGTTCTATTGTGTGTGAAATTCTAAAAACTTTTCATATTAAGAAAAAATAATTTTAAATTAGACACTTATGTTTTTATCGAGTAAAATTCAAAATTAATAAAGAAAATAATTAAAAAAAAACCTTCGGTGCAAACAAGTATTTTTATCATCTTGCAAAGGGTGTGTTGAGTCAAGCAATCGACTAACACGAGTGATGGGTGATTGACTACGAGCTCCTAATTGGGTGCCGATTGTGCGAACAACCCTCGCGCCCTTCACGAATTATAACGATTCACGCTACTACAGACGGGGAATTAAAAACTGTTTTTGTACTTAAAATTACACGACGCGATCAATTTAGTTAAACATTTTATTCCATTGTAAATATTTTACTAGTATATACATATGTAATGCGAGATGGCAACACAGTAGACACGCAACGGCGTCTTATCAACATAGCAATAAGTCTTTAAGCAATTTGTCAGTTAACAAATTATTTAAAGAGTAAATTAATGTTTTTTGTAACTTAATTTATAAATATGTTTTGAAATTAGGCCGATGTAATTATTTTAGCTAGGCTTAGAGAAGTTATATTAATTATAAATAATAGTATTAATAACGAAAAGGAATTTGTAATTATACGAGAAATGAGGTGTAATGAATTTCGATTTATAAAATTAATAAAAATTAACGAGTTTTATACTTTTGTTTTATTGTGCCACCTTTAGGAGATTAATGTCTTCGAAGTTGAGTCAATCTTAAAAAGAAAAAGAAAAGCAAAGATATCATAACATAATGATCGATGCCCTTTGTTTATATGGCAACAATGCCGATCGCAAAACGTTTACCTTCATACGACCCCTCAGCTTATAAGCTCATTTTATTGTCTTCAATATTCCCAGATTACCCTATAATCTCTCATAACGTATAACAGTTTATTCCGCATGGCAACATCGCCTTTGTTCAGTCACTCGAGCCCGCCAAAACGGAATAATAACATGGCCGACTTTGCTACGTAAAATCATATCTTCTATCGCTTCCATTGTATTTTAGACCTTAAAATTATTAGTAAAAGTATGTAAATGGTATTTTTCTATTTATTTGACTTACAATAAATGTTGTAAATGAAGAGAGCATAGAACAATAGAAGCAATTCTAGCAACGCACGTGCGTTACGGCAATAAAAGAGACAGGTGAGACGAGATTAGCCATTGCCTCTAATGAAATACTTGTATCGCATGTCTAATATTACAGGATTTGTGTCAAAAGTGACGTTATTAATAATGGGGGTTGCAGTTCGTAATAAAGCGTGAAACAAAAGGTTCTAACGAGTGAATGACCTCTGGTTTCTGAATGGATAGTGTTACAGGCTTTCATATTGTAGAGGCAAAGCTTTCAATTAGAGACTAGAGATTTGTAAGCCACGGTGTGGTATATGATGGTGACCTTTTTATGAATTATCCTTGTTAGATCAAAGAATATAGAACGGGTATGTATGGTATAGAAATAGAAGCGATTTTAAAATTCTTTGTTATTTCAAAGAGTAATGTTTATTTATATCGTTGTGAGTTATCGATATATTGTAATAGGGTAATAGATATATTGTCAAATTAATATCGTATTATTTCCTTTAAATTAAGGCTATGCTTATTTATTTTTATTAATAAATCACATAATAACATATTTTTACGCATAATGACATATTTTTACTTGTGTGTTCGATTCCCAATTGGCTGAAGAATTATTATCATTTAATCGCTCTAGGAATACGACAAGGTATATAATATAATATATATACTCAAGAGTCAAGCCGCATTCATTGGTCTCAAAAAATTGAGCAGTGCGTGGGGAAAGAGTGTTTTTACACTAGGTTCCCTTCCTGTGAGATACAGTGTTTAACATTTTTTTATATAGTACCTAACGTTCAAATATATATCGACCTATGTAGGTCCTACATAAAGCTTAATATTAATTTGCTAATAATTTCCATTTGTTGGTAACACAATGGTCCCGGTAACTTAGCGACTGGACCAGCTCATGCGAACAAAAGGTTCCACCGTGTATCATTGTTATAGCAACAATACCCGCAGATGTGAAACAAAAGATATTGTATGTATTCATTATTATGTTGGTATGTGTGTATGTTAATGTGTGTGTTAATTAAAATAAAATAATATTATATATGCTCTTATAATATGTGAAATGAGTTCGTTGGAGCTATGGATCAGTGTCTGAATGTAGACATGGTTTTTGTNTATATATCGACCTATGTAGGTCCTACATAAAGCTTAATATTAATTTGCTAATAATTTCCATTTGTTGGTAACACAATGGTCCCGGTAACTTAGCGACTGGACCAGCTCATGCGAACAAAAGGTTCCACCGTGTATCATTGTTATAGCAACAATACCCGCAGATGTGAAACAAAAGATATTGTATGTATTCATTATTATGTTGGTATGTGTGTATGTTAATGTGTGTGTTAATTAAAATAAAATAATATTATATATGCTCTTATAATATGTGAAATGAGTTCGTTGGAGCTATGGATCAGTGTCTGAATGTAGACATGGTTTTTGTGAGTTCGATTCCCGCTCGGGTAAATTAAAGTTATATCTCCTTTGGCAGACAAAACGCAGCGTGGAGTCGCTGCCAAGCATACAGTATTTTTTTAATTTTTTTATCGTCACTCTGTATGCCGCACAGGTAGGCAGAGGGAACCTAGTGCTGAGATACTCCGTTCCCCATTTTCCACCCAATATCCCGCCAAACATAGGAAACGAGATGTCTTAACATCCTTGTATGTACTCTGCTTTATATATGCGGGATGCTGTATCCCGTAAAGATAAATAAAAGAAAAAAATAGCATAATCTTTTTATTTCCTTTGTTGCATTTACAAATCGTCATTGTGTAAACCGAAAGAGTTTCTCGTTTAATAATAACAGATTTAATATAATTTTGACGTTTATGTTAAAACCTTATTGAATAAACAACAGCACTGTCAAAGACTATGGCGCTGGAACAAAATATGTTAAACTTAACTACTTTATGCTTTCAGAAGCTAAATCATTATAATTATAAAAACACTCTCCTATTTCTCGTTTTGTCATAAAGAACTCGCTTTTGGGACGAAGAAAACCTTATTATACATATATGTATACATACACGTAAGTTACTTAGTTTTTCAGTTTTAATTATTAAAAAAACAGTTGTACTGCAGGACATAACGCTGTGCTTTGTTTCAAAGGGCACATAATAATATGATTAATTATTAAATGTATACCTAATTAAAAAAAACACGCTTTTCGACAAATGTATGGAATGTATTTGAAGCTACAAGTTATATGGGCCTAAATTCGAGTAGTTTACTAATAACCTCTGAAGAGTTCTACTATTCCGGTCCTGGCTCCATCACCAGACCAGGTCGTTGGTGCCATATTATTGTTTCGTTACCTACGATACGTACGTAATTTAATGTTACATATTTTTTTAGAAATAATGTTTTTTGCGTAACGGGTTTTGAAACCGCGCCCTCTGACTACTAAGCTACGTAGGTATACGTTCAAACGTAAAACGTATTTTGTACCTTTTCTAAGAAAATATGGAATAAGTCTTTAAGAAAATAAAAATATCAAAAATGCAATATAAATTATATAAAAAGTAAATCGATCTGAGGTACCCAGAAACAAGTTTCCTTAAATCATTTTCTGCTTCCTCAACAAAAGAAAATATTAAAAATTTAATAATTAATATTAATTTATATATATATATATTAATTAAATTTATTATTATATAACAAAACAAAAAACGCGGAAATGCGTATAGATAAAAAAAATTAAAAAATACCTAACCGGATACAGAACTCGTGTTAATAAAGATGTCACAAGAGGCTGGTGTCAATTAGACAATGCGACGCGACGTAGCGACGACGGACGTGAGGAGGACCATCGATCGTGATAGCGCACGCACTGTTATGTTGGGGGTTCAATTTTAAGATTTTTCTCCTTTTTGGCATTAATTACGGAGAGTAATGACCTCGGTTACTATTCAGTGAAGTCAGTCGAGGCGCAGGGACACTGGGTTCGACTTCCTCTCGGAGCATTGAATTATTATTGAATAATATTTTAATTTCTTCGTTCTGGTACCAAGGTAAGTGCGGCGTTAAGCTCCGCTGCTGAATACGCAATGTTCGAAATGCTTTGAATGAATCGAATGCTGCATTAGGTAAAACGGAATGCACTCCTCTTTTTTTAACCGACTTCTTTAAGAAAAGTAGGTTATCAATTCGACTGTATTTTTTTTCAACTTTACACTGTATTCTACGTACCTATAGCAAGGTACGGGTTACCTGACGATAAGTAAACAGCACAGCGACCTCGTCGTCACGATTCTGTAGGTGCTTGTATTATATTTAGTGATGATAGTGTACCTACATATGAATTTTTATATATAATTGCGTCCTAATTATTGTACCTAATGCCACAGTGCTTGTAAGAAATGACATGGAAATAAGAAATCGTTAATAAGCAAATGGTTTTTTAATAATAACCATAAAAATTTTATTTTCTCGCTCTGGCAATAAGACAAAATGTCCTGAATTCAGCGAGAAATGGGGTACGGAAGTGACCTAATGGGAACGGAGTGTCTTCCCATATTCCCTCTGCCTACCCTGCTATTTGCAGGATACAACGTAAAACCATGAGAAAGAAACAAAAGAGAGAAACTAAAACATGTTATACAATATATTTAATTATATCTAAAATAAAAAAATAGTTTAAACAAAAAGGTAAACACACAACAAATCCATCCAACGAATTATATACATATTTACACGTAATATAGACTTAGCGAAATCATAAAAAATAAATCTAATACGGGGCCCAATCCCTTGGAAGGGCGAAGGGCGAGACGATCTGTAAACAAATTTGTGAATATTATTCGTGTTCAGGGTGGCTCCGCTATGAATGCTAAAGGGTGGTACGAACTTAAGATTTCCATTCATGGGGTTAAGACGCTCAATGTATGGGCTTTATGGGCTCTGTGGGCTTTATGGGCCCCAGTCGTAATTGCCGTGAAAGCGTCTGACGAATGGAAGTAAATTGGTTTTAGTTATAAATGTAATGTTTATGTTCTCGGCATAAGTAGGTACGGTTGAATTGCGTGGAGCATGTAGTTTGTAAGTTAAGGGGTTAGGTATATAATTTATACCTACCTAATGATGGAAATCGCGATTATGTTATATTGTTAATTTAGATATAAGCAAAGTTGCAATATTTTTGTTGTTTAATTCTTATGATTCTCGGAAGGGTTGTAATATTCATTCAGTATGTTATTAATACAGCAGTAGTAGGTTCCGTTTATTTCCAGCTCCACGCTGGATACCGCGTTTATTAAGAAAGGCAGTCTAGTGTTAAGACGATCAGTTCTGAAGTCACTCACTGAATTCTGGCAGCATTGCGTGCGTAACTCAACGCCGCGCTTTTCCTCGACACCAGAACGAAAAAATGAAATATAATTCACACTCGTAGAAAGAGGGAATCGAACCATGTCGTCTTTATAGTCACTGGCTTGTGCCCCAGAACCACAACGCCGTATAGTACGAAAAAAAAGCGCGGCATTAGCCCATCTACAACTCGCAAATTGAAGATGATACCAGAAAATAAAATCGCAATGAAGTTTTAAATAGCTTCAAATATAACTTTGTATAGTAAGCATATTAAAAAAACAAATGAATGAATAAAATCCCAATCAAGACCTATTTATATACAAATATAAACCATATAATTAAAAAACAACGAAATAATAAAAAAAATACCATTTTTTAAGTAAATTTAAACTCAACCTGGCATTATATAATACAAATATGACACTGGAGATGCGTTCCACTGTTTTTATTTGAGTATATTTAAGGCACTATAGGTAGGTATAGCGCGGTCTGTAACGTCGAGGGCTCGGGCTGACTAATTAGAACAAAAAACGCGGGAAAACACAAGTACGCTTGACAGTGAGGCAGAGACAAAGCGCGCGTACGCCCAAAAAGGTTTCATATCGCGTCACCGGGCAAATATTGTTATAGGCTCTACTCTATACAGCCTTAGGCCCATTTTTCTGTACATAAAAAACATTTGCTTGAAAATTTATTATTTTTAATTGACAATCTATAAAGGCATATACACGGGATGAGAGTTTGCAAGTTTATATTTTATGTCGTGTCGGTAAAATTTATTTTTGCATGTTCAATATGGTTATGAGGATGTTCTCCTTTTGTCTATGGTTGCGTACAGAAGCGCCATCGCGTCGATTGTCTCTGGCACGTTCGGGCAAAGAGGCCACAATCGATAGAGCACGGGCGTGCGTTGTAATGAATTTATTAAGGGACTAGCGTAATCACTCGGGTTTGCTGAGATATTAATTTAATAATATTAAGCTTATAATAGAATTAATGTACACAAGTATCTATATTTATAATTCTAATATCTAAGACATTGGTGTTGAGTTCCGCTACTTAATACACAATATCTTAAAAATTGGAGGGAAAATGGGTAACGGAATGTATAAGCACTAAGTTTCCTTTGCTTATCATGCAAAATGCATGTGATGCTATATAGAGGTAGAAGATTTTTTATTGTACGTAGAGGTTGCGTGTTTCAATAGGAAAACGTTTTTGTAATAGGTATTCTAAGTAGGAAGTATTAAGTTGAATACCTAAATTAAAGTGTACTATATGACTACAGTAATACTGTAGCCACTGGTGGAACATTTTTTGACCTCATTGAGCTTAAATTAAACGAATTACGAGAATAGAGTAAAATCGCTTTCTCAATTTAAACTTTATGTCCAATTTTACATATAAGTTCTTTTCTAGATAAAGATATTAGCATTTTAGTTTTTATTATTTAAGAAAAGAAGTTTGACTAAAGACGATAATTGAGATTAAATTTTAATACAGAGATTCTTGAATTTTTTTAGGGTCACGATGTGTCCCTAAAAAAATTCAATGATGTGTGTGTGAGTGTTAAGATAGTCCGTCCCCTCCTTTCGGTCGAATTCTAGAGGATTCCCTGTTGGCAGAACTCAACGCCGCGCTTTGTCTCGGCATCAGAGCAAAGAAATAAAAATATGAAATATTCCATTTCGTCGAGTGGCAATCGAACCCACAATCTGTCGCATTTACAGTCACACTCTCGTGCCATTGATCCACAGCTCTCCTTTGTCTAAATTTATTTTTATTAGATATTACAATAAATTTAATTTAAAATTTATATCACATAGTACCTATACAAGTATGTACTTACCCATTACAAGTTGGATACAAATGAATACATTTTGAAATAAATAATTGCGCAGAGTCACGGTGGCGTGGCGACCGGCACCTGACGTCTCATTAACACTCGCGTCTGTCCGTCACCACGAGGCCTGGACGACCACCAGCGTTATCGCATTAGGGGTTTGGTTCCATATGTATTTAAATTTTGGATGTTTCAAAATATTAATTTAGATTTGGGGCCAGTCTTGGTGCAGGGGCAGCGTGTGACTGTTGACGCGATAGCATGTAGGTTTGATTCCCTATCGAGGTTAAATGAGGCGTTGAGTTCAACCACATCACTCAACACGCAATGCCTCCAGTATTCGGTGGAAAATGGAAAATGCTTGTCTTAAAACTAGCTCTGGCTACCCTGCTGTGTGCAGGATATAAGGAGAAGCTAAAAAAATTTTTTATTTTCATTGTTTTTTACGCTTTCTGCATTTGCAGTGTGGGAAGAGGGAGCATAATGTAAAGATACTTCGTTCTCCACGCACCGCCCATTTGAATCGTTGCTAGTGCTAGAAAAGTTCATAGACTGGGAATCAAAACCACAACTGTTACACATTGACTTTACTGTGCCGAAATTATGGATTCCATTTTACATCTTAAAGTACCTACACGCAAAGATAGTTGCGGGTGACGACTAGCAATAAAGCCAGTATTTATAAAATGAAAATGGCATCTCAAGATCGATCTCAGATTTGAGAGCCATTCAAAGATACGAGCCATAAGTATAACAAGCGAAATTAAGGATCTTCAATTCTTAACATAATTGTGATTCTGTTGATTCATCGACGGACGGACTTTTATTTCTACCATCGGGCGTGCAGTGTATTTTGACAGCTCGCTGACGCCATGACAGGTGGCTGTGTGGTGGTGTTGAACTGAGAAACAATCACGATTTATTTGTATTGTTATTTTAAATATTTTTATTGAATATAATTAGAGCCTCCATAGTGGAATTATAGAGACGTACCTAAATTGGGATGGTTTAGGATTTGATTTTGAATCGATGACCGTATATTAGATCTAGCATGGGTAGCATATACATATCTATATAGATTTTGTCTTAAAATTTCGAATAGAATTATGGTTCAATAAGATTTCATTGCTCAGACCCTAAAATGAAAAAAAGTGACGAATAAATGAAATATTTTTTTTAATTAACGCGACAGAGTGTGGGTTTGAATCCCTTTCGAGAAAATGAAAAATTTAATATTCGAGGCTCGGTATGTTTTAAAACTAGGTTCCCAGATTCCCTAAGCATTCACCTATTTGAATTCTACAAAATACCAAAAAAATGTGCAAAAGCCCAATAAAAGCGAAATCCATACCTATCACTTAGCTCTTAACCTGTCCCACAAAACAAAAAAAGCATCCATTAACTAAATTCCGCACTCCAATACAAAAAGGCATGTGTTAAATTTATCGTATACTCAATATATGTAGTTGCGTTGCAAAGCGACAACAATTACGTTGAAAGCCGAAGCTGTTCCTGCACACAAGTTACTAATGCATGGAACAATACGTCGTGAAGTATAAAGGACGAATCGTTTGAAGTAATCGCGATTCAGATTTCACAAAGACTGAGTATAGACTAATGCGGCCTTTGAGAATAACCTGGCAAGTGTAACCTTTTACTCAACCCCCGGCCCCCAGGCCCCGGCCCCCGGCCCCGGCCCCGTATGAATATCTACTGTGGTTTTCGTTAAGTACTTAGGTGACGCATTTTCATCTTTATATCGATGATTAAAGCGTTTTTGTACGTTTGATATCGAGTCTCGACCAAAATATACGATTCATTTAAGTTACAAATTTAAAATGTTATTTAAACATTGTTTATACGAAGATATTTTTTAATACTAAACCCACTTGTATAAATATGTTCAGATTCAATAGATATGTCTTCTTGATATTCTTTTTGCTTCACGCTTTATTCCTAGCGGGGTAGCCAGAGTGCGGATAGTGAAACGCTACGGTCTCTGCATACCCCTTTTACTTCCGTAGATTTCTCAGGTTTTAACGTAATCTTCATCCAGTATGATTGATACTTTGTTCTCTAACATCAACCGAGGTCTCATTAACTCTTGTCTCTTCTTCAGCCTTTATTCACCCATTGCTGGATGTAGGTATATCTCCTCATTGAATTTCCTATAAATTCTGCTTTCTGCTCTTCTTGTCCATTATCGGTCATCGTTCTGACCAGATCATCGGTCCATCTAATTAGTTGACGTTGTACGTTTGGTTTATCCTACCTAGGTCTCCAATCTCAATGTTCCGGCTCCATCTTCCGTCAGTTCTTCAGCATATGTGCATCGCCACTGGCGCTGAGTTATCGTTCACTCAATATCCGCTACGCTTGTTCTTCTTCTGATATCCACATTTGGTATTCGTTTCATATGGAGGTACCAGGTTCAGCGTAGTTAGAGGGAACTTGGGAATTTAGTGTTACTGTCGAGACACTTCGGCAATGCATGTTGAGTGGCGGAATAATTAATATATCGTAGCTTATTACTATAGTGTTTACTTTTTTTAACCTAAATAAGGTTTCACGAAAAACAAAAATGTCACTTATTTTTCTAGCTTTATGTTTTTTTTGTAAAGTTACTATTTTTAAAATAATATAATAGCTTCTAATAAACAAAAAGCGTAACTACACATTTAATTTACAAATGAAGGACTCGTGAGATCCTTTTTAGTGCGCGCAGAAATAATGAGATAAGAACGACACACACGTCTCTTTAAATATGTGGATAGAATGATACTCTCATATCAAACGCGTTGCGTACTAGAAATTATAATTTTTAGGTTCATCCTGTATTCTGCATTAAGAGCAGGGTTGATAAAGGAACCTAGGAACCTAATGTACACTATTTTCATTAACACGTGTCTGGTTTCCGCTTTCCGCCAAATTCTCAAGGCATTTCGTATAGAGTGGCGGAGCTCAACGCCGCGGTTTGCTTCGAACTAAATATATAATAAATCAATCAATTATTTACCATTGGGACCCTTTATGAAACAAACTCGAATTAAAATATGTTTTTTAAATTAAATTTCTGTCAAAGTAGACACATTACTAATTAACCATGAATTAATTAGATAAGTTAGATATATTAATAAACTATAAATCATAACTTTAAAGCATTGACCGCTCTAAAAATAATCTTACATTAAATTCTTTAATTCCCCAAATTCGCACATTCTTAAAAATCCCACACAATTCACCTACTAAAACCACACAGACAGTATCTCGAGCGTGAAAAGTCACGTCGCGAACCACGGCGGTGTTCACTTCCCATAAATTTGGCATAAAGATGTAGATTAATTTCGCAATATCATAGATTCTTATAATGAGCAAAGGCGGGAGCAGCGTGACGCCGGCAACACGCTGCGACTGCGTGACGCTGAAGGACCGCACGTGGAGTCACGCTGCGACCGCCTTTCTTTGTAACTACAAGTTCAAATCCCATTTGACATATTCGACTTCTTTAATGTTCTCGAGTGCAGCACAAGTGAGGAGTCGGCGGAGTGTGAATGAGCAATTGCCCAAGTGATGGGAATTTGACGTGAGAACTCAGGTTGACGTTGACATTGACGTTTGTTTCTTGAGTACATTTTTTTTTAAATTTATTTTTTAATATTATAATAATTGATTGGCATTGTTCTTTTGATGTGAGTTTAAGGGAATTGTTCTTGACTGGATGTGGTTTTGCTTGTGCGTTTGATTTTAATAAAAATTAAAGGGAATGTCAATCCCGTCTTATGAGAAGATAAAAACAGGAGGCATTGAGATCTACAACTCTGCGCATTCTCGAAAACTGGGCGGGTCGTGGGAATGGAACGTAGTGTCTTAACTCTCTAAGTATCAAGCTATATGCGAAATAAAAGATGGAAAATATTATAATAGAAGGATTTGAAGGAGACTTTACTCAAAAGAACAATACCTTACCTTACCAATTACCTTTAAATGAAATGGATAATTTCTGCGCTCGGAAAGAAGGTTATCCATATAATTTAAAGGTCTATTATAAAATTAATAACTTATAATTTGCAGTTTCTTCGAAATAAACTTTATTGGTATTAGTATTTATTATTAGTAAAAAGAAAATTTTAATGTCTTTTTTTATTGCAACCATATTGAAATTAAATACAATAATTTTTGCAACATCCAATTTGAACCTACGCCACTTGGACACCATCCAAGATGTACCTATTCAAAAAGCGCAAGTTAAGTGTGAATAGCACTTTAGAATATTTAAAAATAACTAAACATTTTATATGAGGCTAGTTTATATTATGGATAACATAGTTCTTTACATAGTGGTAAAATATTAACTACTAGCGGCCCGCCTGCGGCTTTGCCCGCCTAAACTACGGGATTATTCATTTAATACACAGAATTGAAAATTTGAATTATTTACAAATTATTTAAAGTGTTTACAATTTTTTTAATATTTTTAAAGTGTCATTTTACAATAAGGATAAAATCCAAAGGCTAGTCGTAGCGTAGGGCACAAGCAGCGACAGTAAACGTGTTAGGTTGTGTGTTCGATTCCCACTGGAGGAAATAAAATTAGTAGGTTATATTTTCATTTCCCAAAGCCACTCTTACGCAAAGCCTCCAGAATTCTGTGGAAAGTAGGGAACAGAGTGACGTAGCACTAGGTTCTTATTTACTTGTTTAAGCTGAAAAAAAAAGGAAATTAGAAATCAAAAGTCGAATTAATTATGAAACCATTAAAACAGCGCCATCTCTATTATGCAACTTTAAGCCACAGTTAAGGCCGTGGCGCAGTAGGAGAACATCTGACTGACATCATCTGACATTTGTGGGTTCGATCCCCACTTGGAGTATGATTATATTTGAATTATTTAGATTTTTCGTTTAATACGCAGTCTTAAGAAAAAGAGGTAAATGGGGAAAAGCATGAAACTCATATATTAAATTTTAATTGTAGGTAACATTATGGTTTAACTGAAAACTAATGTTACCAAAACACTCATAGTTAGGTACATGTTCTATTATGTATAATTGTTTTCAAAATTAGCCTTTAAATGGTCTTAATTTTTCTTTTTTGTGTTACTTGTCTGTTTGTAAAACGAATGCCAATAGTAGAGGTTAATTGTTACCATCAGATGTAACAACATGTTGTATTAATAATATAAGTATATATTTTTTTCATTTTCAATATTTTTAAAATATTTTTTTTCTTAAATTACTAAGGTAGACCAAGTTCGATAATAATAGTCTTTTAACATAACAAGAACTATTTGTTTGTTAGGTATATTTCACACAAAAACCGACTCAACTCATCATAATTAATAATTAAAAAGTTTTTAATTAAATAAAAAAAATCATTGATATTTTTCAATAAAAAAAATCATAGATGCAAATCTCAAAACTTTCACAAAAAGACCCGTATATAAATTAAAACTTTTTCCGGCCATCCATTACGACACACGGTGTCGACAATATGAAAATCGCCTCCAAAATTCAGTTTCCGTTGCACGATCACACAAAAAAGTTACAAATTGTTCAAGTTTCCGCCCAAATTTGGGTTTCGAGGCACGCGCCGCACGTCCCGTCTATTGGTCGGCGTCGCTGCGCACTGATTGGCCTACAATTTGACAATAATGGCGTTAAAACCTGACCGCTCACCACGAAAAAGTATAACCGACTTCTGAATACCCTCAAAAACAACATTTACTTATAATAACTTAAAGTTCAAAACCGCATAACACTTTGAGGCGTATAAGCTATACCGACTTGCCCCATCTCCCCTCTAGACAGATGCTGTTACACCATAGTAACAATTTCGCCCACAGCGTTCCCAAAGCTATTGTTCAACTTATATTTTTGTATTATTTTGACTAATTCCTTTGTCGTGCGGTTGGTTAGATCCAATGGGGGGTGAGTTAATTCATCGGATGCGTTTTTGTTCGCCGCCGGGACGCTGTACCGGTTTTTAATAGTTTTTGTGTAATTTTTGATGAATATCACATTTGTGGTTCAAGTGTTAATGTCGGGTGAGACGAGCATGTCGGGTGTTTAAATATTAATTTTTGCACACATTATGGATTATGGTGATGTTACAATATGGATCGCTTCTGTTGAATAGATCCTAAAATGATTGACACTTTATTATTCTATGCATGAATTATTTTAAGTATTCATTTTGACAATATATATTTTTATTTTTTTAAGCATGACGCTGTATCGCGCACACAGCAGTGGGGTCAGAGGGAACCTAGGAACCTAATATTAAAATACTCTGTTCCCATTAAGTTTTTTGTCTCGTTACCGGAGCGAAGAAATGAAAATATTAAATATTTCATTTATTTGAGTGGCAATACTAAGAACCCACTACCTATGGCGTTTACAGTGGTACGCCTGTGCGTCTGCCAGCCTGTTAATGCGATGTTAGAAGGTTCAATCCTCGCTCATTCTGTCAAAACAAACCACGACGATGAATTCCTTCACTTAATACTCAGTGTCTCGAATTCAGGAGGAAAATAGAGAACGGAGTGTCTTATCACTTAGCTCTCTGTATTTACCCTGTTACGAGTTGTTACGAGAAGAATAAACAAAACATCTATTCTATGTTCAAATAAATAATCATTAAAAAAATAAACAAAATAGAGTGTCAGGCAATTTTTTTTTTATTTTACATCGCTTTTACGTAACTATATCAGTAGACCAGCTGTCAAACAATAACTAACACACACAC
>JAKRZM010000815.1:542324-574146 GCA_036379175.1 Heliconius cydno galanthus | reverse complement strand
AAAAAAAAACATTAAAATCCAAAGGCTATATATCGGATATCGTACGATGTCTGATTTTTTCTAAATTTCTCTAGCCAAGCACATCTATCTGTATATCTAATAACCGCTATATCTGACTCGAAGGACCATCTCGTAATGTGTAAGTTGTTGCCGACCGAATACACTATTAGATTGACAAATTTCACTTTTTTTTGCAAATTGGTAAAATAAAGAATAAAGTAACATTATATAATGATGCCATAATAAGCGCGCGCGGTAGGTACCTACTACCTACTGACGGCCGGATACGAATTAAATTATTAAATAAAGCATGTACTAATGAACATTCTGTAAAATTCTGAATGACGAACGTTCTCTATATACAATGTACGAATGCATGGGACATACAGTGATATATGCAAGAATAACAAGGACTACCACGCCAGGCCAGTTGTGGCTCAGGGGCACAAGTGTGTGACTGTAAACGCAACTGGTTGTCGGTTCGATCCCCACTCGAGGCAAATAAATATTTATTTAAAAGTACATCTTTGCTCTGGTATCTAGGCAAAGTGTGGCGGTGAGTTCCGCCACTCAACATGCAATGCCTCCAGAACTCGACGGAAAGTGGAAAACGGAGTGTCTTAACACTAAGGTCCCTCTGCCTACCCTGCTGCGTGCGGGATACAGCGTGAAGCTGGTTTAATTTGATCTTTTTTCTGTTGACATACGTATCTATCAACGGTTATTCTCTTTTTAGAGTTTCCCTTCACCTTATGAACAGATTATAACTAAAACCTGAGTTATTAAACAAATATTAAAATATAAAATGTTGACCATAATTGGCTATATTTTAACAAGAATTAGGTACATTCAAGCGAACCGAAACTACTAGTAACTTCCTCAGCGTTAATAACGGCCCATTACGCTTACCTGGACAAAAAAATCTTAAAAATCATTTAACTTGAAGTTCATTCAGGCTGGAGTGGCCTCCAGCCAGCCCCTAATTCCTTTCATCTAAATTCGTACCTTCGATTGTGTGGAGAAAAAAAAGAAATTAAAAAACTATTGATCGCACACAATCACCACTTCAGCCGCTTTGTCCGCGATATTGAAAATCGTTGTGGCGGTTACATGTGTTCTCTCGATAACGTCGAATTTTCGTAGCTAGCTGGCTATATTACTTTGGATATTAAAGTATTCCATAAATAGCTTATTTTTTAACCTAAGAGTGGGCACAGAGAACGTAGTGTCAGGGCACTCTGTTCTACATATTTAGATAAAATCAGTGAATATACCTATAGTTTGCATATTATAAATTGATCATATTATTGTTGTCTACGAAAAACGTGTTATTTTATTCTAAGTAGGTACTATTTTATTTATTAGCAAATATTTTATACTGACTTAAATGTATTTGGTTTATTGTATTCAAAATGTTTACATAAATTGTGGTCTATGAGTTATTCTGATATAAAAGCTATATTACTATACTATAAAGCTTTATCAATGGTTTTTGCGTGAAAGTAGAACAAATATCCATCCTCACAAACTTTATTAGTAGGAGGATTTTTGGCATTTAATAATATAACAACAATAGAAGCAGCAATCGCGCGCTTTTACGCCGCACATAGTATGGAAGGCAGACGGAACCTGGGAACCTAGTCTTACGCTCCGTTTCCATTGTAAAATAACACTGATTCTATAAAATAAGACATGTCTTTCATAAATCGTTCGTAAATGCTCGTTCTATATGTACATAGCATTTCTTTTAGACATTTATTCATTTTTAATTTTTTTCTAGGTAAAGTTTCCCGGTCTTATATTTGAACAGGCAGAAAGAACTAGTGTAAAGAAATTCTATTCTCCGTTTCCCGCCTGAAGAGACACCGCGTGATGAGTGGCGGAACTTAGCGCCATATTTTATCTATCGGAGTGGGCAAAACGAAATAATCAGTGGATAGGGATCGAAGCCACAAAAATCACGTTCACAGACAGACGTTGTCTTATTGAGCAAAACAGAAATGATAAGGAAAAATAAAAGATTCTGATACTTTCTAAATCATATTTATTTGTAACATTACAATTAATAAGAAATTACAAATTAATATATCGTATTCAACTATTTAAAGGAGCATTTTAAAATTACAGCTTTTTTTATTTTCTTCAGCACTGGATATATGGCGAATGTTACAAATTTCGAAGTTCAATATTGTAAAAAAAAAATATTTCACTTAGGCGGTATTTTTTATGAAAAAAATCAAATTATTATTTATTAAATCATATTCACAAATTTCAAATAATCAAATAGGTATTTTCAAAGTTATTTTAATATACCTCTGTCAGCGTTTTGTGTTGCTTGCTATAATAAAGATAGGAATGGGGATACAAGTACGAATATGACATCTATCGATATTAATAATCTACAATAATAAAGTATATTTTATATAAGCTTTTTTCGAAAAAAATCTAGAAGACACCTGTTCCACACCAATATATTTTTCTATGAATTATTTTTTTAAAGATATGCCATCAGACAAAAATATATTTTAAAAATGAATTGTTTAAAAATCTTGCAACCTCCACGTTGCGCCAACGTCCCTGCGCCCCCGAAATGCATAATTATAAAATAATTAAAAAAAACTTTGTATGCACTTTGCATTTTGTTCTTTGTTTTTGGTATTCAGAACGTGCCAGTTGAACACTAATCACTTCGGGGAATAAGGAGATAATATTACTATTATGTGTCCATTAAAAATATCATTCTTAAAAAACTAAAATTGTGAATATTTATTATGCATTAACATTATCATAATTAAAATAAAATAATTAATAATCAAAAATTGGATAAAAAAAAAGTGCAATAATAAGTAATAATTATTTTTTTATTATAATGTCATCAACATATTAATTAATTCAGAATGTCATAATTGTAATAATTCAGATTGTCATTTAATATTCAACATATTATTATTAAGAAAATAGAGGAGGTTTATATTGCTACTTCGCGCGGCGCGCGGCGTTGAGTTCTCACTCAACACGCAACGCCTCCAGAATACGGCAGAAGTGAGTGACAGAGTGTCTTAACACTAGGTTCCCTCTGCCTACCCTGCTGTGTGCGGGATACAGCATGAAGCTGATATTTTTTTTATTATTATTAAGAAAACACATGTATTTAAAAATACAAATTTAAAGAAAAATATATATACGAGTATATCTACAAATAATTAAAGGTTCTACTTTCTAAAGAGAAAGCTTAAAAGTGCACAACACTAAAAGTGATCTAGTATTTAAAAAATTAAAACAATATAATAAACAAAATATTTGTTTACCTAAGTCCTCATACTCTTCGTACAATCAACTATATTTTTTTCGAGACCAATCAGCCCTCCGTCATTTTTAACTTACGTGTAAAAAAAATTTCAAAATGTAATTTTCAACGCCATGTTGAATTCCCTTGATATCTATTAGATCCTGAGGGTCTAGGATTATAGTTCCTTTGACCATGATTTTGTCCATGTTGACCGTTGCCCTGCCTGTATCCTTGTGAGGAGTACCCTTGGCCAGGGTTCTGGTACCTGTGACCCTGACCCTGGTTTTGTCTGTATCCCTGGTTGGACCCATATCTTTCCTGGTTGGATCCATGCCTATCTAGGTTGGATCCATGCCTATCCTGATTCTGCCCGTACCTGCCTTGATTTCCGGACTGGTATCCTGATTGATTGTATCCTTGGTTGTATTGCTGGTGAGCCACGTACCCATCACGTCGTGGTCCAAATGATTGGGATTGTGAACGATCTGAAACAATAATGAGAATTTTACTATAACTTAATTATAATAACTTCACATTTCTTTTAAAAACTATGCAGATTACAAAACCTAGTAATTAATGTCTTAATTTTATTCTACCATATATTATAAAAAGATTTCTCATATTTAAAATTCTAAAAAAAATGTAAAAAAATGTAGAAACTATTTAAAATTATATCACCATATATCATTTGAAGGTAATATTACGTGTGTCTTTGAAAGCTGGTCACTTGTGTCTTATCAAGTAGTAATGTAGTCATACATTGAATGGGCAGAACCACGCTAAGTTTGACTTTTTACTAAACATAAGGCCCAGCACTCGTTCGCCGGAGGCACAAAACGACGCAACACTCGACAACTTAAAACCGCTTACAAATCGAGTCCGTGTGAAACGTCGACAAGTGTTTAATCGCTCGCTTTGTGCTATATCTTACGCGCGGATCTAGATAAGTGTGAAGCGCCTTTATGACTGGTGGCCAGCTTGTTTCAGGTGAAAGCCATTTTGAATGGACGCAGTGAGGCAATTTATTTTGGATTTACATATATGTATGGACAAAAGATACTTTTAAGGTGCTAAAAGGTAATGGGTCTTGTGGACGACCTCTAAACACTCATCATAGTAAGATGTTTTAAATGTGACAATGATTTAAAAAGTAAACAAATTATTGTCCGAATAACGAATCATGACTTACACTTATAATACACAAGTACCTATTGTAATCAAGAATATTTTATTTTCACACATCTCTTGTACTTTGTATTAAACGAAGAACAAAAATAATGAATTCTTACTCATCGTGGCTTATATGACGATGCCTATTTCGTATTTCCTTGTCAGACTGAGGAAGCACCTATACCACAAATGAAAACCCCAATAACAGTCAACCTTTCTAAATAACATAATGGCCCATTAGAATTATTATTAAAATTATAAATACTTTAAAACTTTTAATTTACAATTTCCATTCCAGTAACACTACATCAACGTTAGAAACAGCTTATTCCAAAGAGGCGGGGAGTGGGCGAGGTCTGTACAAAGTTTTGGATCTAAAAGGATTTTCTGCGATAGACCCGCGAGTGAACCGATAGCTCTGAGCTCAGCACTGCCACAAACAAAGCGTTCTCAAACACTCATGCCGTCTTAGCGACGCAGCCGAGTGCGACTCCCGACCAGCTGTAATAAGACAAGTACGCGACTTAGTAGTGCGTGTGTCAAGTCATTTCTTGTAAATTTGATCATTTTAATATGTTTTAGTTTTATGGCCGTGTGATTTTTTTGGCATAAGTTTTATTTTTTATCAAAGATTTTCCTATTGTTCTTTTATATCTATTTTCTGACAAATACGCGTTCACAGTCGCGGTACGTCTGGGTATAAAATATAAATATGATATCTTATTTTTATAAGTATTTTCATGTATTCTAATCTATTGCGAGAATGGCAAAGAGAGTTTATCAATATTGTGATACATTGATACCATACTCTACTTTCCATCCTAGCAACGCCCAATTTTGTCTTGCATCTAAGAGCGAAAGCTCATCTGATACTAACATAAATTACAATACCTTAACACAACCACCATCTCAACGAATGCACTATCACGAATCCGTTTAAAAACTACTACAAAAAACAACAATAAAACTTAAAAAAATATCCCAAAATCAAATAAATCATAACGAATCAGGACGATGACACAAAATTATGATAGAAGTGAGTGATAAGAGTACAGCAATCGTGAACACAACACAAAAGGCACCTTAACGTGATAGTATCCGCACAAAACTAGCAGTTACACGTCAGCTTTCGTACCGCCTAGTTAATCTTTAAAAGGCAAGTGATAATTCAGATAGTCCCCAGTACGTAGCTCTCTTTATAATTACGCTCTCTACTCTCCGGGAGTGCGTAACGAGGCGTCGCCATTAGGTGCTATTGTTGGATGGCGCCCGACGTGGGGCGCGATTTGTGCTACCGTCATTATGTTGCTGTAACTGCCTATGTTATATATATTTTGTGAGGCCGTCGCGGCGCAGGTGCACCTACGGTTGTGAGTTCGATTACCACTTGAGGGAATGAAATATTTATTATTTTCATTTCCTCACTCTGGTAACGAGGTAAACCGTGGACTTGAGTTCCACTTCTCGACACGCAACACCTCGACAATTTAACGGAATTGTCTTAATTGTAACGGAGTGTCTTAACACTAGGTTCCCAGATTCCTCTCAGCGTGAATCTAACATAAATGTAAAGTAGTAGGTACGTAACATATTTGAATTTACGATTCGGGTTTCACATAAATGACTAAACGGTAAGAAGTAAGAGGCCACTTATAAAATTCGTGACATGTTCAAAGAGATCAACTACACGAGTGCTTCTACTGAATGTTATATAAATATTGCTCACTATAATTTAAATTTATTTTCATGTTATCATTCGTTTTTAATTTTGTGAGGTAATAAAGGTTTAAATGACAAATTAAATTACCCTTGCTTTTTTAAAAAAAATGGAATAGATAATAACTTATTATTACTATAAAATTATAGACTGTACACAGTGTTTATTTATCTCTTTATTTATAAGACCTACCAACAATTGATACAGTTATTACATGCCATTAAAGATAAAAAAACAAAGTAAATCATTTCTAATTGCTCAATCATTTACTGGTGCGGTCCACGTGCAAACAATATTAAATTACACATGGTACACACAAGAATGATGAATGAATTAGTGTATTCCACAATTACATGCGAAATTTTCCTTAATGTGTAACCTACTTAACCAATAAATCAACTCACGACTACATTATTTCCTACACAAATGCATATGCTTTCCAAAGAAGTTCGAAGTAACATTTTAGCTGTACCACCTCTCATCATCAGCAGTATCTACAGCAATAACAAAAAAAAATAAGCACGCCAGCACATAATAGGCACCTAATGGACGCCGGCGCGACACATTCACCGTGTGAAAGCGTCGCAAATAAGAGCAATGGCGGCGTCGCGTTCGCGCCTAAATTATACGAGTACGTTCCAAGGACGCGACGCTACTACTAAATAGAACTACTATGTAATTAAATACATATATAATATTCGATCTTTTCTTGTATAATTATTAAACTCATGTCCAATTATTGTATGAATATTTAAAAAAAAACATAGTCAAAGGATTTCTGATGAACACAAAATAGTATTTTACAATGTTTCAGAATTATGTACGAAAAAGACAAATCTGTGTTTTTTTAATACACCAACTTCTATATATTTAGTAGAGTTACAAGAAGTGTATATATTTATATACACTATACTTTGACATGAAAAATTAAGACACGAATTAATAATAAAGAGACAATCAATGCGGAAAATGGGAAAGAATGTAGGTATATATAGTATAACTATGTGTGGGATATAGCGAATGAAACAGAAAATATTCGTACGACAGAAAAAAATAAAAATTCAATTCAATAAAATAATAATTATTTTTTTTAACAATTACCCACTACATATTTAACACAAATCAACACAAAAATGTCAACCATCACAGACAAAAAAAAAACAAAGCACAGACAAAAAAGCGCGTAGGTACCTACCAACCTACAAAAACATAATCATACCAAAAACAAACATACCACACCACCTATCATCTCGAGCACGACTTTCGTCAGTCACAGCTTGACAATTTCTTTTAGGGATAAAAAAAAGTAAAAAAATAAAAAAAGAAAGTAGAAATAAACGAGACGGCACGCCACTCGACCGTGGCGGAACCTGGGATTCGCAATAATTAGAGTCGGTGGCGCGCGTGCTCAAGTAGCTAAGCCGCGAGGTCGGCGGAACTGTTTTTAGGCGTCATTTTAAACTAAGCGTGGATAGATAGGACGGCGTAGGCGGCTAAGACTGATTCGAGTGCTTTATAGGCATTTGGAAATGTTGTTTTTTTTTATTATTTTGATCTTTGCGGCGTAGACTTCCGCCGTTGTTCGTGGAAAGCGGGGAACGATGTATCTTAACACTTGGTAGCCTCTGCCTACCTACTAAGCATTGGAGAAGCTGTTTTGATGAACAATAAGGAACACATACTACATAAGCATTGTTCATTAAAAATATATATATTTTTGATCTTCACGACTACAACTAGCCTTAAAATATAGTATTTTAATTTTATAAGTATTTTCATGTATTCTAATCTACTGCGGGGTCGGCAAAGAGAGTTTATCAATATTGTGATATATTGATGCCGTACTCTACTTTCTACCTTAGTAACGCCCAATTTTATCTGTAATGGAGTAATACCTCGACGTAACTACCCTGGCTCACTGGGAGTTAGGAGTGATTTTTTTCAGCTTTTGTTAACAATCCAAAGCTTTGATTACATTTATCTATAAGAGAACCTTTAAAAAAAATACCAAGTTTTCCTTTATTTTGTAAAGGTTGATTTATTTGTTTCTCCCTTTTTTCTTATGTTTCGCCCTCCACTTTTTGACCACGTTGAGTTAAATAAAACAAGTTATACACATATTATTTACATGAATTTTCTTCCGATCGCGATTTGAACCTAACACAAACTAAAACATCAACGAACCACCAATACAATTTTTCCAAACAAACAATAAATAACGCAAATAAAAATAAAATTTCAAATTCATTACACAACAAAAGGAGGAACGCTCGAACGCTTGCATTCAAACGGGCGATAGTAAATCCATATTTATTTAGACATGTCAATTTAAAAATCAAATAAGGATATTCAATTAAAGAAACACGACGAGGGCGGAGTAATTAGGCCACGTGCTGCCCCCTACTGTCAAGTTGTTTTCCCTCAGAGCAAAATCGAACCTACTACCACCGCCATAAGCGCCACATTACGTAATTTTAATATTTTTTTTACATTTAATTGATTCGAAGTAAAAAGAGATTAATTGGAAGTCAAGTTAAGGGTTTTTGTGTGTGGTGGAATATTTCGAAAACACAAGTGTTTTAAGTGGTAATAAAACGCATCGATATTAGCAGGGCGCGTTACAGACAGACACTAGACTATATAGAATTTACAAACACCTATACTTCGATGTACATAGGTACTCTGTAGGGGAAAAATTCCCTTGAAGGTATTTTTGCAAAAATAAAATTAAAAATATTTCGCAATAACATCAACCATAAAACCTTAAGACATCCGGCTCTCCACTTCAAAAAATAAAATTAAAAAATCCAATATTTATCGTATTAATAGATTAGAAAATAAAAAAGTAACTAAAATACGTATTACCACACCTCCACCTGGATAAAGATACAAAAAACGATACAAAATACAAAAAAAAAAACAGTAATCCTCTCGAACCGGATAATAGGAAGCACTTGAGCCGATCGACCCGTTATTTACAAAAAAAACGCGCCATTGTGTTGGCAGCCCTAGATAATTATTATTTTTGTAGTTGGCGACACTGCGTCGGACAATGGCGGCCCTTCCTTCCTGTTTGCCTTTCGCGCTATTACACGTCAATGCCTCGGGGCCAAATAGGCCAATTTAAATTCGGCTATATGTAATGGTTTTTTAGTTTGCCGTATCTTATTTTAGTATGTATGGCGAACGATAATTGCATGTTTTGTCACATCTTATTGATGTTGCAAAGAGTTTGAGCCGAAGATTGCGTATAATGCTAATGTGGAGATAAAATCAGCTATTATGTAAGATTTTCAATGTATTTAAAGTGATACTATCAATGTTTAAGAAAGGTACCATTTGGAGATATGTTATTTAATAGTAAATAAATAAACAGAGACCAGTCGTGGCGCAAGGGCATACATTGTGACTGTAAACACGACGGGTTGTGGATTCGATTCCCACTCGAGGCAATGAAATATTTAATATTTTCACTTCTTCGCTTTTCGCTTCGTTGAGTTCCGCCACTCAACGAAGCAATGTATCCAGAAGTCGGTGGAAAATGGGAAATAGAATGTATTAACACTCAAGTTCCCTCTGCGCCTCCACACAACAGGGTGTGGGATACACCGTGAAGCTATGCATAGTCTCATAAAGTCACACCAATTTGGAATATTTTTATAATTTAGTAGTCAATGTCAACTCAGACATAAAACATAATGTTAAGACAATCCGTTCCCCACGCTCTGCCCAGCTTTTGATACATTACGTGTTTAAGTTGAGAACCGAGAGGGAATTCCAGGCCGCGCTTCTTCCACCAGAGCGAGAAAATTAGATCAATTTAAACATAATCATTTCTCAATGAGGGTTGAACGTTTACTGTTAAACCGGACATGGTTTAATTGCCATGATATAATTATGTTATCTATAGATATAGGTACATATAAGAAAAATAAAATACCCTACGACACTGCAGTGTAGGTACCGCTAACGAACTCGATGGCAAAACAAAAGTCCGATCATCTAGAATGTTCTAGACAAAGCGCCGCTAATTGGCCTGCGGAATGCTTTATTGTGTTTTATTTCTAATTAGCCTTTATGTGTGCTGATTTGGCTCCATTGAGGTCTTTTGACTTTCGTTTGTTGATTCTTTTTTAATAATATTTTTTTTATTAAATTAATACGGTAATTAAATTATTAAATGTCTTTGTTTCGTTGCTGCTACTGTTCTTTTTGTTTTTATATTAATTATTAGAAAAAAAATTGTTTTTTACCCAGTCGAGGAAAATGAAAATAAAATAAATATTTTATATTTTAAATCTTCGCTCTGGTAACGAAGCGCGGCGTCGAGTTCCGCCACTCAACAGAGTAAACAAAGAGAACCTTGTACTAAAATTTAAAAGGATCTAGAATGGCAGAAATTACTTATTTTACGGGAGCAAGATAATGACAATAATTTAGATATAATCTCTGCCTCGAGTTGGGATGGAAGTGAAGATCATGACCATTGAATACCGTCAGACGGTAACCTACTGCACCTACGATTTCTAATATATAACTCGAATAATAAATATACAAAAAATCGCAAGCAGATTCGAACGTACTACCACCACCAATATAAACAAAAAATACACTTATCAACTACATAAAAACAATACCTGTCAAAAGTGTCAAACAAGTTAAAACAAATTAAAAAAAAATAATCATCATCATCAACAAATCAACGAATACAAACACTATGTTGATCGCTAAATAATTTCCTACGAATATAATTGCGTCACGTGTCTCTCCCCTCTTGTGCAATCTCTACTTATTATTTTATGTATATTTATAAATCGGCTTTAACTTTTGGCCCCTTAAATTGTTTCCCCATAACAGTCAATTAGGGGATGTTTCGGAGAAATGGGTAGTTTTTTTTATTATTTCTTAATTTTATTATGGGTATTTCGATTTTGGAGACCACCGTGGCGGAGTGGAATAGCGTTTTATTGTGAGCGTGAAGGGTGCGGGTTCAGATCTCTACTTGGAAGACTGAATTATATTCATTTTACTTTTCCAGCTAAACAAAGAGTGGAGTTTGTTTGTGTAGATTTCTCCCAGAATTTTGGAGGGTAGTCAATCTCATTCCATTAAAATAAAACTTACAAAGTGTACTATTTTCCAAATATTTCCAACAACATTTATATTGGACACCAATAGGTATGTGGTTTATAAGCTAAATAATATTCTGTATGTTTCGCTAGAAAAAATAAAGTTAATCTTCCACAATTATTGAGTTAAAAGACAAAAAAAATAAAATTAGACCAAAAAATGTTATGATAAAAGAAACGTTATGATTTTATGATAAGTTTTTCACTTGTCAATAAGT
This sequence comes from Heliconius cydno galanthus, assembly GCA_036379175.1. Classification (NCBI taxonomy): domain Eukaryota; kingdom Metazoa; phylum Arthropoda; class Insecta; order Lepidoptera; family Nymphalidae; genus Heliconius; species Heliconius cydno. The sequence continues at coordinate 562,623 of JAKRZM010000815.1, read as the reverse complement.
TGGCTCAAACTCTGAAATAACAATTAGTTTAAAGGGACATAACGCGACGCCGCCTTTTGCCTCTTTACCAGAGCGAGGAAAATTAACTTTTTTATATAATTATTGGAGTATAATCATATTTTTATAGTATATGCTACTCGAGCGCTGTCAATGTCAATATAACTTATGTCTTTCCTTTTTTAATATTATCCATTTATAACAGAGTGTCTTAACACTTTTTCCATAACGACAGTACTCGTGTTATTTATTTAATATTTTTTTATTAATTTAAAATATACTTACTGTGTTGCTGCGGCGGCGGCACATTACTATAGGAATGTGATCGAGACAGCTGGTGTCCTAACATCCTGTGACCGGCAGCTTCTAGGGACGCCACCGTGTTGGACCGCACCATACCTACATAAAATATATTTTTTGTTATCTTTTAAATACATACGTATATATTAAGCAAACAACCCATCAAAGTAATCTATATATATAAAATCGAAAGGTCACTCACTCATCACGAAATCTCAGAAACTACATGTGCTAAGAATCTCAAATTTTGCATAGGAGTTACTTATAGGACGTAGGTGCTCGCTAAGACGGGAATTTGCAATATTCGACTTCTAAGGGGTTGTTTTTGGGGTCGAAAGTTTGTATGAAACTTCGTTACTACAAATGCTAGGAGTCTCAAATTTTGCATAGACGTCACTAGGACGTAGTCATGGAGACAGAAATTAATAATAACATAGTTCACGCGGGTGTAACCGCGAGCGGGCCGCTAGTTGACTATAAAACTCAAGACTCACTTGTGGTGTATATATTTTGACTATTAAGACATAAAATGAGGGATCAGCCTCCTTTAGGAACCTTATCATCAGGAGATCACCGATATAAATATTATTATTAAAATATCAGCTTCACGCTGTATCCCGCACACGGCAGGGTAGGCAGAGGCGGTCTCTGTTCCCTATTTAAATATTTTAATTAAGAATAAATAATATTATTCATGCATAATCACTTAACGCTAAAGTATGCCAAAAATAGACAATAGCAAAAACTTACTATACAACGAAATAAATGACCATAAACTTATCAAGATTTAACAAAAAACTTTATAATGTTAATTTACCAATATGCGGCCTCCAGTTCCTGTTCTCCTCGTGAGACAGGTTTCCTGGCTTCAGCACCCTGGGTGCTTCCACTGCACCACGTAATCTCCTCGCCGGGAAGATGAACTCCTCAGGGTATTGAGGATCTTGATATCTGACACAGATCACCTGGTTGTCGAGCACAGGACGAAGACCGATCACAGGTGATGGTAGTTGACTGGGGAAAAAAGGCACTTTACACATAAAATTTTAATATTAATCCTTTTTCCGATATTACTTGTTATTGAATTGATTGACATATTAAAGTAGTTAATTGACATGGGACGATTTGTATTGAAAAAATAATTGTAGACAACAAACTTATTTCCCATATTTTGTCAAATTCAATTATATATATTCTTACAATTACAATATTTTTTTTATCTTAAAAATTTTTTAAAATTCGTAATTTGTTAATATTATTTCATAATGAATTTGTCCAACATAAATTTTATCTATAAAAACAAACCAAAAATATCAAACTTGTCCAAGACACTCAACATAAGATCTTATGTAACTCAGTCACAAGAGAATCTGTTCTTTTACCATTATCACTACATCCACAGATAATAAACAAAACAGTCTTAAGCCATCCTTCATCAGGTAATTTACCTGTACTATATAAAGGAAAAAAAATCCACCTACCCTCCAAGACATACGTTATCAGCGCTCAACATAACATCTCCTCTAACTCCCTCACAGGAGAACGGGTATCTCTGTTCATTGGAGATGAGCTTCTTGAGATCAGCCCCAGCCTCCTGGTACAGGGCGAGAAGAAACTCATAGCTTTTGTTAGCTGGCGCTATGTAGAGACGATCGTGGCCTCTTATGTTTCGTTGTTCTATACAAAGAAAAAAAATAGCAAATAAGTATAGCTATATAAGTGAATGTAACTGGCTTTAATTCTGAACGAAATAGAACAAAAGTAACAATTGTGTATGCCACATGAAACATTCTTAGAATAACTTATTCAATGTTCAATATAATTAAATAATACTCACTTTCAGCTTGTGTCAAGTCGCTATAATAAGGCTCCAAAGCCTTAAACAGTCTGTTTTCATCTACAAAAGGTAACAACGCGACGCCCTGCCACGCAAACTTCTTGCCATTTAAATCGATTTTGAAATCCGTAGGATAAAAGTCGATAATTGGAGAGAACTGTGAAAGAAAATATTATATTACGAGAATATATGAGATATATACTTTTTACAGGTTCTTGAAGTGAGAATATAGTCGTGAGTCTTCAGAGAATCAAGACACTCCGCTGTTTACATTCTGTCTGGAGTAAGACTCTACCCCCTAGCCAATAGAATTCTAGCCCCTTATCTTATCAGAGTGGGGATAAAGAAATATTTCTTTTCCACAAATAGCCATTGAGCCTGCAACCATCTCGATTACAGTTAAGTGCAATGATCATTACATCATGATGGTCTCAAAGAAGACCGAGATATTTTAACACTATGTTCCCCTTCTAACTCTGCTATATAAGAGACATAGGATTAAATTGAAAAAAAAAACAAATTTAATAAAAGAAGTAGTTTTATCTAATGAATCGAACGCATTACCGGATCGCTCATCAATTGTGCCCAAGGACTGGGCACGTGCTGCGCGCTGGCCGCTGGGAACACGCCCATCAACTGCTCCAAAGGCCGGAACTAAATGAAATATGTACGTTTTAGAATTCATATAATAATACATTGTATATACACACCAAGGAAATGAAAACATTTAGAATCATATAAAAATTTTACGTAGCGACATTCGAACCTGTGCCTCTTCGAAACCACGTAAAGATTTTTTAAATATATTGTATTTCAATGTATAACAAACATAGTAAGTAGGTTCGAATTGTAATAACAAATAATATATTTTTATATTTTGGATATCAATGTCCGTCCCTAGATCACTAGGTTGCTAATTAATATACTAAACTGAACTAAATTCTATACTATTAGAACATACATATATACATATAAATTAACACCCACTACCCCACATCGGTTTCAAGCCCACAACTCACTGGCTGAGTTCCCTTCTCGAACTTAGTAGACAGTCCTTGTATGTTAACAAAGTCAGACGCAAACGGAGCATAGTGGTAGGGGAAGTACCATTTCCAACTGGCACAGCCCTGGTAGTAGTATCTGAGCACCCAGCACAGACCGCGCACGTATTGTAACGCTACACGATATCTAGAAAAGAAAGGGTTTTTTTTTAATTTTTGAAACTAGGGAGAGACAAGTTTGTCATTGAGGAATGAAATGTCTTAAGACTAGGATTCTTTGCCTATCTGCTATGTGGGAAAACCTTGAAGTTGGAAGATGATTGAATTATTTTTTTTTAATGGCTGTTTAGGCCTTAGGTATGTTAGGTATTGGTTGAAGAGATGAAAAACAATGTTTCCATTTAAGGAAAATTTTAATTGAGTAAATAAAAACATTTTAAAATTAAGGTTTTACAGCTTCATGATTTATGCTGTATATCACAGGTTAGACAGAGAAAACCTAGTGCTAAGACACTACATTCTCTCTCCATGTAAATTAGAGACATTGCATGTTAAATTCCCAAACTTGACGCTATCTAACCACAATGGAGGAAATAATATAATTTGAGTGAGTAAGAATCGAACCCACAATCATATTTTTTTACAGATGCTGTCCCCCTGATCCATAATACCCTTATACGCAATAAAAATCTATAAAAGTCTCAAAGTTATAATCAAATAACACCAGAAAATGTCTTACCTAAATTCTAAATTATCCCTTGCGACTTCGAACTTGCTCTCATAGTATCTCTCCTTGAAACCCTCCTCCCACAGTCTGACCTCGTCATGTTGATCGTCATCGTCTAAACCCGCATCTGTAGCTGTACGTTTTCTACCTTTGTCTCTTTGCTCAGATTCTTGCTGTTTGAAATGTAAAGCATAATAATATGTTAAATGAGACTTAAGTTGGACTATATGGCAATTAGTATTTAAATGCTTATAAATCTGTTTCAACTTAGTACTAGATACATTTTTTAGTTCATATATATATTTGAGGCGGAATCATCGCCATATCTTGCCTGTTTACCAGAGCAAAGAAATGAAAATATTTCATTCCTTTAAGTGGGAATCAAACAAATTCGCGTTGACAGTCCCCGACGCCCTCAACAATATATAAAGGCATACATACAATGTATAGAAATGAAATAAAAATGTGTAATCTCACCGCAGCAACAGCTTGCATTCCAGCTAAACGTATATTAGCGGCTTCTTTACGCGCGTTAGATACCGATCTGGACGCTTCACCTAATGGCTACAACCAGGAAAAGAATAAGAATTAATTTAATAAGATCTTACATTTTTAAAGGAAGCGTGTGTAATTGCTTATATTTAGTATTATATATTATTGGAAACCCAACCGTGATTACGATTAGACTGAGGTTAAAATTTGAGAGTTTTATTTAAAAAGAATTAATTTAAATAAAAAATTACATATATAACTTCGTTATTCAATTATAGCGTCTTTGGCAAATAGCGGTGAAAAATTTCACCATTGATAATGAAGAGAAAAAATAATTTAGCAGGAATTAAGGGTGGTCAAATGTACTTATTAGAAGGTGAGATTGAAATATTTTCATTTGACTGGAGAATTTTACTCAAAATGCTCTCAGAGTCTCCCTACATGCATATGCAATATGTATGTGGAAAATGTGAGACTTTCGAATGTGAATTTTTTACTGTTTGCGGTATTCGGGCATGCGTCGTGGGCTCTGGTGGCTAAAGTTTTACGTCGCTCTTATGTTATAAATCCTGACCAGGATTACAATATTAGGCACAGAATCACAGCTGATGTTTGTGTATAAAAGTCAAGAGTTCTAGTGGTCCATGGTTCTTCAAAGTCTAAAGGATCTTTCTATTGTTATTCGTAACAGTTTACCTACTTCTCTAATGTTCATCTTTATTGACACCCTACTCTACCACAAAGACTCATAGAAAATCAATATTTCACTTAATTTTATTTTTTTGCCTCTAAATACAATCTATTTTTCATTTTCATTCTCTCATTTTACTTGTACATTTCTTGATTCTTGATTGAAAAAAATCTTTCCTTTTGATGCCCGGTGCGACCGAACCGCTCGCGCACGACCCCCCTCCCTACGCCACTGCTTCACATCCCTTTGCATTAATAAATTCTACATATATAAGACAAGTATTGTACCATTAATTATAGTTTCTGTTAATACATTAAAATATCGATGGCGTGAAATAAAATAAAATATTATTTTAATTCAAAATTATATTTTTTTTCTCACCATAGGTGCAAATTGGGTCTTCTCCAACAGTTCAAAATTAACTTTCTGTTGTTTCTTGGCTTTCTCCCTAGCTTTAAAGCTGACTTCATTTTGGTGTCTTCTCCTGAAAATCTCGTCCTCCATGCGACCCAACTCATCCATTATTACTTGGACTCGATCTAGGTTTACATCTCCTGAATCTGTTATCCAGCCCTGGAAATTTAAAATCCTTTATAAATTAATTTGTAGTAATAAATATTAATTCATCAGCATCTGAGGGTTCTGCAACACATTAACTCTTAGAAATTAATGGCTTATAAAAAATATAAGCCATTTATTTCAAAATATTACTACAATTGAAGCCTAACCTCAAAGCTACAAGCTAGTCTGAGCCTGTCTAAATATCTATCATATCATATCTAAATAAAAACAATTTTTTGGTATACATTTACATTATATTAAGAAATAAAACTATTTTATTATTAAAAAAATATTTTCAAGGTACCTTGAAGTTCATTAATTTTATTAGCTTAAGAGAATAAATACACACTGATTCAACTAGGAAGTTTAAAGATAAAAATATTTTTAACCAACAGCTTTCAATTAAAAAGCATATAAATAATAAATTGCTCTTAACTTTACCACAAATAAGACCAAAATAATTTAAAATAAGCTTCAACCTACCCTAGTCTTATAAACACATTTCTTATACAAATTCACCAGTCTATCAACAGCACCCTCTCTTATTTCCAAGCTGGGTAAATGCGGTAGAAAGTCGTTACCCACGAAGAAACACATGAAAACCCAATCATCTAACGCTCGTTCAAAATCATAATTGAAAGGCAGATTTGGCATTTGAAGTTCCTGTCAAAGAAATTTTTTTTTATTAGGATATGTATATTTATTTTTTAGCTCCTCACTGTATCTCACACATAGTAGGCAGGGTAGGCAGAGGGAACCTAGGAACCAATTGTTAAACATTCCATTCCCACTAAGACACTTCCCTTCCCCACTTTTAGCCAAATTCTGGTGCAATTGTATGTTGAGTGGCGGAGCTCAACACCACATATATAGTTAAATGTATATTATATACAAAAACAATTTTTATATTGTTTAATTAGATTGAAAAAAATCTAATAATATGCTTATTCAGTTGCACGCTTGCATCCACTTATATGACACATCATTCTCCGTTTCTTTCTGGCAGTGAGTTGTTTGTTAGCAGGACCCAATATTACTATATCTAATTAAGGCTATTCTGATGATGAATGATGAGGATTTTTTTAATGACCTTGTTTAATTAGCATTCTACTAATACTTGTTTATTAGGAAGGAAAACAAAAAGGAAAATTTATTTATTGATATGCTAACTTTCCCAGATAAATGCAAAAACAAACATGGAAAATATAAAAAAATATTTCCCAATTATTTAAATAATATATACAGTTAATTAACTTCATTTGCGGTCAGTCGTGGAGTAGAGGACCAGTCGTGCGGCTATAAATGGCTCTCTGTGGGTTAATCCCCACTTCAACATGCAATGTCTCCAGAATTCAGCAGAAATTGGGGAAGGAAGTATCTTAATAACAACAAAGCATTTTAGCACTAAGTTCCCAGGTTTCCTTTGCATATTCTGCTAAATGTGGGATACAGTATGAAACCAAGAAAACCATCATAATAATAAACATTTGACTTACTTTCTCCAAGTACTCCCTCAGCACACTCAGTCTCACAAATATAAAACTGTCTTGGTTTCCAAATGCAGGATCTGATCTAACCAACGACGCATCGGGTGTAGTGCCTGTACACTCTTTCATTTCGTGACCTGGAAGTATTAAAATTATTATGGGAGAATCTACTACAAGTTAGACCACTTTGCATCAAAAAAAAATCTAAACATTTGGGGTCATTGTGGCGTAATGAAACAGCAAATTCCAATTCTAACATGACATGTCATGAAAATTTGTAAAAAAGTGGGGAATGCAGTGTCTAAATAATAGGTTGTCTCTGCTTACCCTGTTATTTATAGTTTAAAGCTGAAAAATTAAATTCATTCAAAATTCTCCCTTACCTAACTGTCCACAAACATCGCAAGGCCTTGGTTTATTAGGTTTGAACTCCTCTCTTATAATAGTAAAGTTAGGTTCATGTGTCGCTAGTCCCAACATAATTAAATCAGCATCGGCTCCACAAAGCACATGCTGAGTATTTGGATCATGGTCAGGTTGAGCTGGAAATGTAAAAATATTAAGAATATTTTATAATTTTTTAAAGCCCTATTCACATACTAAGGAAAGGATGTCTAGGCAATTCAACATATATGTATATTATTACAACATTTAGCAGAAAATTTTAAAAGAGATGCTAACAAGAATAGATCAGTTACAATGTAGCTCTATAAGAAAAGTCCCACATAATTTTTTAAATATTTTCCTTTTCTTAATATTTAGATTAAACATTTTTGTAACATTTTTATATAATCAATTATAAAAAAATCGAAAAAATTTAATGGTTAAGCAAATCTTTAATTTTTATTTATTACTCGAAAAATTGTTAAAATAAAGAATATTCTATGATTTTTATAATCTCATTAAATATAAGTAATTTTATTTCAAGATTATTTTCATAATCTAGCAAGTAATGTTTAATAAATATAAATATAAACATATATAATAGTTTCAAATGTAACTTACCCCTCTGTCGTCTAATATAGTCCATAATCTTATGTTCCCCTTCACCAGGGACATTAGCATCAGAAAGTATAACTTTGATTCCTTTCCAGCCAGGATCATTGTTTAATCTATAAAAGATTGGTTTCTTTTTTCAAAACAAAAGATTTACACATTTAAATCATAAAACCAGCTTCATGCTGTATCCCACACACAGCAGGGTAGGCAGAGGGAACCTAGTGTAGTAGTCAATCAGTAAATAGGAATTTAATTAATTCTTCTAGCTATGTTGGTACAGTAAGACAGCTTCTCATTGCAAATGATTGGTTGTGGATTCAATTTCCAGGGAATTGTTTTCATTTCTCTACTCTAATAGACAAAGCATGGTGTTAAATGCCACCATTTAATATGCTTTGCCTGAAAAATTGGGCAGAAAGTGGGGGCCTACCCTGCTAAGTGGCTCAGACAGATAGGAGTTTGAAGTAGCTTATTTTTTTTACAAATTAACATACTTATTTACCTGTCATGTATATAGTAATGTAAACACTTGCTCAATCTGTCCATAAAAGGAGTTCCAGGAGTAATACAGTTAGAATCAAAATGAGCTTCTTTTGGCCTTTCAGGTGGCAAGTATGCACCTTTAACCTGCAATTCAGATCTAATGCGGGCTACCTCTTCAATTTTCTCTTGAGTTTCCTTGGATGCCCTGAATCTTCTTGACCTTTGTTGGTTCATTTTAGCTCTAGGTGCCTATCATTAAAATGGTATACCAAAAAATACATATACTACGAAAACTCATTGTGTGATATAGTACATACAACCTCTTAAGTCTTGTTGGAAAGAAAATATCTCTAAGCAATTTAACATAAATATATGACATTTACAACTCAAACAATTATAAATAATTATACCTAAAATGAATTGACTATTTAAATGTTAATATAACTCACAACTCCATCAATAGCCATATATAATAATTTCCTTGGCCTCACGATACGGAACAAGCGGTCAATGCATTCGAAGATGGCTACCATCATCTCATCTTCATCTTTAGGGGGTGGTTTATCCTCAGGATGTGTGCAAGGATGGATAATACCATTCATGTCTAAGTATAAGTTATCAAACTCCACTCCGTTAGGGTTTGGTAACGATGAGTCTACGTAAACAAGCTGGCCATCTACGTCGGTAGGCTGAAAATTATTTTATTAACAGTTTAATTTAATAATTACGACTAGATTTACAACTAAATTTATAATTTTTAGGTTATAATTATTACCCTCTGTTCAACACATTCCACAATAACGCTTGGATATTTGCGGCTTAGCCAGCGAAAGAATGCTGGTACTCCCATTTTGGATATTTAACTTTATTAAATTTTGCTCTATTTCATGTCAAATAATAATAAATAATATTGTCACGTACTCATACTTTAACACAAACAAATCGACGCAGGTGCCATCTCCAAGGCACAGATTACTTAATCCTTTATCTTGATTTCTAAACGAACAAATAATATTATATTGTGCCATAACTCTATTTGAACAAAATAAATCATTATTATCGTAATATCTCAATTTATTAATAAATACTCCGGTCAAATATTAGTTTTACCGTAGCGTTTGGCGCTCCGTTCTCTCTGACTACCCCGCTAGGGATAAAGCGTGAAGCTGTGTTGTGTTGTTATTGTTATATAACTTAATCAAAATCAGCAAAATAATATTGATAATTCAAACATTAAATATTAAGATTAAAAACTTTAATGATAATGACATAGTATAATAGAAGTAAAAAATATTAAGGACGAGTTAAGAAGTACAGAAAGACGTTCAGTATATTTAATGATAATGTTTAAATTTCTGATTTGTTATTAACCTGTCAAAATTTGAAATATTTATTTATGTGAGTGACGTTTTGTTGACATTTGTAAATAGTGATATGAAGAGTTTTTGTATCGTGAATTATTACAGAAAAATTATAAAAAATGTGCAGATACGGAAATATTGCAGTTCGGAAAACATCCAGGAAAAAAATATTAACAAAATTCGCAATATCGGTATTTTAGCTCACATAGATGCAGGTTAGGTTATACTTATATCACATCTAATGCTAATTAATTTATCGTGGTATAACTAAATTACATTTAAAATAAAATCAAATAATTACACATTGCATACACATCGGTATTAATGTATTCATTCTAACCTAATACGGTATTTTTTATTATTAGGCAAAACCACAACCACAGAGCGTATGCTCTTTTACTCTGGTACAATTAGATCTATGGGTGAAGTACATCATGGAAACACTGTTACCGACTATATGGAGCAAGAGCGCCAGAGAGGAATTACCATCACATGTATGTTGTTTTAGAAAATATGCTACACAAGCAACATAATATTTTTTATGGTAAATTATAATAGATGATATAAATATATCAGCAATATGGAAAAAAAATTAAGACTCCATTTCTTATGCACTGCCCGATTTTTAAGACATTGTGTGTGTTGAGTGATAAAAATTGACATTGCATTGCACATTACCAGAGTGAGGAAATAATTTACTGCCCTGAGTGGTGAGTGCACCACTGTGCCCCTAGGGCCAGTGGCGTAGCGAGCTTAACTCACGCCCGGGGCAAAATATTTTTACAGCGCCCCCCCAGCTGAACACAATATCATTTTATATGTATGTTTAAATAGTTTTGCGGACTATTTGGTGCCACTCTATGAGCGGCGCCTGGGGGCATGATGACCCCCCTTTGCCCCCTCAATGTGCCTCTGCCTAGGGCCCTTAATATTAATAATTAACATTTATATATATTTTTAATATAGCTGCAGCAGTATCATTTCCTTGGAGTGGTCACCAAATAAATCTTATTGATACCCCAGGACATATAGATTTTACAATGGAAGTTGAACAAAGTCTCTCAGTATTGGATGGAGCTGTTGTGGTTTTGGATGGATCTGCTGGTATTATGTTTTTATATAGTAATATTGAGTGTCATGTTTTGTGGTGTAGGAAGAGAAAACCTAGTGACTTTCCTTTTGTGCTTTACTTTTTGTTCTTAAATATACTCCCTAGTTTAGCTAATATTTTAGAAATGCCAGAATGAAATTTGTATCCATATATTCATATATAATATTGTTACATTGGTTGTCAGTAAAAATTTTATTTCGAAGAATGTTATTATTTGAGCGATTTATAATTAAACAGAAAAATGTTCCTCTAATTTGACCATACCATCCATCCATCAACATTTCACAGTCTGCAGCTGGACTTAGGCCTCCCCTAATGCTAGCCACTCTAATGCTAGTCCGGTCCTGTGTCCTTTGAATACAGTGAATTCCCGCTGTCTTCTTTATATTGTATTGCTTTTGCCGAGACATGGTCGCAATTCAAGGACCTTTCTTCCACATTGGTTGTCAAACTAACAATATGGCCTACACATTGCCTGCATGAAAGAGCAAAAAGTGAGAAGTGGATTACAGCTTACAGAGTTTTTCTAGTGTAGCCCACTTGATACTGAAGAGTATGTAGGAACAAGTCTTTGCAACTCAAAGCCATGCCTCTGAGAAATTGTCCAAATACTCATTGACAATGATTAAGCCATACAATTCTTCAAGTTATGTCAATATTCTTATAAGAATGTCTTGCTTAATTGTCTAGAGTTAATATTATTATGTTTCTATATATTTTTCACTAGTATATAAAAACACTTATGTATAAACTCAAAAGTTAACATAATTAAACAGGTGTAGAAGCCCAAACACTCACAGTATGGCGTCAAGCTAACAACTACAAAGTTCCTCGTCTAATTTATCTTAATAAAATGGACCGCAATGACGCTGACGCTGTGGCTTGTGCTAGGTCTGTTGAAGACAAATTGCAAGTCACACCCCTCATGTTACATAAAACTTTAGTACATGAGGATAGATTGATAGGTATGTGTATAAGTTATTTGAAATCAAATTTTTGTATGCACATATTTATGACTTGAACCAATATAAATTGTGCTGCCCCAACATACATAGTTATGAATATTATATATAGTATAGCAGTAAGTTAATATAGTTTTCAAGTTTTCTTAAATTCTCTAACTTTTCACGTAACTTATTTAATTTTTTTTTTATGACAATTAAATTTGATGTGCCAAAAGAGCCTATCATACTGATCTACTTGTCACGGGTCACTACGGCTTTGATTTTCGCTCGCAATCCGTCGAGAATACGTCGGATAGTGGGGGACGTGTCTCAATGGGAATGGAATGTCTTAAAGTGGGGAACGGAGTGTCGTAACATTAGGTTAACCTTAACGCATACAGCGCGAAGCTAAAAAACTGTTACAGAACAGTGATATATTATCTAACATAGTAAAAATTAAAAAAAAATCAGCTTCACTTACGCTTACCGGGTAGGATAGGCAGAGGGAACTTAATGATATACCACTACGTTCCCCACTTTCCGCCGAATTCAAAACGCATTGCGTGCTGACTGGCGGAACTCAACGCTACTCTTTGCCTCGACACCAGAGTGAAGAAATGGAAATATAAATTTAACAAAATATTTCATATGTACTAGTGTTGATCGAATCCACGACCACTCACGTTTACACTTTGTGCCCCTGCGCCATGTCTGGCCTCTAGTATACCATATATTATAGTAAAAATATGACTTTAGTACATTAATAAACAAAATAAGTTGCAATACTTAACTTCACTTATGTATTACAGGGCTTATCGACCTTATAACATTAGAGGAAGTGATCTGGACTCAAGGTCGAGGACAGAACTACATACGCCGTCAACTAACAGAAAAATCCCATGGTAAACTATGGGAATCTTCCATGGAAGCCCATAGAAATATTATAGATACACTATCTTCTTTAGACGATAGTCTGGCTGACATAATAATAGAGAAAGAATCTTTAGACAATATGGACAGGAGTGAAATTGAAAATGCAATAAGAAGGTGTACTATAGAAATGAAAGCTTTTCCCATTTTGTGTGGTAGTTCTTACAAAAATATTGGTGTTCAGACTTTAATTGATGCTGTGATCTCTTTTCTTCCATCTCCTGTAGAAGGGAGTAAGTTATATAAATGTTTTCAAAGTGATTTAGCAGCCAAAGTGTTTAAAGTGCAACATGATGATCAGAGAGGCGTGCTAACTTTCTTAAGGATGTATAGTGGGGAAATAAATAAGGGACAGAAGATTTATAATTTGGCTAAGGAGAAGAGTGAACAGGTTTTTATATTATTTATTTTTTAACTTTAAATTAGGTTTAATTTGGGTAAGAAAAGTTTTAGTAACTTTCATAAAATAAGCAGCATTTGTAGGATTTTGTAAATTAATCGTAGCTGTTTTTTAAGTAAAATATAAAATATATTTTAATTAAAAAACAACTATCTTTACGTAAAGTCAGTTCTTTTGAAGCTGTTTAATTACAATTAACATAAATACATATATACTTAGACCATTAAGGTGACATTTCACTTTTTATAGTCAAAGTCAAAATTGCTTGAATTTTAAATAAAATTGTAGTTTATGTTGGAGATATTAAAACCTTTTAGACAGGATTGCTGTATGTGGCTCTGGCGGACGAGTATCGCCCTGTGGAAAAAGTGACAGAAGGTGATATCGCTGTGGTTAGTGGACTCAAGGCAAGTAACCCTTATTACTAACTTTTTCTTTTTTGGTACTTTACACCAGATAAAAAACACTATTTAATTAAATTTTTTGGTACCTAGATTTGGTAACATAAACTACATCAAATGAAATAAAGAAGCATACATGTGTATACATCCTTTTTGATAATAATAAAACATTTTTCTATCTCTAAAGTAATAAAAATCTCGTTTACAGGCAACAATGTCAGGAGATCTCATAACGCTAAACCAATCAGCAGCAAAGCGAGCCAATGAACAACTGACCTCTCTCCTCAAGGACCCAAATCTTCGCGAGGACCTGATGCTGCCCAGCGCTCGCCAGAGGCTGCAAACCCTGGATACACAACCCACGGTCAATGAAATTGCTGATGTTTTATTGGGAATAGGTGGGTTAAGCTGATTAAGCTTTTTTTATCTTCATGCTGAATTCCATATATGGAAGGGTAGACCGACAGAGAGACCTAGTGTAGTAACTTAGCACTCCATTCCTCATAATTCTGATTACATTTTCATATTAAATTAAAATTATAGTTAAGAAAATGAAAATATGAATGAATTTAATCGTCTCTTCAAAAGAACCGATACAAGCGTATCGGGACTAGGATTACCTTCAGAATTGGTGATTTATTTTTCTTTAGGCTCCTATTTGTTTCCCTAAGTTATTCTACATTGATAGTTTATGGTTTTTGTCTAATTGAATACTTACTAACAGTATATAACTTACATCCCCCAGGTAACACGATACCGGAGCCAGTGTTCCTTTGTTCTATCGAACCACCCAGTGCAGCGTATCAAAGTGCCCTGGAGACAGCTCTGGCGGAATTGCAACGGGAAGATCCAAGTTTGAGGGTCACCACTGATGATGATACTGGTCAGATGGTGTTGGCTGGTAAGTTTTTGTAATACGGTTTTTCCAGAATAGCAGCATAGGCGGAGGGAACTAAGTGTTATGATTTTCCATTTCCCACTTTTCGCCCAATTTACTAGATATTGCATTGCAGCGAGTTGAAGGGTGACGGTTTTGAGATCAATTACCACTCAGAAGAATGAGCTATTACCATTTTCTCTCTGGTAATAAAACAAAGAGCGGTATTGAGTTCTGCTGACACGCGGTGTCACAAAAATTGGACGGCGTGAAAAAATATTAAATATATTTTCAGGTATGGGAGAACTTCACCTTGAAATAATAAAAGAACGGATAATCCGCGAATATAAAATTGACGTAGACTTGGGTCCAGCTCAGATATCCTACAAGGAGACGCTGATAGGCACTTCCAAACAGACCCTGGCCGTAGACAGGAAGATAGGAAACGCTAAGCAAGTGGCTAAAGTGATTATGTCCGCTAAAACGCTTAAAGGAATCAGTCAGGATAAAGTGCTGAGGTTTGTGTTGTTTTGGGTTATTTTTTGCGTTTTAGTTTAGATGGGGAAAATAGAGTGAATACGGGTATACTGATATAGTAATGAAACTTTTATTTAGAAATATTGTGCAGTAGCATACCTGTGACTGACTATCTAACTGGTAATACGGTGGTTGTCGGTTTAATTCTCACTCTGTGGGAATAAATTGTTTTTATTTTTTTGCTTCGGTAAGATAATTGGCGTTATTTAGTTCTTCCACTCAACTTACAGTGTATTTGCTTACTACCTGAATTTTTTTAAATTAAAAAAATTTTTACACGTATAGAAAAATGTTATTTCTCTAACCCGAATGCAAAATAAGACAAAGTATTGGCGTTAATATTTTTGTTTCGAATTTCAATCTGAAAGGACCCTTCATTAATTCTATGACTGGGGACTGTTATTCTTATTTATGTACTTCTCAATTTACAAAAATATAATTAACTTCCAGGTTCGACAAGACAGCAGAAAGCGCAGCTAACTTAGCACACATACACCCGCGGTACCTGTCCGCCATACAACAAGGCCTCGCCACTGCTTTACTACACGGACCTAAACTTGGTTGCCCTGTAAGTATTTATTAGTTTTTAAAGCTTCTCGTTGGTTCTCGAATAGAGCAGGGTAAGTATAGGGAACCTAATGTTAAGAAACTCCGTACTATCGTTCTATCAGATCGAGGAAATGTAAATAATTTATTCCCCAATCGACAATCGAACCTACTGCCGTCGCGCTTTGAGTCAGACGTTGAGATGAATCAGCAATTTTCATAGGTACTATAGGTTCCAAACTCCAATTGAACTATCATCTTAAAGCACTTGCAATATTAAAACAAACTATAAAATCAGCTCTGCCGCGTTCGCAATATAAAAAGTAAAACAAGTGGGCGGACGTTGAACCTGCCTGACTAGTATACAGGCGTCCCTCGTATAACACGGTACTTGGACAACACGGTTTCGATATTACACGGTCCAAGAATTGAGACTAATATAACACGGTTTCGATATTACACGATACAAGAAATTATATTAGTATAACACGATTTTGAAAAATATGCATTTTAAATTTGAACTTTTTTTTCGTTCAATAAGCTGTTTCTACTTGTTTTATACTATGTAATTATTATTATTAGTCTTTGAATATATTTTATTGTTGTATTTTTTAATTATTGTATTTCATCATAAAATAGAATTTAATTTATTTTTCTTAATAAAAACTTCAAGGTAACTTCCTTTTTCATTTATGTAGTATTTGGAACGAAATTTCAGCTATCATAAAATTTTACACCTTAAGATTTGGTTTCGATATAACACGGTACGCATTGCCTTTATTTGTATGATTTCAAAGTCTCGTATAACACGGTTTCGATATAACACGAGACAAGGTCTCGATACTACACGGTGTACAGTATGGTATACCTGGTTTCGTATAACACGGTTTCGATATAGCACGGTACGAATTAACCGTGTTATACGAGGGATGCCTGTACTATAGCTATTTTCTATATTCATAGTATTCTATTTTATGGAATGCTACTATGGGCCAATACTACAAATATAACTCCAATATTCAATATAAAATTAAAGAAAATTATATTAAAGACTAAATGTTTTTCAGTTAGTAGACGTACAAGTAACTCTCCACTGGTTCGAAGTCGGTCGAGGTACATCCGAGTCTGTGGTCGCTGCTACCGTGTCACAGTGTCTTAGAAAGGTAACTGTGGGTTCCTATTGTAGCTTTACACATTCTCACCTTATTAGTAGGATAGATGTTAACATTCCCATATGTCCAGAGATATTTGCTTTAATTGAGGATCGAATCCACAATCGTCGACCAAATACACAAAAACAAAACAAAAGTCAAACAATTTTAAACTATAGTGCTCAGCTTATTAAAAAAAAACATTAATGAAATTATATTTTTTTTGTTCTTAGCTATCTAGTTATGTGGCATAACTCCACACCACTCTCTATTTTATTTAACCAGGGAGGAAATGAAAATAACTCATTCCAACACGTGCGAATCGAACACAAACCACGTGCTGTGCCACTATGCCACGACGGCCGCAATTATATGAAGAAATAATTTTATAAAATAATATATTTTCATACCAGTAATAATAATAAGGTATTCTTCGTATAGATATTCGCGGATGCGGATTCAGTGCTGTTAGAACCACTGATGTCCCTGGAACTGGTGGTCCCAGAGTCATATTCGTCTCGTCTCCTAACTGACTTGGCGAGACGACGTGCCGACATACAACATATACATCTTAGAAATAAGAATAAGGTAATGGAATGGGTGAATCCCGCACATAGCAGGGAAGACACAGGAAATCTGGGAGCATAGTGTTAAAACACTCCGTTTCCCATTAAGATTTTTCGTTGTCCACTTTCCGCTAAATTCTTGAGGTATTGGGTTTTGATTGTCGGGATTCAATGCTGCGCTTTGCCTCGTTACCAGAGCAAAAATGTTAAATATTTCACTACCCTAAGTTAGAATCGATCCCACAACCGTCGCCCTTACAGTCGCACGTTTGTGCCCCTGTGCTGGTGTATAGATATTATAATTATAAATAGAATACTTGTTGAATATTTCGCTCGATGATATATTCACACTCTTTTCCACAAAGCACGGTAGGCAGAGAGAATCTAGATTGTGTTGAATGTGGAATTCAACGCATCGCTTTGTCAACCATAGCGTTGTTTTTCTCATAGAGAATGAAATAAGATTGGGGATTGAACTCACAACTATTTTGCATTCACTATAAGACGGGTTCTGCACTGCACCATTGTGATGTCAGGATAGTAATTTTGTTACAAATCATGAATTAATGAAATAATTTCTCTTCCTTCAGGTAATAGAGTGCCTAGCGCCATTATCCGAGCTCCTTGGTTACTCTTCCACAGTGAGGTCTCTGAGCTCAGGCCTCGCGACCTTCTCCATGGAGTTCCATTCCAACAGACAGATGTCCCCCCACGATGAGGAGAAAGCTATTAGAAATGTGACTGGATTCTAATTAGATTTTTTTAGATAACGCTAAATACGAAATTAAAAAATAACAATAAGGTCAATGTGATATGAAATATATTGATCCTATATTTCTTATTCTGAGATTTACTTGGAGTAAGATAAAACTGAAAAAAAATATAAATTTACATTTAGCACTAATTTCTATTTTCTTAATATCAGTGCATGAATTTGTTCATATTGATCATATGTACAAAAAAACCTTCGTTCGTATATTTTGGAAATATAACGAAAACTACCAAGTCTATACTGTAGAGAGTATTAATTCTATACTGATAGTGTAAATATGTTACAAGATTATATATGAATGAATAGAAACAGTTACTCTAATTCCGTTTCATTAATAAATTCCGTTCCAATAGACAAGAATTACCACATAACAAAACGGATTTTAAATACATGCACTTTTGAGTGGCATATGAAGTTGGATATACAATTATTTTGATGCAATGGCTAAACAAGGTTTTAAACATTGAATTATTGAATGAATTCTATTGTAAATAACATACTCAATTTTAGGTAAATAACTTATTTGTAAATTGTGTACAAATATATTAGTTGACCAAATGCATTTTGTTTTTTTTTGGCTACTTGACTTTCTTTTCAATTCAAGTAATAAAGAGTATCTATTATAGCTTGAGGTCGAAAAGACCTCACATTGCAGTAAAAGAATAGAACATCTTACATTATAGGTAGCTTACAAACTGCAGTTCCAATTTAAAGTTTTAAATCCATTCTGTTGATACCGTGTTCCTATGTGATAAATACTTTAGTTAGTCAGCAAAATTAAATTATGTAATTAAAAAGTAAGTAGAAAAAGATTCTACCCTATCGTTTAAAAGTAAATCACTTTTTTTTCAATAAAAATAGGGAAATTTGTTAATTTATATACACATTTTTTTATATGACTATAAACTAAAAATAAAACGGTAATTTGAAACTGATTTTGTCTGTTGTTTCATCAACTCCAGTTGACGGTAATGAGGACGCAGGTGAGACATATTTGGCTCTTAAAAAATCGTTTTTCTGAAATAAAAATCAATTTAGTGTAAAGAATTTTTTATATTTTCGTTTATATCTTGTCTATAATTATTGATATATACACTCTCACTGCTTGTTGTTTAAGGAGTATACAAATACAAAGTACAAAAAGAAACTTGGAGCAGATTTTGCAGTTATCCACTACCGCCGTAAGGTACCGCAAGTAAAAAAAACTTTACATAAATAACATTAACAGGATTATTGAAAACTAAAATATTTCATTAATACAGACAATAGTTTAAACTTTATTATATTTTATCATATAGGGGCAATAAATATAAATAATTGATTCTGGAATTGGTCCTTCAGTTTATTGTAGAAAATAGTTTGTTTATATAGAAAACCTTTAGGTATATTTGTTATTTTTACTTATCAATGATTTAACTAAATAATCAAAAGGTGATATGGAAGAGATTCTGCAGTTCGTCCATGAGGGCGGTCTGCCGGTAGCGCAGGCGCAGGTCGGGCACGTTGGTGCGCGTGATGTCGTTGCCGCGCGCGCCCTCGCTGCAGTACTGGTTGCCTATCCAACGCTGTTTCATCTGAGTTTATATGATTAATACGTTTTAATTTATATTTTATACGAAATCACAATTATATATTCTATATTGTGGTACCTATATAGAAATGATTATGATTAAAATTAATGATTTAAATAGCTTTAGGTTAAGCTATAAACGTCTGTGTGGCCGTCGTGGCGCATCGGCACAGGGGTGTGAGTTCGATTCCTACTCGAGGAAGTGAAATATTTATTTTTTTCTATTTCATCGCTCTGGCGTCGAGTCAAAGCGCGGCGTTAAGTTTTGCCATTCAACAAGCATTGCCTCCAGAATTCGGCGGAAAGTGGGGAACGAAGTGTCTTAACACTAGGTTCCCTCTGCCTACCCTGATGTGTGCGCGACTGTGTGTACAGCGTGGAACTGATATAAACGTCTATAATTCTAGAGCAAATATTACTGTACGTATCCTGACTATTGAAATATTTGTAAAATATGACCCTAACTTTGAAAAATATTCAATATTTGGGTGGATACAATTTAACGCTACCAAATACAACTTGGCTATCTTCTATAAAAAAAATAAATAAATAAGGGGC
>JAKRZM010000815.1:485854-541942 GCA_036379175.1 Heliconius cydno galanthus | reverse complement strand
GCAAAGCGCCCTAAACGGGCATCTACGGCGCCCTTTTTATCCGGCGCCCCTGGGCGGTCGCCCAGCCTCGCCCTACCCTAACGCCGCTAGTGCCTAAATATGTATCCTTTCTACACATTTCTTTTTAGTCAAATGAAAAGAAAGCTAATCTTTTACTATATGCACTTCTCGACCAAACAAAAACAAAGAATGAAAGATGATATTGTGAAAATTTCTTACTTAGTATAACTCTGAGATCAAATCGGCCTCAGTCCCAGAGAACAATCATATTCTTCGAAAACCCTAACTTTATATGTCAGTATAACACCTACATTTACCACGTATAATATCATCTTACTCTACATTCTTAACCTCTACTTATCCTACTCTGTGCCTAATATATCGTGGAGATAAAAAAACCTTTGTATAATGAAATTGAAGAGGATCATCAGTGCTTAGGGTGACTCGGAGGCCGCGAGCGAAGAAGTCCGGCAGCGGGTTTCGGTGATAGCGCAGAAACAACGAATTGTTGCTCAGGGGAGACATCGCTATGTAAATTTGGGCCAAGTAGTACAGATATTGTAGCACTGGCACCTGTGAGATAGGAGAGAGGACAGATATTAATTATAGGTAGCTATGGAAATAAATATTAGTTCTCAATTTACGCATATAAGTAATTTGATTAATATACAAAGTAAAATATTACTTTTCTCAACACAAGTCCATGTGATATATTCTCAGCTACCAGGAAGCTTGCACAGAGATGTACGGCGGGCCCCGCCTCGCCACAATGCGGACGAAGCACAAACGTGTTTAAGCCTTGTTCTCTAAAATAATAAGTACACAAATATTTTACAATATTTTAAAGTATTAGTCGCAGAACCAATTTTATAATACTATATTGTATTGATTTTCCAAATAAAAAGAAATAGACAAGATAACTATAAAACATAAAAAATGATTGAAAATACGGCAACTAGTGGTAGGTACTGCGTTTCGCTATCTTGAGTATTGGCTCTACAATAGATAGAAATTTGAAAATAAAGAAACAAATTACTTACAGTAGGATCGTCGAGACATGGTCACACTAAAGTTAGGCTTAAGATCTAAAATAAAATCTACGCATTCAATTATCTATAACTAATTCACCAACCCCAACTCGGTAAGCGTATTGTACACATAGATTTACTTCGCCTACCCTCAAAGAAACAATAGAAAGAAACATCTTTCTACATCTTTTTACATAACAATGTAAATATATAAATAGACCAAACTTACTTGCGTAACTGATTAAGCGTGGTCAAGTTAGCGTACATGTAGTACAGGTAGTAGGCGTAGGGCGGGTTCTCCTCATCGTCCCACTCATCGGGCGTCTTCATGTTGCTGGTTAGGTTTGGGTTTTCCGGTTTGGACTCGTCGTCCACGCTGTCGAAGCCTATCACGTGCTGGGTAAAGTAAAATAGTTGTCCAAATATAAAATATTACCTATACACAATTTATTTATTTTATATTTTTAAAGAAAGGAATATGTTTAGTAACTTACAATAGTAATAAAAGGCCGTAGTGGCGCAGCGGCACAAGGGTGTGACTGTAACGAGTCGATTGTGGGTCCCCACTCGAGGAAATGAATCATTATTTATAAATATTTTTATTTTTACGCCCTCTCACCAAGGCAAAATACTGGCGTTGAAACCGCCACTCAACATGCAATGCTACGAAAAATTTGACAGAACGTGAGGAATGAAGAAGCTAGGAAATGATAAATATTCATAAAATAACCTGTTTAAATCAAAACATACATTGGACAATGTAGAAATAATTGAAACTACTTTTTCAGGATATAAATCAACATATAGAATAAGTACCAAGTAAAAAATTCCTCGCGATCCTCGGAACGGTTTTGGACCACCCCCACTTACTGGTCCAGAACCCATGAATCCGAACTACTAAAGTCAAACTGCAATTAATGTCAACCTTCTACTGTGCATAACATTAAATACTTACTGATAAAAACTTATGCAACTCCGGATTTGAGTTCGGGTCCACAGAGACCTTGAACAGCGGGTCAAACAGATTGTTGAGGAACTCTTGGAAATTCTTCAGGATTTTATTGGCTCTGTAGATATCACTGGAATTGCGTAAGGAAATACTTAGCATAAAATAAAATTTTATAATATAATTTCTATTTCACTGCGTTACAACGTTTCAATATATAAGTGAATTAGAAAAAAAACAAAAATTCCGACTGTATGTGTTCGCTGGTTTATGAGTGGCAAGGTAATAAAGGAACCGACATACATACGCGCTAAAACAACACTACATACTACATAAAAACAGCTGTACTAGAGCTTTGGTACACCGATTCGGTGCAACTGTAATACCAGAGATAGGAAACAAAAATATCTAATACACCCGGGAGATTGCAGCGATCGAATCATTTACAGATAGACTCTGCCCATTGTGCCACAATCGCCACAATGTATATGTTAAAGGTCTACTAGTAAGTACTAAGTTAGATCTCCCATTGTATCTCACCTCGACTTGCACCAGGCATCCTTAATATCCTTGAGCTCTTATTTCCCATTACAGCACACATGGAGATACACGAATCCTCTTTAAATTAGTACATTCCGCCTCTACACGCAAAGACCTCCAATCCTCTCCTAAATGAAGGGAAACTATAATTATAATATAAAGCGGTCCCATACTAGAGCCTGGGCACCTGCACGAGCCAGCGCACGTGGTCGGAGTGCACGCGGTGGCGCAGCGCCCAGGCCGCCAGCGCGCCCCATTCCGCCGCGCGCTTGCAGTAGATGCTGATGCGCGGCTCCGCGAATGTGTACTTACTGTCCTCCAGGGTTACCATGATCTCCTGTTAGAGCACAATGTATTAGTCCGGGATCTCGCGACCATTTAATACGACCAAATATTGTTCTACAAAATACAAGATTTTACCTAAGAAATCCTTTTCCAACTTATAGAATTAACGAGGTCATGAAAAATTATGACTAACCAGTTGATTTTTAATCTGTTGGTTAGTTGACATTTACTATTTATATAATTTTACACCCACATTGTTCTACAAATTGCGTGATAGGAATCATGATCCTACGTTCAG
The DNA here is from genome assembly GCA_036379175.1 of Heliconius cydno galanthus. NCBI lineage: Eukaryota > Metazoa > Arthropoda > Insecta > Lepidoptera > Nymphalidae > Heliconius > Heliconius cydno. The sequence goes on along the minus strand of JAKRZM010000815.1, from coordinate 538,845 downwards.
AATTTGTCAATACCACAAGACCTGTAACTGTAAGGCAAAGGTATGACGTGATAGGTAAGTGCGTTTTTCGTCGAAAGAAAACAAAATGGCCTACAAGAAAATAGGCAAGTATCGCTAGTCCTACAAAAATTTTCATTTTCGATTTCCTATTTATAATACAATAAGATATATTTCTTTCAATTTGAATAACTTTATTTTCAGTACGGTTGGCCTTTCGTAGTCGGTTCTGCTCATTGTTCACTAGGGAAGAAAATAATCATAAAAATAAATAACCTTAATAATGCTCGCGAAGTATTGGCCGTTCATGTAGTTGTCAGTTTTGAGGAACACTTCCCTCAATCTGCTTTCTCCAACAGGATTATATTTAGCATTGAACCTATCAAAGCGTTGGAATGTGTTGCGATCCTAAATGAAGAGTACACAATACGATAATAATGTGATAATGATAATGGTCTTTAAAAAAATCAGCTTCACGCTGCATTCCGCGGACAGCAAGGTAGGCAGAGGGAACCTAGTGTAAAGATACACCGTTCCCCGCTTTTATTCCGAATTCTGGAGGTATTGCGTGTTGAGTGGCAGAATTCAACGACGTATTATTTTCTTCTGTCTTATTAATTTATCTTATTAATTAGAATATAGGTATTTATTTATTTACACTGTATCCCGCACATAGCATGGTAGGCAGAGGGAACCTACCGTTAAGATAGTCCGTTCCCATTAGAACAACTCCGTTCCACACTTTTCGCTGAATTCTCGAGGCATTGTGTGGTGGGTGACGGAACTCATCGCCGCGCTTATGAATATAGGCTTTAGTGGCTTATATGCGATAATAGGTATAGAATTTAATTTCACAAAAGCTATATATATTTATGAAGACATTAATGACAGCAGATAATACAATGCAAAGTTATTTGTAGATTACAAAAAAGCAAACTAAAAACAAAACAAAAAAAAAATTTTTCAAACTATAATAGATATTTATATTTCTAACGGTAGATATTTATATATTTTTTAGCTTCACGCTGTATTCCACATGTAGCAGGATAGGCAGAGGGAGCATAGTGTTAAAACGCTTTGTTATTGCTTCTATTCTATTCGCTCTTCCACGAAATTTCCTTAAATATGTATGTCACTAATGTTCTATAAGTAAAAATGTCAGTGCTAACGGCATGAACATCAAGTATGTCCACATTCAAATCGTACGCGTCGAGCTGCATATCCTCGAACACGCTTTTAAGCGTCATGGGCGCACCGTCACGCAGCGCCACCACCGTCTCCGGACTCCTGCGGAGGGTGCGCTTGATGAAGCACAGCAGGTGCTTCTGGTTCATGCAGGAGGCGGCGTGGATGTGGGTGTCCACTTTTCTTGGGTTGGAAGAAGATTTGCTTGATTTTTATCGAAAGACGAAAGTACCATGTCAGCACGAGTCAGTCTAGCAACAAGTCTACAATACAGGCGCACAAGGGTGTGACTGTAAGCGCGATAGGTGTAAGTATGTTTGATTCACAATCGAAGAAATTAAATATTTAATATTTTCTTTTGCTCTGGTATAGAGGTAAAAGCGTGGCGTTAAGTTCCGCCACTCAACACGCAATGCCTCTAGAATTCGGCACGATGTGGGGCGTGACGCGAAAAAAATGTAATTCTCAAGGAGAACTACTTACCTCACATTATAGAAGTCTCGATGAGGCACAGCTTTCTGCAACGCCAGTTCGTGTAATTCGTTAAGTAAAATGTGCATCCTATACTTAGAGGAGAGGTAGCTGAGGCGTCTGTAGCAGTACGACTTGCTATAAAATGTTTGATACTCATTAATTTTAAAAATATGTAGAACGCAAAGTACAAACTAACTATATATTTATTCTATTACATATTTACTCTTTTAGAAATCATATATGTTAAGAAGAGAGTACCAACATATTTGGTCACAACACACAATAGCAAAAACACCACCTCTTGGATAACAGAAAAGAATTTGTTAGACCAAAGTTTGGATAAATAAAATTTCTTTTATATAACGATAATAATTTAAAAATTATAATATTTTAATTCAAATATCTTACAGTGGTCCATCTGAAACCATTTCAGTCAATCTCGCCATATCCTCAACATATTTTTTGAAGGGTACATAGCGGTATGGCATCGGCTTGTTATCGGTGGCGTCTATTTGGTTCTTGTATACGCGGACCAGACCCTTCCTCCACTGGCACACATAGTGTCGGTCCGGAGGGATGAGGCAAGACCAAGGGTCTTTGATATCTGTAAATAGTATGATTGTAGTAGGAAATAACGGTAACAAATAACGGTATTAGGTTCCGCCACTCAACAAGCAATGCCTCAAGATTTCGGTGGAAAGTGAAGAACGGAAATGTATAAATAGAGAACAGAGTGTTTAAGACACTAGGCGTCCAGGTTCCCTCTACCTATATGTGCGAGTACAGCGTGAAGTTAAAAAAAATATGTTTAAAAAATATTTCAAATAAAACATGTAGAAAAAGGCAATTCAAATATATGCGATCGCAGCTAACTACATTAGCCTTACATTTGAATAAATCTGGAGACTTACTTATTTCAAATAACAGTGTTTAAAATGTTATACATAATAATAATAATTTAAATTACCATTTTCAGAATCTTGTAATTCATCTTGACTGTCAAGGGATACTTTGCTAAGTCCGGGTATGACTGTTGACATCGTGCTGGTGAGATTTACTGTAATTTAACAGTTTTTAAGTCTTTATTACTATAATTTGTACATAGTTTAAAATTTAACAATGGCAATTGTATCTCCTTCAAAACTCGGCCTTCGATAAAGGCCTTTTCATGTATAAAATACTGTTATAATAACATAATTAAATTCAATATATTCATTTTCTAATTCATTTTTTTGCGGCTTTGAGTTTCGCAACTCAACACGCAGTGCCTCCAGAATTCAGCGGGAAGTAAGGACCAGAAGTGTCACAATGGGAACAGAACACTAGATTCCCAAGGTTTCTTCTGCCTAAACAGGTATAGGCGGGATACAGTGTGAAACTAAAAAAAATAACCATACATCGAGTTTCGGAGTGCTGTAAGAATTGTCTTTCAAGACTTGGGTCTGACAATTGGTCGTCCGATGAGCTACGGGTCATATACTGATTGGCGGCTGCAGCTGAAATAATTAACAAAAAAAAACCTTAAAAACCCTTTCGAATGAGCGGTTATATAGTTTAAGCACCTACTTAGGTTATTATTAAAGGTAAATTTTAGTTATATTTTTAACTATGTTCTGTAGTTTTTCGTTACCAGCAAAACAAATCCTATATGAATAAAGTTTTCTTGAGAGCTCATGCACTAGAAGATAGGCGGGTTAAGCAATCCTAATATCGGTCAGTCAAAACAGCACGAGTCTATTGAGCACATATTTAATTTAAAAATGTACCTAAACCTATAAATTAACTATAAAAAAAATTTGTTGGTATCAGAATTTAAAAACAAACGACACGGTTTCATGGCCGAAAATATTACCTAAGCATATATGTAAATAATAAACTGTACAGTCAAACCGCAGTAACGCCCGACGGAAGTCAACAGACTCTTCAGCTTCATATTCATTTGTGGGGGGAGGCTCGTGGTGCATCAGGTAATACGCCAGGTCGTCGGAGAAAGACTGATGGGAGATCTCCATGTAACGACGCCGAAGGTTCAGCACGCCTGTTATGGCTGTGGCTGAGCTTTCTAGTTCTTCTAGAAGCACCTATAATTTTAATTGAATTTCAGATATTTAAGTTTTAGCTAGAATATATTTATTTTCATATACAATACTCACGCCAGTCACGTGTATGCCAGTTATTACGGGAGCGGCATTCCGCTGCGGGGCGCTGCGACGCCGGCTTTGGTGCGACCGCGCAGGGCCCGCCACGTTACGTGTACTGTCACTGTTTAATTAGGGTCTTGATACTTGTATAAAAAGTATAAATATATTTTTTATTGCGTGTTGAGTGGCGGAACTAAACGCCGAACTTTGCTTCGTTACCAGAGCGAGGAAATTAAAATATTAAATATTTTATTTCTTCAGGCAGAAGAAAAGTCTATAGGGTTTTATTTTTGATCCAAAGAAGTAAAGCAAACACTTAACATTAAGGGAAGTTTGCCAAAATACAATAGTGAAAACTGCATTTAAATCGGTTAAGCCGTTTATGAAATTAACGTGAACAAACGTTTAGACAAACAGGCAAAAATTTTAAATATAATTGTTTGGGTCATTAGTTTTTTCAAATCATATTTTCGTTCAATCATTTCTTCGTATAGCTTTTCCTATATGTACAGAAAAGACTTACTGTTACACAGTTACATACAGTTTTGTTATATGTTCAGTTCATATAATATACAGAACTAAAATATTGCTAGTGTAACCAAAAATTCTTAAATATATTATTACTGAAATAAATATTGACAATTAGGTGCATTAATTTAAGAAATTATACTTGACCAAACAAATATTATCTCAAAAATTCTTATTTAACCCACCGAAATTTGTCCTGTTGTTTGTCGGCGCCGAACATTTTAATTTTTTTTTATTTTTCCATTACAACAAAAATTTTCATTACTGTTTTATTGTAAGTTTACGTTTTACCTGACATTAATGACATGAACAAACTGACGAAAGAGTTTGCAGTACCTAAAGAAGTAAACGTATACATTATAAGAATTAACTTTTATTAAGAGTTTTTCGAAACAATTATAAAAATATAATATTTTTATAAATAATTAAGGTATATAAAAAAATATTAAGACATTATGAAAAAAGAACTCAAAAATATACCTCGGAGGATTATGCAACCAAATATGACCAATTGCACAATTTAAACAAAATCAAACTATCTAGAAATAAAAGAACAGTATAATTCAATTCAATTTATTGCAATATCAAAACTAGCTACAAGAAAAACATAAAAAAACAACGCAATATACTTAATTATACTTTACTATATAAGCAGTACGTACATCGATTATATAAAAGAAAATTTATAGAACTTATATATTTGTTCTTATAAAAAAAGTCAAATTCGATTAAAAATGTCATCTAAACAAGAGAAGGTCGTTTGATACTGACTATAGGTGCGGAGAAATTCGGGGGAGGAGGAGTGACGGGAGCACTCGGTCTATTCGGTAATGGGACTCCATTTTGTTGTCCAGGAAGCTGGCGGGCCTAGAAAATATGGTGGAAATATCATATATTAATAATACCTAATAAAGAAATAAAGTATAGAAAAAGTTATTAATTCCATATAAATACCCAAAGCACAGATAAATGCACATAAAGTTATATAAAAGCACATAAATAGATATAAACAATGATTACCTGTTAGTGTGACGACAAAAGTAGTAGTAATAGAAATTGATTTTTTTAATTATTTATAATGGAATATCGTGAATTGGACTTAAACATACAAATTGATTGATTATATATTATTATAGTATTAGACATTTTTAAAATATTTGTTTATCAATGTTGAATGAAGACATTTTACTATAAAAAAATCATACATATTTATGTCGGTATTATAAGAAATATTAAAAGTAATGAACACGGTGTGCATTCTTATCATATCCATTATCCATGCTGTACTGTCGTGTATTGCCACTTGCCAAAACTAAATAATATTTTTTTACAATATTCATTCAATTTTAAAACATCAGATGTTCTAGAACATATGTGATGTACGCTTAGATTTTAATACGATTTTCACTAATAGATATCTGTTAAAAAAGAATATTTAAATTTATAATTTATGCATGTTATATTAGTAATTTTGTCAATACAAGCGCAAAAAGATAAAGTATTTTTGGCAATTGGCAATTTTTACGGGTACCTTATGGTGGGATGGGCGTGCCACTCCGTTGTATCTATGCCATAGAAATATGATATATTATATTTTAATCTATAGCACTTCTTAGTCGCATATTAAACATACATTTGTATAACAAGGCAATATTAATAAAATTTAAAATCTCATATAAGAATTTTAAATAAAAGAATGTCTTAATAAACTTTTATATAGGTATATGTATACATTAATTAGGAAACTGTAAACAAATATAACAAAATTAAAATTATCTAGTCACACTAAAGGTACAGCTGTTGTCTTATAAAGTTTATTCCTCGCATATTCATAGTATGTTTCTTAGAATCTTTATATAAAAAACACAAAATGATAAAAAATACCATTAAAATAATAAAATACCTAGTAGTATGACTTTGTGTGTACTCATAAATTGTAAAGTGCAATTGATAGTTTCCTTTAAAGCCAAGCTTAATCAGGTATATTTATTTGCAAGTATTATTTAGTTACGAAATAAATAAATAAAATATTATGAGAAATTTTATTTTCAACAACATATTAACTGATCTTATATAGGTACGTGTATATATATTATGTTATACATGTTTTTTTCACGCTGTATTCCGTATAAAGCAGGGAGAATCAAGTGTCAAGACACTCTGTTCTTCTTTTTCCGCTTTCTTGTGTCATACATGTATTTATATATATTTATAAAATTAAACATGTTTTGTATTATATGTCATGATTAAGTACATGTTACACTTATTTTAAGATTAGTTCAAGTTTTAGATGTACTGAAATAGTTTTAGGCTTCCTACAAAACTGCTTATGTAGAACAGAAAGAATTATTATGATTTTTACTCTTTAGGCACATATAAATAAGCCACTTTTAATATTTCAGGTAGTATTCTAATATAAAAGGTATGTTTATAATTATTTTTAATTAGCAGTAAGTATGTAGGCAGCCTAAAATGTACCAAAATTATGACAATTCACAACACAAATGCAATCAACAAAATAGCGTACACATAAGAAAACACAAATAATGATATATATTTCAAATGAAACTATTTTAATTGAAGTAACTGCGTATGTTTAGACCACTACATGTACACCACTAAATAGACAGATATAGGTGACCACGTGACCACTGACTACTGTAAGTTTGTACTGTAAGTCTTTAAATTTTATATTTTTTAATGCTTTTTTCTAATATCAACATACATATATGTGGTTAATCTGATTATAATAGTTTCATTTAAATGTATCACTTAACATGTTTTTGAAGAATTATTTTATTAAATATATATTTTTAGCCCCTTATATAATAAAAAAGTAGCAGTTGCAAAAATTATGAACTAAGATTCAAATGTTTAAACATAATTGATTAATTTAAAATATCTTATGTCATCACTAAAGTATGTATGAGAGTTGTATACAGATTATTTTAAGAAAAAATGTTTATAAACCACTAAAATTATGAATATTTTAATTTACTTTGTTTGATTTTAATTGATTGATTGAATATAAAATTAAAAATTGAATATAATATTGTTCTACGATTCGTTATAACATATAAAAAAATATATTTCATTTTATTAATTAATATAGTATAAAAATAAAAAGAAATAAAAAATCTAGATACAAGAATAAAAAGATAGAAAAATAAAAAGATATAATTCAAAATGTTTGGTAAATCTTGCAACTTTTTATTAAGAGAAATATTAAAAAACATACACCTAATCTAATAACTTTTAAGTAAAAAATATATTTATAATTTACTTGAGCTTAGGGGCTCAAACACGCCTTTTTAATTTAGCATTAACATTATTTTATTAAAAATTTGATTAATATTCATAGAATTCTTTTGTCTCGTTCTTATAATTGAGGACAGAAAGATATAGCAAGATACTACTAAGTATAAAACTTTATATAAGCAATGCAATGTGACCGCCCTGAAGTTAGCTGTAGATTTGATTTTGAGATAATTTCCTACTTTTGATTATGTTATATTCGAGTGAATAATGCGCAAACGACTCGTCGAGAGTACTGTATTTATATAATTAATGTAATATTGTCTGTCGCCTAAGTCACTCTAAATGGAGGTCACAGCTCAGGACTAACTAGTGAATGGCACTTGGATTAAAGTCACCGAATTATCACATCTGAGGGAAAATCTTAATTAAATACCTTTGGAGCAAAGTTGCACTTTAAATTTATGTCAAATAAAAACGACAAACATTTTTTTTTTAAATTCAATTTTTATAGGTTACTAAAAAAAAGGATTTTTCTTGCTTAAGTGCGAAATATAGAACACTTTAAAAATGTTGAAATCGAAAAAATATAATCATTGTAGATACTCGCATGTACAAGTATTGCTTTTGTCGATTTACATGATTGACTGTAATGGTTTGATATAACTGTAATAAGAAATAATAAAAAAGGAATGTTTAGATGTAAAATAATATACTTATTTATGGAACAATTTGCTGTATTTTTTCTTTAAAGTGCGACTTTGATCAAGTTTAGTATGATAATAAAATATACAGGGCCGACTTTGAAAATCGTGAATTGTAAAAAAATATAAAATAAAATTTGACAACTTTTGCTAATTCTATACATTATTTTCAACTATTTTCTGTACAATGTATAATAATAAAATTTTCAAAAATTATAAAAAATAATATGTTAATAATATTACAATAGTTACTTTTATACTATAAGTTTCTAGATCTTTAAAGTCGGTCCTACACATTATTGATTGGGGCAACCACGTAAGGTGTGTTAACATTTTACATTAAATGCTAATATTATTGATATAACCCTTCCTTAGCAGTCGGGAATTATAAACAAATTAAAGATTATAAAGTATGACGAAGCGACGTTTATCCGCGGCTCGACATGCCCTCCTGAAAGTTATTATTGTGTCACTCATATCGTCAGACTGTCTCTTTCTAATGTATGGCGATAGAAAGAGATAGCAACAATAGTTGTACATTTATGTATTTGCATTAAAATCACCAAAAAAAATTGCATTACGCTATCTTTTTTTGATATAATTTGACATAAGAAATAGCAAGAGTTGTACAGACTATAAATAATTCACACAAGCGTTAGACAAGAAAGCATTGAGCAAAGATTAACGTGGTAAATGAGTTGCTAAATAGTATAATAAAAAAATATTTAAGTGAGAAGTGTTTGAAATATGTAGAATATGTTATTTTGTAATATATTGAAATTTCCAACTATTAAATTGTCATAAAGTGTTATATATGTGTGTTGTAATATATTGACTGTCTTATCCCCACTATTCAAGATTTACAAAAAAAAGACAAAACTTACTTTCCCCAAAGACTTAACACATTAAATACCCAAAAAAACAACAAATACATACCTTAAATATATTAGTAAGTTCGTCAAGCAAAGTCTCGTAGCGGAAGGAGACGCGTATGTCGGGCACGTTGGTGCGGGTTATGTCGTTGCCGGCCACCCCTTCTTTCGTGTAGTTGGGGCCTAGCCAGTATTGCTTCATCTGGAATTGTTTTTATATAAGAAGTGCTTAGTGGGTTCATATCGTTCTATGTGTAAATGGTGTTGTTAAAAAAGGAGGATACTGTGATGTTATATTAATAAAATACATTTTCAGCTTTTTATATTGTCTGAAATAGCTGGTGAGCAAAGGAGACCTAGTGGTAATTTACGCTGTCTTCCATTCACTACTGTATTTTCGAGACATTGCGTGTAGCTTGACGAAATTAAACGCTAAGGTTTGTCAAAACAAGAAATTATTTTTTTTTCATCCTCCATATATAATAGTATAACATTACCTCATGAGGGAATCCAGACATGAGCACAGAATTACGAGCCAACTCACACATGTCACAGGAGCTGAGCTTCCACACCTGTGCGGCAATACTATACTCCTCCATTAGAGGTTCCTGTAATTACATACGGTTATATTTTTTTGTACATACGGGTATTTATCAATATTATTTGCTTTAAATGGAATTTAACCATACCTTAGTGAAGTGGAACTGCAAGGGGTCGTCAGTACTCAGTGTGATACAGAGACCTCGCGCCAGGAACTCGGGTAGCGGGTTGCGGTGGTAATTCAGGAAGAGAGAGTTGTTGCTGAGTGGCGACATCGCTATATAGATCTGCGCTAGGTAGTACAAGTATTGGAGGACTGGTACCTGGAGAAGAAACAAGATATGAATGCATATTTTTTAATATTATTAACAAATCAAAAGAAAAAAATTGTGAAAACTTAAGGGATGATACATTCTCTAGAAAAATGAAATAGACAATCATCTATTAGATATCATTTTTGTCTTAAAAGTCATTTTTTTATTTGAGAACATAATTGGTTGTGAGTTAGATAAAACATTTCTGGGATTAGACTAAGAATGACTTGTCGTTTTTAATATTAATGAGTGAAATGCATAATATGTGTAATCTAAGATATCCAGTCAATTTAAATTAATATCTCTCTACGTACCTTCCTCAACAATAGCCCATGTGAGATGTTTTCAGCGAGCATGAACCCACATACCAAATGTTGTACAGGCCCTGCTTCGCCGCAATGTGGGCGTAGTACAAATGTGTTGAGGCCTTGTTCCCTGAAAAAATAGATTTTATTTATTTATAGTTTGATATTAAACTTATTTAAGCTACCTAATATATATAAAGAATAATATTTTCCTATATATTGTTGTTGAATTCTCAACTCAACTTGCAATGTGCCAAAAATTCGGCGGAAAGTGGGAAATGCAGTATCTTAACACTAGGTTCTTTCTTCTCACCCTATATGCGGGATACAGCTTGAACTGCACATTGTAGAATTTATAGAAACCTAGTGTCACGACACTCAGTTCTACGCTTTCCTGAAGCAGAACTCAAAACATTGCATGTTGGCAGAACTGTACATTGCCCTCTATCTTACCAGAGCGAGAAAACGAAAATTTCATTCTCCAGATCCCACAATCAGCGAAGACACCATGCCACTGCACGACAGTTTAAAATATTAATATATTGATATAAATACATTAATATAAAAAAATCATTTCCAATACTCACTTTCTAAAATGATTGAGCACAGTTATGTTAGCGTACATATAGTACAAGTAGTACGCGTAGGGCGGGTTCTCCTCGTCGTCCCACTGCTGCGGGAAGCGTACATCCGCATCTAGCATCGGGTTCTCCGGCTTGGACTCGTCGTCTACGCTGTCGAAGCCTACCACGTGCTGGAGATATGGATATTTTTGAGTATTTATGCGTAATTGTTTGTATTTCAGTGTGGATTTTGTTAAATTGTTTAAGAAGAACAGAAAAAACTATTTTTACGCAATTTCCTATGGAGCTGGATAGGCAGAGAGGACCTAGTGTTAAGACACTCTGTTCCCGGCGTACCATCTAATTTTCTAAACAATGTGTGTATTTGAATCATTTAAAATGAATACAATATGCTACATAAAGATATTAAATTGTATACTTTTAGTTCACGTTTTGATTATAAAATCATTATTTAAAATAATGTTGAATTTATAATAATACACAGACAAACAGATAAAACATAATTTGTATCTTTTTATTGATACATAATGTGAATTTAGTTAAATTGTTTCTCAATTTGAATCGTCGCGTCGTAACGGTCTTGTAAAATTGATACCAACTTGAGTACTAAGTTGATAATTATGTGTTTTTGCACGTTATTACAAACATTCAGGATGGGAGGTGGAATTAGAAGAGCCGAAAGCAATACTTTACTATATCAGAAATGAGAAATGATAATAATTTATTTATAATCCTTAGCCCAACTCGAGATCGCATCCACAACGACCACATGTGGTCAGACACTGGCAGATGTTTGGATGGTATAGGAAAATTATGATCCCGACTGTATTACGATTAATGAAATTAAACTTACAGTAAGAAATTTATGAAGTTCAATATTGCTATTTGGATCGTTAGTAACTTCGAACAGCGGTTGGAAAATGTTGCTGAGGAACTCTTGGAAATTGTTCATTATCTTGTTGGATTTGAAGATATCGCTGGAAGAAATAATATACCATTAGTATACATATATGTAATACTAGCGGCCCGCCCGCGGCTTCGCCTGCGTAAACTACGTTATTATTAATTTCTGTCTCCATGAGTATCTACGTCCTATAAGTGACGTCCATACAAAATTTGAGACTCCTAACATTTGTAGTAACGAAGTTTCATACAAACTTTTAACCCCAAAAACAACCCCTTAGAAGTCGAATATTGCAAATTCCCGTCTTAGCGAGCACCTACGTCCTATAAACAACCCACGTGCAAAATTTGAAACTCCTAGCTCTGGTAGTTTCTGAGATTTCGTGATGAGTGAGTGACCTTTCGATTTTATAGATAGATAGATGTGCTTATAGTACCAAAAAGTATATTTAAAAATATAGATACAATAAAAAGTTAGGATTGGAGAAAAATTCTTATTGTAGGATGTAATAAGAATAATATTTTAATAATCTTAGAATTTCACCTGATTTTAAGGCACATTTCACCACTATACGCATTTTGATAAATTTCCTTAACTCGATTGATAAATAAACAACATTACATCGATTTACTTTCTCACACAGGAAAAACTAGTGCTTAAATAAATATCTAAAAATGTAGTATAAAGATGGATATAGTAATAATGGATGTTAGTAACTCACTAAAGCCTAGGTATCTGTATAAGCCAGCGCACGTTGTTAGAGTGCACGTCGTACGCGATCGCCCATTTTGCTAGTTTGGCCCACTCGCCTGGACTTTTACCATAGATTGAAAGACGTAGTTCTGCGTTTTGATATTTGCTTTCTTCGAGGTCTGATGCTACTTCCTATTTTGTGATAAAAGAATTTATGTTATTATTTATAAATAAAAATCTCGCTTCTAGCTTTTTCCCTTGCAACAGGCAAGACACTCTGTTACCCAAGCATCGTTCAATTTTTGATTGCCGCGTCTACCAAACAGAGGAAACGAAAATAATTTTAATAAAATTATCCCAAATAATGGGAATCTTCTGCGTAATGGTACAACCATTTACACACACAAATAAACACTCTTCTGAGGGTGGGACAAGGGTCCAAGCCATCGGTGGCTAGGGTTCCAAAGAGGAACCTCGTCATAATATTTTTTTTATACTTTTTTAAATGTATTTTTTTATTTTTTATAACAATTTATATTTAAAAATGTAAAATGTATTCCTTTTGTATATTAAAATACTCAGAAAGACTAAAACAAGGCATAAAGCGTGAAATTGAAAAAAAAAACTGTACTATTATTATTATCATACATTAATAATCCTAGCAAAGTATTTTCCATTCATATAGTTGTCAGTTTTGAGGAACACCTCGCGAAGGCGACTCTCTCCGATAGGGTTGTATTTAGCGTTGAACTTGTCGAAGCGGTGGAAAGTGTTGCGGTCCTGGAACATATGAGTTGGTAATTAATAATATAATAAAAATAATACTTAACCTAGTTTTTTCTATTTTACTTATTTGTCTAAGTTTAGAAAAGAGAAAGTTGATATCGACGATTTTTTTTTAATTCTTAGATCAAGAGTAAAATCATTTTATTTTTTAAGCTACCATTAACATAGCATTTCTATGTCATGTGCGAATCATAAATTCGTAGCATCAAAAATTATAAAATAGTGTCCATACAAAATTAAAATATTTTTTTATTTTTTAATACATGTTTTATTTATTATCAGTAAATAGAAAAATTTAATATAAATAACATCCCAAAAACTTACCGCGTGTACGTCCAACATGTCGACAGTCAAATCGTAGGTACTGAGGTTCATAGACTGGAACACCGCCTTTAGAGTCATTGGCGTACCTTTGTGGAGAGTTACTACCTATAAATATATAGGTATTAAGTATATATTTTGTTTCTAAAGTACAATAGGTACATTTTTAATAAACAATATTTTGTTTTATTATTTAATCGGGTAGGAAGAAAGAACAGACAGTAAAAAATTCTTCCTTTCCGTCCATTTTAAGGACATCGCGTGTTGGGTAATTTAATTTTAAAATACTAAAAACCTCATGTTTGTAATAAACAAAAGTAATGTTACCTCATCTGCATGGGTCTTCAGTGTCTTCTTGATGAACCGCAGTAGATGCTTCTGATTCATGCACGACGCTGCGTGTATGTGGGTGTCCACTTTACTGCAGGACCATTATTATATTATTAAACATTAGAAGTGCGGAGTGATTGTGCCACACTGGCTTCACGCTGTATCCCACACTTAGTAGAGTAGGCAGAGGGTACCTGGAAACGCAGTACTTCCGTTCCCCATACACGCGGAAGTCACATCGCGTTTTGCCTTGTTACCAGGGTAAGGAAATGAAAATAATAAACATTTCACTTCCTCGAGTGAGAATCGAACCCACAACATGTCGCATTTACTAATGACTGGTCTCTATTGTAAAATATTTATTATAATATTAACCATTAGAAGTGCGATTAAAGTAAGCTGGACTAGCGTGTTAGCGGCATAGAGGTTTATGTATTTAATTAATATAAATAACAAACATTAGTTTAGTTTTTTCAATTATACTTACTTAAAAATTCTAGATTTAGAAATACTGGTTCAATACACATATCTTTTTCCTATAATTTAGAAAGTAAAGAATGGAATGATACTTACTCTCTCCTTCCTAATCTTAGAAATCATTATTACAAAAAATATAATATGTTTATATTAGGTAACATTACATTACCGTATATTATAAAAGTCGCGATGCGGTACCGCTTTCTGTGAGGCGAGCTCTCGCAGCTCGTTGAGGAGCACGTGCAGCTGGAACTTGCTGGACAAGTAGCTTAGACGACGGTAGCAGAATGATTTCCTAGGCAAAAAAATTAAAGTTAATAGGAAAAAACTATTGTCGTGGTATAATATCCTTTGTTAGTCTGCCTTGATAAATTAAATAAAACCAGCTTCACACTGTTTCCGCAAACAGCAGGGTAGGGAGAGAGAACCTAGTGTTATGTAATATAAAAAGTGCTTATAATAGGTCTTAAATTGTTTCAAATAAACATTTGAATAAAGAATAATTTTAATTTTAATTTAAGACAGTTTGTAAATGAATATAAAAACATTTGTTTAATTGAAACTATTAGTTCCTGAGATTCGCGAGCTTAATCGAACAAAATTTAAAAAAATATATCTTCAGCTTCATAATATTAGTATTAGATTACTCTCACTAGTATACTCACAAAGGGCCATCAGCGATCATGTTACACATAGTATTCTTGTCCTGTATATACTGAGCTAGCTTTATATATTCATATGGAACTCTCTCTTCTCCGTTCTCCGTGTTTCTGTACAAGTTAAAGACTCCATTGTCAGATTTGATGATGTAGTTCTTAGGTTCGGGGGTGGGACCTTCCCAGGGGTCCTTGTTGTCTTTGAACGGAGGGTGGACTATGTGGTCTGGAATTGTTAAATTAGTAAATTAAAGTTAAATCAGCTTCATGCAGTATCCTGCACACAGCAGCAGGCAGAGGGAAATTAGTGTTAAAACACTTCGTTGCCCATTTTCCACCGAATTCTGAAAGCATTACGAGTTGAGGGGCGAAACCATATATTATTTATAATTATTAAATTCGAAACCCGTGTAGAGAAATTACATTTAAAATAAAATTTATTCTTTTTACTAACATAGCCGTCTTTAGTGTCTATCAGTTTTTTATACACCGATATTAATGGATAAACATGTCTACTAAATCCCAATTCTTATAAAATTTAATTTTTTCCAATTTGTTACGATAATTCTGTGTGTATATCATACAACCACAAATAAGGCCGTGGTGGCCTGGCGGTACAGCTCTGACAACCTATTCACTATACTTATAATTAATAGTTATTTCATTTGTAAGCCTGAAAATAAATAAAAAATGTAGCACCCACCAGCAATGTGATTCCTTGCCAACTTAACACTGGGTGTGTGATTAGAAGAACTTCCGGGGTCCATGTTCCTAAGGAACCTCGACGTGATTGTGGCGAAGCTCTGTTGGGACATGTGCATGTAGCGCTTGCGGATCTCCAGCGCTTGGACCAGGTAGGAGGACGCCTGTTGAAGATCTTCTAGAGGCACCTAAGTGAAGGAAATAAAGCAATATGATTTTAAATAAAACTTTTAAACCAAATTAATCGCGTATAATAGCATAATATCGCATATAATAAAATATATTAAGTATTTGCTAGTCTACCCTTGATCCACGGAGAAGGTATTGCCAACGCCGAGTTTCCGAAAATGTATAATACTAAATATAAGAGCTTAATACGATTCAGAAACATTTACTTAAATGAAACATTTACTTAAATTTATATTTTCATTTTTTTGCTCTGGTGTCGAGGCAAAGAGCAACGTTGAATCCCACCAGTTTTTCCCGTTGACCTAAAATTCAGAAATTAGTAAGTACGGAACCCTCGGAGGGTGAGTGCAACTCGCGCGTAACTCTTTTTTTTTAATATTACTGCATTGTCACCTTGATATGTAAATTTTAAATTCATCCGACGGTTCAGTCGTTTAAAATCATGTTCAAAGTTACCGTTACAAACATACATATGGTAGACACTTATTTTAAAACTATTTTTTTAAAAAATCTACTTGGTCCTCTAACTTACCCCAGAAGTATCCTCCCCACTGATCGCCACACGCTGAAAGTGTGGCAATATCACATCATAATCGTCATCATCCCCTCTCAGCCTGGCAGCCTCCTCCAGCACGGCGGCCGCGCCACCCGCCTCGCTGCCGGCGAACGATCGAGCTGATTGACCACATTCCGCTGCCCTGAAATTTTATGACAAAAACAAATAGTGTAACTACCTGAATGCCCACCATACGACTTTAAAAAAAAAATCAGCTTCACTCTATTTCCGCTTGTAGCAGGGTAGGCAGAGGAACCTAGCGTTAAGACACTCCGTTCCCCACTACAACAACTTTCAGCGTATTAGAAAATATAAAAAAATAATAGGTAACTTTGTTAAGAATGGAAAGTATGCAAAAGTGTAAACAGCAATCGATTTAGGCTCTAGCTACAGTAAATATCATTAAACGTTATTTACTTTGCAAAGTCATTAATGGTGACCCTGTAGACACGGAATGTAAATGTGTATATATTTTATGGGCATGTTATATTTACGTTTATATATTTTTTGAAATTCACTAACAAAACAGTGCATATTTTAATGAAAAATAATATGCGGATATTATAACGCGGTATAGGGCATAGGGTGGAGGTAGATGCGCTTTTTCGAAGATCAAGATAGCCATCCAGGAGCATCCATCTCGGGAAACTCCCCTAACAACCTCCAAGTTTCATGCATCGGGTGAACTAATCTTCTGCGGCCGCTATAATAAACACACCTCAAGATCATAGAGAGTACGAAGCAGTTCGCAAAATAACGACGAAAAGTCTAAATTGACACCAAAAACCAGAAGTACATAAAAGATACACAACCATAAAACAGAGACGAGAACAGAAAAAGGCAAAGGGTCCGTAGTGTGTCTAAAGTAATAATAAAAAATGCATCTATTTATATTCCATTTAAGCTAAAGCACTATTCATATTTGAAATATTCACCACGTATAAATAAGCTATGTCATAACAATTAATGTCTGTGGGTGGTGTGTTGATAGTATCAAATTTCCGAACTGCCAATTTACTGCCTTTTCAGTGGGCGGGAAGCGAATAGCTGGAATTCAATAACCGCCTATACCTAGCTACTGCTTGTTGCTGATTTTATGGTCACTTGGAAATGTCAAAATGGAATTTTATGCTGATATAATGTTGTAATAATTGTTTAATTAATTATAAAATAGCGCAATATATCACAGATTATTGTAGTTTTTGTAAAAGACTTAGAGTCTGATTGCATATATTTAAAAAAAAATTCATTAACATGAATATATACATAATAAATATCCTTTCTATCCTTATAAATATTAATTGAGTAATTAAGTATGTATTAATATCAATTTCGAACTGCAAGCGTTGGTTAACTATTGATAAGAGCTCAATATACATACCTTCTAGATGTCCATTTTTTACATTCAATTTTACTTCCAAACATAATTACTACTTCACACCTTTAATTATCTAATTCTTAAATAATGCATAAAACATGTGAATATAATTTAATTAAAATCACTATTCCCGCCATAAAAGAAAATTAAAAACTAAAACGTTCAAAATTTAGGCAATGGCTCGAACACGTTCAGCCAACAGCTACTGTCACATTAAAACGTATGAGCATAGAGCACGAACATCCCCCGTGGTAAGGGTTACCGACGCCAAGGTTTATCCAATTACAACACAAAATACTGGTAATTTATCCCACTGTTACATAACATCACTAATATGGCCTTATATTAGCATGTAATCTAACAGACAAGATTTAGCTAAATCTAGGATTATCAAACGTTCTTTCGCGTACACTATATTTAATTTAAATTTATTGAAAAAATATATAACACAAATACAGTTATAATTTGTAGTTATATTTTTCCCTGATTATTTAAATAATAATTGAGACGTTCAGCTTTTTTAATGTCTAAACAGCTAAGAATATGTTTTCCCTAGTAAGGGTTGTGCCACATCACGTCAAGGTTGATCCAATTAGTGGTAATACCAACGACGGCGGCGGTTATAAGAGTACGCGCGCGTGCGGATGTAACTCATAAACTTATGTTATAGCTTCCACACTGTGGACGTGCGACAGTTGAAATTCGATTAACACTGTGCTGTCTGTGTAGGCGATAGTTTTTTTTTAGTATTTTAATCATGTTATTTCAATTAACTTAGCGAAAAAATTTTGGGCCCTTTTTTCTTCTTTTATTGTGGTACTGGCGACAATTAACATCCCAATTTAAAGTTTAAAAAAAAATATTTCCCCAATTCAGATTTGAAAGCAAAGCATAAACAATGATTGATGATCAGACACGTCTCAAACATCACAATGGCGTCTCATGACTAATTTATGCTCGTAATAAAAAAATACAAGTGCTGTTTTTTACAAGAACTGTTATTATAATATTATAATATTATATGTAGTATATCCTTATTGCACCCAATATTCGTAGAATTTAATTAAAATTTTTTGATGGCATAAAACGATAAATGGCCGCCGTTGCGCAGTGCGGGAAATGTATATCTAAATACCACGGTGTAATGGACGTTAGTGATCGAATTAAATTAAGCGTTATTTTTTGTATATTTAATTTTAATTACGAGAATGCTCAACTTTGGTATTTGTTAAAAATTCATGAATATATGGAGAATAAAAACATGCGTTATCAAAATAAGATTTGTAAGAAATATGCTTGGTTGGTATTTTAGTTTATATCAAAAGTTACAAATCAGAAACCTTATTTTTACCTTGTACCTAGAATAAAATCAACACGGCTCATACATCGTAAGTTGTTTTTTTTTGTCACAAACAAATGCATCACATTCACTGTACAAGAAAGACTCCTATTTTTATACTTGACCTTATTTTAAAATTTAATGATACATAAGTCCCAATACCTATCTACGTAATCTATGTCTGGCTACGAACACTATGGTTTTAAGGTTCCATTCGGGAGACGCATAATAATATTCAAGCATATTCGTAGTTAGATTAAACACAGAGTTGAGATTCGTAACCTACAATACCGCCAATCTCAAGATGAGTGCCAAAAGCGGAGAAAGGTAAAGTAGTGTTTTAGTATGTTCTGTTTGCTTATAGATAGACTAAATGAATAAAAGTCAACAAATTTAACTCACTTGACATTTAGCTGTCTTTGTATAAGAAGCTTCTTCTCTATCTGCTCTATAGGGAACTGTGGAACTTCGTAGGGCGCTGACAGTTCATTGGGGAGCTCCCGTGGGGCTTCCGCGCCTACAGCACTCGTGGGACTCTCACTACCTGTAAATAAAATTAGGTTTGAAATTATATTTTTTTAAATTTAAATATTATAAAACAGTTTAAACTGAGACAGATTAAAATACTTGAAGGAATACTTAAAAGTAATATAGGTATTACTGTAGTGGTGTATGCATTTTTAGGTTAAGCAAATTAAAAAGATGTGGGACAACATCTAGCTATAGAGTCTGCTGGAAATGTGAAAATGAAATTCCAATTCAAATTGAAAATTCAAATAATTTTGTTCCAAATAAGAAGTTGCATGCTTCATTTTTTGATCGTCAAATAATTGACCACCAGTTTCTTCCAGTTATTATTAATTCTCCTTAATGTTAGATTAATTAAGAATTATTATTTCTCCGTTCTGATAAGATAAAATGCGGTGTTGACACTCAACAAGCATGACTAATATTAGGGTGGAAAGCGTAGAATGGAGTTTCTGTCTGTCTATGTGTAGTAAATAAAAGTGAAACTAAAAAATAGAGATGTTTTTTTGTTTTTATTTTCCCAGGACTAGCTTTTTGCGTATCTATCCTGTATTCATATTACGTATCACATATTTATGAAGAGCGATTACCATCTGGCCTTCGAGACTCTTATAGTGGGGCTAACCTTGTAGTTAGACTCGCCATAATAATACTTCTTTATGCTTTAAGGATTGCTTTGCGTGCCCTTCGAAATATTGCAGAATATGTTTAGCTAACTTCAAAAAAGGAGGATATCAGTTCGGCGTATAGGTATGTATGTGGTTTCGTACGTGTGCTATTTTATATTATTTTCTTAATTAAGCATCTACCAAAAAACCACAAGAGTGATAGATAACAGAAGAAACTAAGGAGAATTAGATATTTTATATTTACATTTTCAATTCAATATCGGCACAACTATAGCAACCAATTATACGGAGGCATTCTTTTTTTGGTGTTTAATTTCTTTTTAAAACATAATGTTTAAGTATGTTGTTATTTTACCATGTACTAATAAAATATTATTTCCAAATCTATAAATAAATATTTATTAAAAGGGACTAAAAACGTAATATTTTAGAACATTCTTCAATTCAACTCTATGATCAATACCATATGTGAATCATTCACAGTGCTCATACATAATCTATTGCTAGGCCTTCTATAGGAAAACTCCATCAAATGGCTATACAATAATCTGTGAGTATCAGGTCAAGGCCTCCAAGTTAGTATTCAACATATTAAAGTAATGAAGTCCCACTGCAGATAGCTCGCTTATCTCTAGATATAATAGATAGATACAGTAGTGTTATCTCATTTTTTATCTACATTTCGGTTCAAATAGAATCACATTATAATGATAGAATTATAGTCGTTGATATAATTGAAGATTAAATAATATTTAGAAATGTATAAAATATGAAAGTAGCGGGAATCGAACTCACGTCTCTTGGAAACTACGCAAGCGCTCCACGTCTAGTCATTAAATTATAGTTTTTATCGAGCTCTATCGAAATGGTTTACACTTTTAAATATTTCTTACTCGTTAGTATATGAATAACAACTTTAATGAACATTAAAATAATTTAGAATGTTTTAAAAGTCCCGCATGTAACAGAATAGGCAGCGGGAGCCTCCACTTTCCGCCAAATGCTGGCGGCATTGAGTGTTGAGTGGCGGAATTCAACGCCGCGCTTTTTGCCTCGGCACCACAGTAAAAAAATGAAAATATTAAATATTGCATTTTACTGTTTCCTGAATGGAAATCAAATCCACAACTTGCCGTGTTCACCGTCACGTCCTCTTGAACTTGAGGGACTCTCTTTAAACCTTTCATTACGTTTTAGTTTCACTATCAGATGTTGTCCATGTTTAAGAAATTCAATTGTATAACAGCGTTCGCGTGGACTACAAAATGTAAAATTCGTTTTCCTCCTTCTCATAGAAATTTCAGGGAACCCTCTCTTAGTACTTCCCCATTCTCCCCAAGGAATATGCTGGATTTCAGGTTTTCACTCAATAATTTTGGATGTGCGTTGTATCTAAGTCACTTAGTAACGGAAGAGTACTATTATATGTAAGTTTTTTTATATTTTTTATGCTTTTATGTCCTATTATTGAAAATGTGTGTATAAAACCATTAATCTCTTCTTTTGTGCATCATTTGTTTAGTTTTATTTCCAAGCGGCTTAAACGCGTAAATTAGTGGACCGTCTTTATTTTTCTATTGCCCTATAAAGATATGAAGGATTATGATAGCGAAGACGGCTCAAAAACTAAATGGCCACACATATCTATTTTATCAGTCATTTCTTATTTAATAAGAGATGAAAATTTTATATAACGTTATAATATTTTTTCGTCTTCTGTTTCGTTCATTTTCCCTTTAAAAAAACTGACCGACCGGATCCCACAATCAGTAGGTACCTAACCAAACTTTCATCAATCTACCGTTGAACTGTATCCTTACCAATAAACAAAAGAATCATCGAAATCGTTCGGCGTGATATTAAGATATTCGTTCATATGTCGCGCACATACCTAATACAAATTTAAGACTTATGTAATTTTCTCGTGGATAACATTGTCAGAAATGGACCGTTTAAACGGGACTACACAGGAAGCACCAGCTTTCAAATAAAAAAAGAATCATCAAAATCGGTTCACCCAGTCAAAAGTTCTGAGGTAACAAAAATAAAAAAATATAAATACACTCAAATTGATAACCGCCTTACAGAAGTTGGGTATAATACGAATATTTGCAAGAAATAAAGTCCGTATCTCTCAACGAGGTGTACAAAATTAAAATAAACATATTAATGAGCTGGCACTGCTAATTAATATGGAATCTGTAAAACAATACTGAATTAAAATGCAGGCAGTGTAGGTACATCGCCACTTCACCGACATACCTACGCTATTTTATAAATTATACACACATAATACATAGGTACATATGAATTATGAAATTAGGTTTACATGCGGCTTCTCCCGTTTGGTCAAAATTAAAATATATATATATATACATTGACAACACATTTACTGTATTGTATTAGCTACTAACTCTTAAATAAAATAATATACTTTTAAGAGTTAGTGAGAGTGAGAGAGTTAGTATGTATTGTATATGTAGTCGTACGACTATATTATATTGTCGAGAGTCCAAGAAAAAAATAAATAAAATAAAAAAAACCACGGAAAAAAACTATTGTTAGCTTAAGAGCGTTCAAAAACATGGTGCAGTTTTTAAAAACGGCTCTCAACTCTGAGATCGGTCGTAAGACACCGTTTTCATTAATTTATAATCTACGAATGAAAACGCTATCTCNATCCTTATGAAAATAAATATAATAGTCACTTTTAGCATTTCATCTAGATTGAAATTATATTTCTATAGAAATTATATTCTTATATTTCAAGCAGGCGTAGCCGCGTCCGGGTCCGCTAGTATTAAGATATTCGTCCATATGTCGCGCACATACCTAATACAAATTTAAGACTTATGTAATTTTCTCGTGGATAAAATTGTCAGATATGGACCGTTTAAATGGGACTACACAGGAAGCACCAGCTTTCAAATAAAAAAAGAATCCTCAAAATCGATTCACCCAGTCCAAAGTTCTGAGGTGACAAAAATAAAAAAATATAAATACATTCAAATTGATAACCGCCTTACAGAAGTTGGTTAAAATACGAATATTTGCAAGAAATAAAGTCCATATCTCTCAACGAGGTGTACAAAATTAAAATAAACATATTAATTAGCTGGCACTGCTAATTAATATGGAATCTGTAAAACAATACTGTATTAAAATGCAGGCAGTGTAGGTACATCGCCATTTCACCGACATACCTACGCTATTTTATAAATTATACACACATAATACATAGGTACATATGAATTATGAAATTAGGTTTACATGCGGCTTCTCCCGTTTGGTCAAAATTAAAAAAATAAATATTGACAACACATTTACTATATTGTATTAGCTACTAACTCCTAAATAAAATTATATACTTTTAAGAGTTAGTGAGAGTGAGAGAGTTAGTATGTATATGTAGTCGTACGACTATATTATATTGTCGAGAGTCCAAGAAAAAAATAAATATATAAAGTAAAAAAAAAACACGTTGTTAGCTTAAGAGCGTTCAAAAGCATGTTGCAGTTTTTAAAAACGGCTCTTAACTCTGAGATCGGTCGTAAGACACCGTTTTCATTCATGTATAATCTACGAATGAAAACGCTATCTCAAGATAGATCTCAGAGTTGCTATTGGGCCTTTTACGGTTTTCTCTACTAACGTCACAAAATCTGTATAAAGCGTAACTACAAAGTAAACATATATTTAAAAAAAAATGTTATCAGTTAAGTGATAAGGACGTGTCTATATAATATAGAATCGCAAAGAAACGCAATGCGTCTCTAGACGTTCCACATTGGGCTAGTGCCAGGATATCCCCCATTAAAGTAAATAGTTACCTATTTTTTACTTTGTAGCTCATCGTACAGTCTGTTACAGTCATGTCATTTTAATGGGAAAACTTTGTTTTATGTTATTAATATAATTTTAGTATATGATTGTAGCCCATCTACGAGCCACTGGCTGTTGGTTCAATTCCCACTTGAGGAAATGAAATACCTATATATATATTTTTCTTTTCCCCGTTCTGGTAACGAGGCAATGTGCGGCATCGTGAGTCCCGCTTCCGCTACTCCTCAATATGCAATATCTCTAGAATTTAGCGTAAAGTTGGGAACGGAAGTGTCTTAATGGGATCGGAGTGTCTTAATACTATGTTCCCAAGTTATCTCCTGTAATATATTTTTATAAAGGTATTATATAGATATCTATCTAATGATTAATAATAAAATAATCTAATGATAATGTAATTATAGTTTAAGAATCGCCTTTTTAATGGTACCTCCGACATAGCGTGTCGTGTCACGGCGCAGTGGAATATCCAACTACATACTTACCTTTCATGATTTGGAGTTCGATCCTAGACCAGATAAATGAGTAAAATTAAATTACTTTCATTTCTCCTGTTAAAATAATAATAAGAAATTGAGCTTAAAGCAGAGAACGGAGTGTCTTTACACTAGATTCTCGTTGCCTGTCACCTAAACATAAGAATATAAAATATTTACGGTTCTCTTCAGGTTTCTCTTCTTGTGCGTCGGACGGCGCACGCGCACGCGCTCGCACATGCCACAAGTCCTTATCGAAACTGTACATCACTGTGTCACTTCATACATTTACACTATTTTCCTTTTACTATTTAAGGACTAATGACACGAGACTAATGATTAATAATTAATTAAGATATCTGAATATAATTGATTTAATTAAAATAAAAACTATTAATAATAAATTTGATATTTTTTGTTATTAAAAATATCATGTAATGGCATACGTTCGCGTATAACTTATATTATATTTATTAGAACATTTATTAAACATTGTCTCTACCAAAAGTTTTTTTAAGCTAAAAACTTGTTTTTAACACTTACTTAGTAACGAGTTATTGATATTATCGCACTATATACAAAGAGCTATCACCAATAAGGTTATCGTTGTGGGTGGCGTCTTGTATTCGCATTTTATTATTAATAGAACAAATAAACTGTTTTGTTTGGAAAATTTTAAATTACATAGTATGATGCAATCACAGCGTGAGAAGCTGCTTCTCTAGGTATAAATTATTCGCTAATTGCTAATAGTAATAGGCTTCCGTTGCCTCTATTGCGAGACTTGTAATTTACATATAGATATTCTAATATAATGAACAGGCAACAAATAAAATAAAACATTATGAACTCAAGCCTTTTTACCCCCAAAGGTAGACATAACCCTCGCCCAAGGATCTCCAAGAAAAATGAAAATTATAAATGTCGTGTATAAATTACATCAAAATCATCTCCAAATACAGAATAACGTCCAAATACGTACGTACTTATTTAATGTAAAAATATCTATTTTTAGTATGGATTGAATCGGGGAAATAAATTATAGCTTAGCAGTTTACTATTAGAGTCAAGCTAATCTATTTAATTTATCATATCGGAACTAAATCGGAATTAAAAATAAAAGTTATAACTGTATAAAATATATCGTCTAATTATAAATTTTTAACACTTATACAATATAACATTAATAACACATTTATGCTGTTATAGCACAGTGGTATCAGCGAGTGACTGTTATGCTTTACAGTTGTGGGTTCACACAGGTGAAAAAAATATTATATATTTTCATTTGTCTTCGATACCATGGAAAAAGCAAGAAAATTCGGCGGAAAATCTAGAACGGAGTGCCTTTACCACAAGGTTCCCTCTGCCCACCCTGCTATATACGGGATAGAGAGTGAAGTTGAAAAAAAAAACGACAAGTGGTGATAATCAAGCACAACAGCTACACATCACGCCCTAACGTCAGGGAGCGGCAGTCAACCACTCTACAGTCAATTTATGGGCTTATTGCCACTTTGCCGAACTATATTAGCTAACAAATTAATTATTGATCGTACATACAACTCCATTGTTAACTATTCTGGGACAATAATACGCCTTTGTAGGCCTACGTCGTACGTACGTCACGGCGAGCGTAGGCCAAGGGAACCTAGTGTTAAGATACTCCGTTCCCCATTTTCCGCTGAATTCTGAAGCATTGTATTTTGAGTGGCGGAACTCTATGCCGCGCTTTGGCACTATACCAGAGCGCAGAAACTGGAAATATTAAATATTTAATTTCCTCGAGTGGTAATCGAACCCACAATCTGTCATGTTTATAGTCACAGTTTGTTCCTCTGCGCTACGACTGGCCTCTAGCTTCCCGATGCTTCGAAAAAATTAATTCATATTTTATTGTAAGAATATTTTTAGTACTAAAATTATATATTTTTAACATTTTGCTGCTGTGGAATTGTGAAAAATTAACACAAATATAATATATAAAATGAAAAATATAAACATAAAAGATGAGATCTTTTGTGAAAATAAGAATTGCAGCGACAATAAAAGGCTGTTTGTTATTAGTGGATGAAAACGTCTATTTTAAGAGTTCCTCGGGCGAAGGCTGTGACGCAACGTTTTATCATCCACTACTCTACTCGGCACGGGGCAAGGTTAAGTGATAAGGGGTCAAATTTACAACGTACTAACGAATATTTTTAATATGTAGTTTAAAATATATAATAATCAATTTTTATTTAATATTATTTAATTAGATATTAGGAAACTAAATAATATTTTAAATAATAATATTAAAATATAATATATTTATGTAAAATTGATAGTAGTTTCTAATTTTAATAGGTTAATGTTATTTCAAGTGCGGTCGCTCGTCGCCCACAATCTAATACGGTGTTTATAAACAACTCTTCCAATTACAAAAATGTATCCTGCTTATGACGTGATCCGTCGTCAACATCATATTAAAACACGAAAATATTAAAATTTTTATATCCAACTTAAATTTCTTAAGTTTTAATTCACTAAAATATTATCAAATTAATAAAGAATAATTTAAATAATTAACAAATATGTGAATGTTATTTACAACGATTTCACATTCATAAACGTATACACATATTTAACTCGAAACAGCTGTTAAACAGTTACCATAACACATTTAACTAAAAAGTTAACGCATTTAACTAAAACATTAAAAAAACAATTGAAATTACATTAAATATTAAATAATATATAATAAAAGAATATATCGTATATATTGTACATATGCCACGCGACGGTGCAAAACTGTAATGGCCGCCAGTGCGCGACGGCGGAGTATCGCGGACTGACTGACTGCTGCGAGTGGGACGGTCCTCAACCGGCTACCCGTCTTGCCCCCAATAACACCTTATTCATATGCAAAAATGTTATTATAATTTAGTTTTATTATCTGTACTTATATATAACTTTGGATCATTTGTAAAAATATATTAATTATTTCCTAATAATAAATAATCCATATGCCCATATATGTCCACGCAGGCATTGTAGTTTCAAAAAAGTCGAAAGGTTGTGCTCGGAAGATAGCTGCTGGAGCAGCAGCTAGCTTATAGCTAAAAATATATATAATTAGAAATAGAAGCTAAAACTTACATAAGTAGCAATTATTGAATAATGTGAAATTATAAAAATAAGGTTTTCACTTTGTGTTGTATAAAAACATGTACATCTAAAAAGTATCTATATTTAATTTAAGGAACGGCGATCAAAATACTAAATGATATATAAACAATAAAAATACTAAATAATATGTAACAAAATATAATGTATATTTTTAAAGGTATTTTTTGTAACATTTTATATTTAAAAATGTATTTTTTTTTATTTTCATTAGTAGGAATAAATTTAAAAGTGGCGTTTGATTCGGCGACCGAATTCGTAATGTCACTATGAATATCAGTATTCTGTTAGTATAACAAAACACTATCGCAACATACCCGAACTAGCCCTTCATTCTTTTCCTCATTTTACTTAAATTATCTTATGAATAGAACCCATGCTATATTGAATAGTACACAATACAAGACGTCCGCTTGTGTAATCCGAAATTCGAACCCACACCTGTCGTAAACAAACACGTTCAAGCTGTCACCAAATTAAATACCAATAAATTTTAGTTTCACTTTCTAAAACAACTTCGTTGTCGCAAATTATATCATGTTTCGCCCACACACGTATGCCTTCGATAGCTCAGTTGGTAGAGCGGTGGACTGTAGAGGTGTAACTATCATTGATATCCATAGGTCGCTGGTTCAAATCCGGCTCGAAGGAATTTTTTGCTTATATTTGCTTCTTTTTTTGATTATATTTTTTGCAAAATAGTTTAAAAAAATAGTTAAAAACTCATAGTCATAGTAAATAACAATTACATCTTGCAAAATTACAAACTGTTTAAACATTAAAAATGACAATTATGTTTTCAGCTTCATCTTGTAACCCGCATATAGCAAAGGGCAGGATACCCTCCTGGCGGAGCGAGCCTAGTGTTAGGACACTCCGTTCCCCACTTTCCGCTGAATATTCGAGTCATTGCGTGTTGAGTTCTCAACGCTTTGCCCCGATACCAGAGCAAAAAAATGAAAATATTATATATTTCATCTCTTCGAGTGGGAATCAAACCCACAACTTGTCGCCTTTACAATCGCAAGCTTGTGCCACTGCATCACGACCGTCTCAAAATCTATTAACTTACCCTACAGCTGCACCTACAAAAACAACACACAAGAGCCAATTAAATAAGTAATTAAGGAAAAATAAATAAATAAGTAAATGAACTTACGAGTGTCATCAAAAAACGAGTCTGTTATAATAAGCGGCGACCGGGAGCCGTCCTGCACGCCTCGCGACGACATCACTTCTTACTCTACCACATCTCCTGAACATTCATGTGTTTAATGTTCTTTATTATTTAAAATTATGCGATTTAGATATTATTATACAGATTATTATAATATAATTGACGTATACGCGATACAACTTTCTGTTTCGTATTTTCTTATCAGCTTCACATATAGCGTAGTAAGCAGAGAGTTGGCGCAACTCAACACCGCGCCCTGTTTTTCCAGAGCCGTATAATAAAAACATTGATAATATTTAATACTATGTGGATCGAATCCAAGTCGTGTTTATTGTCAGACCTTGCCCCACTCAGCCGCAATGGCCACCTACTACTTTAAATTTATATTTAATATAATTATATTAATTTTCAAAACTTAATATATACTATATTTACGAATAATACATACATACATACATAGCTTCACGCTTTATCTCTAGCGGGGTAGTCCGAGAACGGAGCGCCAAACGCTACGGTCTTTACATACCTCTTTCGCCTCGTCCACCGTCATCAACCTCTTCATACATGCCCTCCGGGAGGTTCTCATGCTTTTTGCGTGACCGTTCTACGAATTATTTACGATGTATGTAGGTATATGAAATATGTGTCCATAACCTACTTAATATTTATTTTTAACATTTTGAAAGTTACTAGGAAAGAAAAATATTTTTTTAGACACGACAGACACATAAAGTTTTATTTAAAAAGATTTAAAAATTCACCCCGCTACGTTCAAAATTTTATACGTTTGTAAAAAAAAAATATCTATTAGTCATATACTTATCACTCGCATTACTTTAATCCGATGTCTACTTTCGCTGCGACATAGCGTTAGGTGGGACGAGCGCCACACAAGAATATACATTTTATTTACCTATTTTTAATTAAAATTAAAATTTTGGAAAACTTGAACCTATATATAATTGCAATATTCAAGTCAAATCAAATCGCAGGACAGACTTCAGAAACAATAAATGTATGTAGAAATATGGTGATCGGGTCACTGATAAACCAACACAAATACTTAGTAGACGATATTTGATATTTTTGATGGTAAAGCTTGCCTGGAAAAGTTCACCTGTTATATGGTATGGTATCTGAGCTGTTGTCGGTGGTCGGTCGGTGCTCGGTGTCTGAGTAAGCTGACAACGTCTCTATAATAAGATGGAGAGTAAGAAACGGAGTGTCTTTGCAGTAGGTCTCCTTTGCCTGTCGTGCTATGTGAAAAAAAGTTAAAAAAGCAAAAAAATATCATCCCTACAAGTATGATGGCCGACAACCTACCGCTAACCTCAAAACAAAATCAAGCCGCAACTACTGATTACAAACAAAAATTTGGTATTAGCAACAGCAACACGTGGCGTGACAGTAAACAGAGGTGTTATTGCTCTCAATGCGGACGACCTTCGTGTAAATATACCGGAGTACCGACAACCGGCCCGTGGACGTGCCGGCGTGCCAGCGTGCCAGCGTGCCAGTGCAGTCCGAGACTAATATCACGAATTTCATTTTAATTCCATAATTGTAGTCTCTTTGTGATGACGCGAGGTTGATGATCTTTAAATAAATTTATGTGACTTTTGCCCGATTTTTAAGTGTTTACAAAATAAATGCGACAGAATTTTCTTGATATATTACTATAAACCATATTATAGTAGTAAGTGTTGTTGATGAAAAAGTAAAGAAATTAATTTTGAAACGTTGTTAAAGATAATAAAAAGTATATTTTAGCTATATTTCTAATATTATATATTAGCAGTTTTAATAGTAGTTGGGAACCATAAGAACAGAGATTACAATCCTATTAGAGGGAAAATTTTAGTTTCTTATCATATATTTTTCTAGATAGATAAGA
Organism: Heliconius cydno galanthus; assembly: GCA_036379175.1. Lineage (NCBI taxonomy): Eukaryota > Metazoa > Arthropoda > Insecta > Lepidoptera > Nymphalidae > Heliconius > Heliconius cydno. The sequence goes on along the minus strand of JAKRZM010000815.1, from coordinate 507,903 downwards.
AAATGGGGCGACTTATCGCCAATGCAAATCGATTTTACAACTTTTTGGACTAAACATATTGATTTAGCTTCGTAAAACAAAGTTATAAGCTTGGTAATAGCTGCTTGTCACCAAGGCAGTATAGGTAAAGATACAAACATTTTCAATATACATTGTAATACAATAAACAAAAGCAATGTAGACAACAGCATTGAAAATATACTCTAACAATTGACGTGAAATCAATGATTTTTTATAGACTTCTACTAAGAAAGTGTAATTTATACATTCTTTATTAAATCGATACACTTTATAAATATGTAACATATAAAAATATAAAGTAAATAAGAGGATATGCATATATTTATATACAAGATGAAAATTTGGGATGTGTTCCAATGAATTTATTAATCTCTCAGATTGAATTGTCATCGATATCAGATCGACATAGGCCGTAGCCCGTAGGCGAGTGAAAGAAACGTATGTTGTGAATCATACGGCGAGCCAAATGCCAACGTACCTACGCAGGTAGTCTGGAAGTATATATATATATATATGGACTTAGATATATAATACACTAGCGGCCCGCTCGCGGTTTCACCCGCGTGAACTATGTTATTATTAATTTCTGTCTCCATGACTACGTCCTAGTAACGTCTATGCAAAATTTGAGACTCCTAGCATTTGTAGTAACGAAGTTTCATACAAACTTTCAACCCCAAAAACTACCCCTTAGAAGTCGAATATTGCAAATTCCCGTCTTAGCGAGCACCTACGTCCTATAAGTAACTCCTATGCAAAATTTCAGATTCCTAGCACATGTAGTTTCTGAGATTTCGTGATGAGTGAGTGACCTTTCGATTTTATATATACTCGTATAGATACATACTTTGTACCTTACTCTACTCTCAAAAGTCAAAATTACAGCATGGATATGATTCATTAAAAAATTAAACAAATCAGCTTCACGTTGTATCCCGCATACAGCAGGATAAGAAGAGGAAAAATAGTGTTAAGACACTCCATTCTCCACTTTCCACCAAATTCTGGAGGCATTGCGTGTTGAGTGGCGGATATCAACGCCGCGCCTTGAGGAATGGAAATATAAATTTAAATAAATATTTAATTTCCTTGAATAGGGATCGATCCCACAACCAGTCGGGTCTACCTCACTTCGTGTCGACTGTTCGCTCGTGTCTATTGTATATCTAAGTAATATATTAGTATAAATACTATGTTTAATCTGATAGGATTTAGATGTATTGCTTTCTAATTTCAGATGAGATGTGACAATTGTACAGCAGCTGAAGCAAGCTACCAACTTCTTCATATATACAAAGATTAATTACACATATTATACGAGGCCAGTCGATACGCAATGGTAAAAGCGTGCGATTGTTAACGCGGCCAGTTGTGGGTTCGATTCCTACTCGAGAAAATGAAATATTTAATATTTTTATTTCCTCGCTGTGGTAACGAAGACGAGAACGGCATCGATTTTCGCCGCTTAACACGCCATGTGCTCAGAATGAGGCGGAAAGAGGGAACGGAAATGTTTAATTGGTAACAGAGTGTCTTAACACAGGTCCCAGGTAAGTTTGATACATCGAAATGTTTGATATGCATGAAGCATGACCTTTTTTTAGTATCCAACACAAATAGTTCAACCAAACAAATTCTTCGGCTTTTTGATTTTGGTTAGAAAATAATTTGAAATGAGGCATATTCTGTAAAAAACACAAATTACTTTTAAGCAGTAAGTACTTATTTGTTTCTTAGTTATAATATTTTAAAGTGAATATGATATAAAAAAAGCCATTGCAATACAGCATCTGACAATAAACACTGTGGGCGGAAAGTGATGAACGGAGTATCGTAACACTCTAATCTACTAGCTACTAGCCTAATCTGCTCTACGCGGAAGAGTAAAACTACAAAAAAATACACGGAACGTCTTTTTCTTCTGTGTTTTCCAACGAAAGACTCATCATAAACCAATAAATATTTCCAAAACTCACATTTTTCTTAATACGATAAATTAATTTATTGTTTTCCCTCTGAACTAATAAGCAACTGTTGAAAAGGCGGTCTATTTTCAGCGGCCACCGTCGCCAGACTCCCACGCACCTGCACGAAGCGCCGAGTCAAAGACCTATCAATTATATGCTTCAAAATAAGTATTATTTAGCTGCATATGCATACGTTGTAGTACTTACTCAGTTGAAACGATATTGCGTCGATTTCTTTATGTCTTGGTAATAAATCGCTCTCAACTCTGAGATCAATCTTGAGATGCCGTTTTCATTCATTGATTATAATTTAGGAATGAAAACGGCATCTCAAGATCGATAATCGATAGAAATACAGGCCTAACTTGTACGTACAGCTAGCTTTGAAATAACTAAGAATTGTGTATGACACAAGTAGTACTACAGTCTAAGTGGCCAACTCTAGTTGAAACGTGATGTAATTTTAAATAAAAACATAAATCATTTTCTTTTCAATATCGTAGATAAGTATATTAATGTAAAAAGTTATTGCAGCTGATACCTGTCTGATCTTAACTAATCTGAATCTTAGGTCGACTGTAGATTTTTAGTAATAAATAGATAGTAAATACCTAAAGAGAGATAAATAAGAAAATTGTTATTTTAGTATCGATAAATTTTCTTTAATGCTCGGTGACGCAGAATGGAGAGAAAATAGAGAAATAAGGGAAATAGAGAAATAAGGTGAAAATTCTTTTCTTTGCCTACAATGCAAATATAGCTGCGTGATGTATGTAATATATAATTTTATCGTAGTTTATAGGCTATTGTAACCAAAATATATTCATACTTAAGTCACATGATAATACCTACCAACGTAATCTGATAATTAACGGAACGAGCTTGCAATATAATATGCGTTAATACAGCGAATGTAATGTGAATAATATTATTACTTATATATGCTTGCTTTCGCGATAACAAATATTTACAATTTCTATAACTAATAATAAACTAGCTTAAACAGTATAACTATTTAGTTGAAATCTTTTTAAAAAGATGGTCATTTACATCGAAAACAGTATTTACTTATAATGTTTTTTTTAAAACAAAAAATAATAAATAACCCAACATTAAAAGTCACTTTCTTATACAAGTTTTCAAAATGCCAATTTTTATATTATTGTTATAATGATATTTATATTATTTTACCAGAAGATTGGCCAAAGATATTAAATGTATGCATATAATTTGAATAATTTAAGAACTGAATTGAATAATTTAATATAAGATACAGTCACTTTCAGCAAACGCAAATAGTAATCTTGCAGTACTTAGTAACAAATAATAAGAAATGACAAATAGCTGGCAACTGGAGGAACAGAAACGTATCATCATCATACAGTACCAGAATGAAACAGGAAGTCGCATCGTATTAGTCAACGTTTCGGACGACAAGATCGCTAACCTGCTTTAACACTTCACTAGGTAATCTTTTGTATTAGTTTTTTTTTTATTTAGATGTATTTTCCCGCGAAACACGCTGTTGTGTGGAGGTTTAGGTGAGCACTGAGCGCGGGCTGGCAACTACACAAATAACTAATGTACGTTTTGTATTTCACACAATCGTGTGACGCCGCGGCGGCACCAATCCATCAACCTTGACGGATCCTCCTTTATTTGTGATAGATAAGCGTGAAAATTTACCAATAACAAGTTGAAAGGCTTTTCTGTTGAGGCATTATAATCATTTATTATAAAAATATCGGTTTGGGGCCGTTATGGTATGGCACAGCGTCTGCCTGTAAGCGCGACGGTTGTGTTAGATTCCCACACGGGAGGATAAATTATTTTCATTTCCCGTAATGCTTTGAAAATTCGATAATATGTGAGGAAGTCAAAATTCAATTTCATTGAGCATGACGGGTACTTTAAATTAAATTGTCGCTCACGTGTTAAGGTTTACAATATGTTGAAATATAATATGTGCGCATTTGAATTCTAATATACATTTGAGTTAAACGAAGAAGTTCAAATTTTAACGATGGTATAAAAAATATTAAGTTGACAACGTCTGGGAATCGCACCCAAAAACCGCGGCAGTAGGTAACTGAATGTCTATGTGTGGTCAAGGTCAAAGGACAAAATTTACGCTATTTTGGATTTTTTGCGAACAATAGTTTATATCAAACGAATACGGAAAATTGGTAATGAAAATTTCTCAGAACCACCATTTCTGAGCTATACTTAGCGAATCTCAAACTCGAAGAAGTTCCACTTTTCTATAGTAATAAAGCAAAAAAATTATGAAATACGAATTTGGCATTTTGGTTAAGCAGGTAACATTGTTGTAGATTCATTTCTAAATATTTCATTTTATCGAGTGGGAATCTAACCGACAACCGTCGTCTAAACAGTCGTACCCTTGTGCAACTGCACCACGAAGGCCTAATAATTTACAAAATATACCTTGAGAGTTAACAAACAAAAAGTTAAATAAGTTCAGTCACTACCAGTGCTTATAAAATTGTAGGTCACAGGTGCTCTCTGTTTACGCTACAGAAGGGCGAGGAATGCTATGCAAGAATCATTATAAAGCAAAAGATGTAAGTTTCACTTACGCATACAAAAAAATATTATACAAAGAAAATACACAAAAATTAATGTCTTAAGTCTTTTTATCTCAAGTTAAAATCCCTAATATAAGTATAACTAGGTTGGGCTCCCATTATCTAAAAGTTAAATCTAAGGTACTTACATACTTACTACATATCTCGGCTACTTATGAATATAAAAAGTATTTATTATTAATAATTTATGTATAATATATTATCTATATCTTCGCCTTCCTGATAGTGATTTACACTGTATATCTGTGAAAACCGCACTAAAATCCGTTGTGTAGTTTAAAAGATCTAAGCGCCCCTGCATTAGTATAGAAAATCACTTTTTACACCAAGTATACTTTTGTATAAATATTTTTTTATTTCTTTTTACCATTTATTAGTATTCTTTAAGAAAACTCAATTAAAATAAAATAATGGAACATTTCTAAGAAAAGATATTATTTATGTTGAATCATGTCTTACTAAGAATCAGCTGTTTTCATTATTGATCCTATTAAGAGTCTAGGAGGAAAGTCATTTCCACGCCGCCTATGTTGATGTTATCAGCATCTTCTTAAACTAGTCGGGTTATACTAAGCAAAATAAAACATTTCCACAAAGCCGCACTCCCGTTTCTTTTATTAAAAAGAGTGTTGAAGAAGTTTATTGTTTATTTATTTGTAGAAATACACATACTTCCATAGTTATTGGTATACCTACATATTTTAAAATAATTAACATTAAGTATTGTAGTTAATAATTAATAATTATGTATTATATCAAATGCATTAAGCATTTGTTTTAATATAAGTTAACTACGAATTCAAGTACCTGACAAAGCTCTTTATTAAAAACTTACCTTTAAACATAAAAAATATTAATATATGAAACGACATGTTACAAAAAGTACTAACCAATGCGTTTACTGAGATGCGGCGTGGTACTCTCCGGGTCCTCCTCCTCAACGTCAACATCAAAAGAAAAAGGAAAACTCTTTGTGGAGCCGACGAAACCTGCGGCCATAGTAAATATAACAAAACGCTCGCGAAACAACCGCCCGGCAAACGATAACACCGCTACTGGAAGTGGAGCCTGAAGCCGCTGGAATTATTTTATGTATTTTACTGGGCTACCAGTTACAAAAATGATAAATTGATTACTTTTTTTAATTTTTTTATCTATTACAATATCTAGTGCGTTACATAGTTCACAATACAGTAATAATGATGATAAAGTTGATAATGGTTACGTATATTTGTAGGAGGTAAAACGTAAGTCGCAAACGCAAAAACTTTGCCTTAAGCCTGAAAGAACCAATATGAATCAGTGTAACTATATTCCATCAGTCATATATTCAAATGCAGGTAAGTGTCTTGTTCTTAAAAAGCGTTGCCGAAATATATTAATTTCAATGATAAGAAAAGAATTAAAGTAATTAATAAGTTATAACTTTAGTAATAACTGAATTAATATATCAGGAATTTTTATCAACCAAATTTTGATCATGGCAACTCAAATGGCATTGACCACAGAACACATTTACTCATGGCATTGACTTTGAAAAGAGCAACTGTTGAGTTTCTTACCGACTCTTCTCAGCAGAACTGCCTTCCGAACCGGTGGTAGCTTTTTGTTCATATGCTCATTCGACGATTCAAAGTCTATTTGAATAAAGAATATTTTGAATTCGAATTTATTCTCCCTCATGACTTAGGTTGGCTGGTAGAAATTGCTTTTTAGCGTTAAACCCTATTATACATTTTTTAATGTATTAAATTTTGTGCAATAAAGAATAAAAAGATATAAAAGTTATATAATTTTTTTCCCTATTCCAACTACAAACTTACCTACTTGCATTTAGAAATTAATATAATCTATTTGCTTTGTATTACAAATATAAAATATTAACGGCGAGCGGAAATGGCGTGTAATCTGTCTGAAGATAAATTTAATATTCAAAAACAAGACCATTGAAATGATGTTAATAAATATAGTCAATATTTGGTGATATCAAATAAACTACTTAAGGCAATTACGAGAAAATAAAATATTATCCCTATTTATAGAGAAATTGCGTCGAGTGGTGGTTTCTACTGTTGTTAACAGAGCAAAATAAAAAATATTTATTACCTCGAAGGAAAATCGAACCTGTAACCGACGCATTTACATACAACCACACATTGTGCCATTCATTATAACCGCAAAAAAATGAAATAAATTATTATAAACATTATTTCTTATTGGGTTCAAAAATATACATATAATTCAGGCATTAAGATAATAAATGTAATATTTGTGTAGGTATTATAACATTGACATAAATAGTGAAAATCTAATCACTAAAATCGTCTGAATCACTTCTGAAATATATTTGTAAAAGATCTTGTAACGAAAGTTTTATATTTTTATTATATTGACCATATAATTTGGCACCTAGCTGTTTGTATGCCTGCAATTGCGCCGAGTCTCCACTCTGAACCCATTTTGCCTTCCATATGTCTGAACTATCAGAATATAGCTTTTCCTTGAACACAGCAATCACAACAGCAAATCCAAAATTATTGGAACATGTGAGTTCTTGAAATTGATGTCTCTCAAGAATTGGTGCCCAATGACAAGTGTGGAGTACATTACCATCATAATATATCATATATTTATTAATAAAATTGTTAATTCTCTCCCTAGATTCAGCCAGTTCACTAACATTCAAAGTAGACATTAGTAATTTGAAATCATATTTATTAGCCACTTGTTGAAACATTTTAATTAAATCCATTTTGAAGTGTGCAGTGTGCAATAAAAGACCTAGTCTAAATATGTCAGTGTAATTGCTGCTAGTTCTTCTTAGATATTGCAATCTAGAATTAAAAACTACTTTTGCAAACATTATTTGTATACTTTTATCAGAGCTCCGAAACGCTTTAAAGCTTTTCTTAATACATTTCTTATCTGGTACTGAATGACAACTATAAAAATTACAATAAACAAATATCCTGTTTTCCATACTTCTGTATGTTGAACTTTCAAATGCATATGTCACTTTATTATATGACATGGTTATTGTTCTCATTAGCATAAGACTTGTTAGTCCAAAATAGTATTTTAAGCATATTCTAGCAGACACATCCTCATCCCATTTATTTATAACTTTATTAACAAATGCACAAAATTTTGCATTGTCTTCAGGTGTATACTGTTTAGTAGAATCATTATTCTTAACAACTTGTTGATATTTTCTATTAAACCATACAATTTTTGCAAATTTATTATTAGAATCTGAACTGGCTGATTTCGTCGAGTCTTCTTGAGTTTCACTATTTGTAGGTGCTTCTTCCTTCGAATCATTCTGTTTTGTTATAGGAGAAGTTATTGATTCAGTCTCAGTTTTTTTAATGTTATCATCAACATTTGTGTTATTTTGCGTAGTGTCATCATTTATACTAGTATAACTCTTCTGTTCACACTCAATATGTGTATTTTCAACAGGAATGCTGCTTGTCTTACTTATAATATTATTTATTTCATTACTTAATTTCTGTTCCGATGATACAAAGAATAAAGTGCCATTGCTTGAATAGTGCATATCTTCATCCCAAATGAACTCTTCATTGTCACTAGACACAGGCATTATAGCAATTGTTGCAAAGACAATATCGGTCACACTCATACCTTTTGGTATTTTACCTGATAAATAAAAATTAAAATATGTATTTATGATATTTTTTTGCACATTTAAATCTTTCACTACATCTGGAAAGTCATCTTGAACTCCTATTTGGTAGCACTTCCAGTCACTCCATTCTTCTGGTTTATTTAGATTTGGAGTAAAAATTTTGTATGTTGCCATAATCTGTAATGTAAGTATACTTAGGTTAACAATAAATACCTATTTTGATTGTAAATACAATGGTAGTAGTGGTGACCAGTTACAGGAAGCAATATTACTTGAGACACCATATCCCTGAGACGGTCTTGATGCTCGTCTTACCGTCAGGACAGCATTTTTTAATATTTTTAAATGTATTTTTTATATTAATTTATATTTAAAAACGTATAATTTATATTAATTATTAATACAAATTGTATGATTTGATTCTGGATAAACTGAAAACCAATATTTTATATAGATTTAGAATAATTTTAAGTAGATTTTGAGGCCGTCATGCCACAAGGGTGTGTCGTGTAAAACAGGGATTAGATTTAGGTGAAAAGGACAATAAAATCAGTGGAATTGTGTCAAACGGACACAGTTGCTTGTAGGAGGAAGCCCTGATTGTAAGGTATCTAGTATGTAGTGTTGTTATTGAGTGATACATGTCACTTATTGTAATTATCTGGAACCTCTGTCCGAGTACGTTAGAAACGTAGACAGTATGTGTTATTATCGTGTCTATTTTAAAAACGTTAACCGCTTCCGTTTTCTAACAATATATTAATATTTTCATTTCTTGGCCCTGGCAATAAGGCAAACGCCCGTTGAGTTCCGCCACTGAACACGCAATGCCTCAAAAAATTCGTGTGATTTCGTGAGTGTTTTAACACTAGGTTTAGTCTGCGTGGGTGCTGTCTGCGGGACACAGCGTGAGGTTGATTTATTTTTTAGTAAATAAAATTAACTAATAGTAATAACTGTTATAATATGGTATAAAAAAAATATAGAATTACTGATAATATTACTGGATTCAATAACATACGATACTAAATTGAAATAAAAACATTTCTTTTACCTACCTTTAGTATTTATATAGATTGATTACGTGACAAGTTTTACAAATTGATATAAACGTACACAACGTTAAATTAAATATAAGTTGTTTATTTTCTTTTCCTGTTCGTTGTATATGATGATATATTTCTGAATAATATTTTTCATCCACTGTAATACAATTCAATACTTTTGGTAATACTGAGTCAAGTAAATATTTTACCGTGAGTCATTGTTCACTGACAACAAATACATTATACAAACAAACCAAGCACTACTAACAGTACTAACAAGAGACTACTAATTACTATACTACTATAATGAAGTACAAGTACAAGTACGTATGCGATTGGGGAATTACCCAAGTATAATGAATATTTTGAATAATGATCATGGACTGTGATAGTCAACTTCAACAAAATCGATTTTTGTCCGACTCGATTGTAGTGCGGTATATAAATTGGTAATCAATGGTATTTATTTTTATCTTTGAAAATATTTTACAATTTCTAAGTCTGCTTTTGTATTTTTAACGTAATACGATAAAATATTACGATCATAATAAAATCAAATTATATTCGAATCTTATTATGCTGAGTTTTAGGAATAAATAAATAATTTATATACTAAATTTTATAAATACTAAATATTTTGTCTATACATTTAGTATTTTTGATTGAAATGGAAAGAGGGATACTTAAAAAGAATAATAGAAAGCAAAAATATATTTTTTTAATTTCTTGTCTGTCTGTCTGTCTGTATGTATGATCACGTTTATCTCCGAAAGTATCCGATTTACTTAAAACTTTCACCAATTGCTTTGTTTTATTTTAACTCAACATCTAAAATTTGTTTCATCAAAATCGATTCAAGTATATCATCCATGTCTGGACATGGACATTGATAAGTTTTATTATATACTAGCGACCCGCGGCTTCGCCCACTTTAACTACTGAATTATTCATATAATGTATGTTTGCATAGCACTTAAGATAATGTGAAAATTAATTACACACTAATGCAACCCGCATTTTCGTAGTTCCAATAAGGATTTTCCAATTGTTTTAAAATAAACACAAATAAATAACACAAACAACAGAAAACTTAAACGAAAGAAATTATAAACAACAGACTACCTACTATTCTCGTAGCCAAAAATACTTAAACGAATGATGTAACCAACTATGTCCCGTGGAAATACATTATAATTATTGGATATCTCCAAAATACGTCCAATCACTTCTAAATTTACTTTGCCAGGCGCAGAATTGAAGCATTCTCTCGTCCATCTCCGTAGTAGGTCCGAACGACATCAGGGCGTTGGTTCTCTTACCGTGATCTCACGCGAAAACCTGCTTTAGAGCAGAAACATGAAGGGGGATGCGGGAGGGGATTGGAATTGGACCCTCGGTTTCCTTAGGGAGGCCTAGATAAAACGAACAAGGTGACTGTTCATGAGTCGGATTTGGACGAGGATAGAAAGTCCCTCGGAAGACGTCCGACTCGTCTGACGTCGTCTCGGGCGGCCGGGAATGCGGAGTGCTGCTCCTTAGGTGCAGGTGACCCGATACATCGGCGCAACGGAATACGTTGGACGACCAATGTGTACCTCTAGGGTTTCTATTTTTAGGTTGCAATAAGTGGCGCGTGGTGTTCACGTAGTATGGTGCCTGCGTCACTCGCCGGGTAGCAGAGTAAGGTTCTATACTACCTGCAGGATCCTCGTTGAGTAATACTCGCTAGGGCATTGTGATGTCATCAGTAAATAGTGCGTGCAGAGCGGCAAAGACATGCGCGACGTGCTGGGTGGTGCCGGCTCTGAGCACTTTATGAAGTAAGCCCGGGTGCCAGACGCGGTCGAATATATATGATAAAATGAAGCCGGTTGTAGAGCAAGCGCGCAAACGTTTGACTTAACGAGACAGGTAGGGAGTTCGATTCCAAGGAATTGAAATAATTTAATATATTAATTTTTTTCGCTGTNTTTTGTATTCTTAACGTAATACGATAAAATATTACGATCATAATAAAATCAAATTATATTCGAATCTTATTATGCTGAGTTTTAGGAATAAATAAATAATTTATATACTAAATTTTATAAATACTAAATATTTTGTCTATACATTTAGTATTTTTGATTGAAATGGAAAGAGGGATACTTAAAAAGAATAATAGAAAGCAAAAATATATTTTTTTAATTTCTTGTCTGTCTGTCTGTCTGTATGTATGATCACGTTTATCTCCGAAAGTATCCGATTTACTTAAAACTTTCACCAATTGCTTTGTTTTAACTCAACATCTAAAATTTGTTTCATCAAAATCGATTCATTAAAAAAAATTCGGCATTTGAATGAACTCAAGGCATGAGTTTGCCTAGAAATATAAATCAATCCACCTCTATACTTATACTAATTATAAATCTGTGTTTGTTTGTGATAAATCTGTAACCGGATTTAAAAATAAGGAGAAGGTTCTCAATTAAATATTTGCGATTCAATATTCGATTAACTATATTGGATTCGATTTCGATATTGGATTATTCTATTCGATTTGGGTATTTTTCGTAATATATTGCATATTAGTTATTTTACAAAGAATATTATAAATCCTCATCCAAATCTCTGTTTCTATGTTTCTCTGTTTCAAATTTCTGTTTCTGAACGAGTAAATTAAATTATTCATTGACAGCAACACATTTGACTATCAATCAGTTAATTCTGTTTATCTAGTATTTTATGTTCCTTGCTGTTTATTAAATGAATAATCATGTAGTTCAAGTGTTTATTTTGTTAAAATGATAGATCTAAATATAAAGCATCTCAGCAGGCACTTTCAAAGATTACTTCTAGCTAGCGGCCCGCCTGCGGCTTCGCCCGCTTTAACTACTGAATTATTCATATAATGTATGTTTGCATAGCACTTAAGATAATGTGAAAATTAATTACACACTAATGCAACCCGCATTTTCGTAGTTCCAATAAGGATTTTTCAATTGTTTTAAAATAAACACAATTAAATAACACAAACAACAGAAAACTTAAACGAAAGAAATTATAAACAACAGACTACCTAGTATTCTCTTAGCCAAAAATACTTAAACGCATGATGTAACCAACTATGTCGCGTGGAAATACATTATAATTATTGGATATCTCCAAAATACGTGCAATCACTTCTAAATTTACTTTGCCAGGCGCAGAATTGAAGCATTCTCTCGTCCATCTCCGTAGTAGCTCCGAACGACATCAGGGCGTTGGTTCTCTGACCGTGATCTCAGGCGAAAACCTGCTTTAGCTGCTCCCCTCGGTTTCCTTAGGGAGGCCTAGATTAAACGAACAAGGTGACTGTTCATGAGTCGGATTTGGAGGAGGATAGAAAGTCCCTCGGAAGAAGACGTCGGACTCGTCTGACGTCGTCTCGGGCGGCCGGGAATGCGGAGTGCTGCTCCTTAGGTGTAGGTGACCCGATACATCGGCGCAACGGAATACGTTGGACGACCAATGTGTACCTCTAGGGTTTTTATTTTTAGGTTGCAATAAGTGGCGCGTGGTGTTCACGTAGTATGGTGCCTGCGTCACTCGCCGGAGAGTAAGGTTCTATACTACCTGCAGGATCCTCGTTGAGTAATACTCGCTAGGGCATTGTGATGTCATCAGTATATAGTGCGTGCAGAGCGGCAAAGACATGCGCGACGTGCTGGGTGGTGCTGGCTCTAAGCACTTTATAAAGTAAGCCCCGGTGCCAGATGTGAATATATATTATAAAATGAAGCCGGTTGCTCTACAAGCGCGCAAGCGTTTGACTTAACGAGACAGGTTGGGAGTTCAATTCCAAGGAATTGAAATAATTTAATATATTAATTTTTTTCGCTCTGGTGTCTTTGTCTCGACAAAGCAGGGTGTTGAGGTCCACCGCTCAATATGTAATGCATCCAGATTTCAGTGAAAAATGGGCAGCAGTGTCTTAACAATAGGCTCACAGAGGCGTTCCCTGCAGAAGACAGTATGAAGTTGATAAAATAAATAGTATGTATTTATTCTTTCAGCTACACTAGAACCTTATTTTATTTCTCATGTGTTCTACAGAGAACAGTGAATGAGGAATTATAGCTTTTTTTTTTCAATTTCTGGGAAATATTTTTAGACATATTATTTTTTTATTGGGATCTACACAGAAGTCTTGTTAAACTCAATTTAATATACTTACCATAGTGTTTGCAATTGTATCATAAACAAAAGAATATGTTAAATAACAAATATAGCTAATTTATTATGATTTTAATAAACACAAGTTTTCTTTATTTTTTAATAACTACAGATTTTCTACTTCTTTGCAGCCTGTTCATCAATGGGATCCAACTTGGGTTCTTCAAATTTGAATGAGGGGAATGAAGTCATGTCTACACCAGATCCTCCACCGTATTGGCGTTCCAGTTTTTCCAGTTCAGTTTTCAATTCTTTTTCTATAGAAGGGCTAGGCTCCACCAATTTACCTCCACTGGAAATTAAATAATAAATATACAATTTGATTAAAATCTAATTAAAACCTATTTTAATTCATATTTCTAGTTGATAGCTTGACTTTTGATATTAATCTGCCAGCAACTGATGGACTGTGCTGGTGTGAATTTCATAAACATGTTAACATTAACACTGCTGTGTAAATGAATTAATATTTCCAATAATTTTGCTCTTACAACTTTAGTTTACAGGTTTTGATAATAAATTTAGTAATTTTGTATTATGAAAACAAATATTTTATATTTTACTATAGAGAAACATTTTAATAGCATTATGTGATTATGTGTATGTGAAATTAAAAACATCAGAAGTATTGAGTAATTATTATAATTAACATAGGAATAATCTGTATAATCTGTGGAATCTTAGCAGCCTGTGTAAACTATAACAGATATAAATATACTGCCTTGGGGAAAATTCAAAAACATGACAAACAATTTCCACCCACAAACAAAAATGAAGGTGTGGAGTACCAAATCTGGAACCTTAGCAGCCTATCTAATCTCTAAGAGATATAAATATAATGTCTTAGTAAAACTTGATTAACATAACTACCATTTTCTGTCCATGTAATAAAAATGAAAATCTGGAGCAGTTCATATGGAACTCTAACAGCCCAGCTAAACCTTAGGAGATATGAATATAATGGCTTCGGAATAGTTGTTCTGTGTGGTCAGTGTTGTATGAAATGAGGTTATTATTCTGACCTAATAATTTAAAATAACATAAGCTAGGAGTACCTCCACGTAGTGTAGACTGTAACAGTTGAGGCCTATTTTATAACTTTGCCTTGCCCCTGAAGAATAAGTATGATCTTTGATGGACACACTCGTATCTCCCGTGCACTATTCTATTGCTTTAATAATCTTTTTCACCTACATCTGCCCTCTTTTATTATTTTTTACAATTTTGTTAACAGTATAATAAGTAATTTGCTTTATGCATCAATGCTCTAATATCTAATAATGGATATTAATATAAATATCAAGTATCAACATTGGTCTTATTTTTTAATCCAAAACAACCAAAAATCCTTAAAGAAAATATGTTGTAAAAACACATCACAGAAGTCATAGTTGTCAGTCAATTCTGTGTATTAAATGAATAATCATATAGTCCAAGCGGGCGAAGCCACGGGCGAGCCGCTAGTTATGAAATAAGAACATATGTAAATAAAAAACCCTGTATACTTACGCACTCTTCTGTTTGTATTCTCTAATTTTGTCCAAGAATAATTGCTGAATTGGATCATTAGCTTTTTGGGCTGCTGCTAAATTTCTGGCAAACACAACAGACGTCCTTGCAGCACGTAAACCACCAAGTAAAGATGCAGTGATCATCTATAATATTAAAATAATAACCTAAGATCAATTACATAACTGGGTAAAAAAAGATTGTACATTTAACGATTGAAATATATAATAACCTTACTGTGACAAATTATACATAGCTTTATAATAAGAACATTGGATGTGGTAATAATTTAACACTTGCCTTTATTTCTTTTTCGATAAAATAGTACTGACAAGAGTTTCTTTGTAAAACCGCAGCCGCACTTTACGGGATAGTGCGGATAGCAATAGCAATGTCAAACGTCAATAAGATTTATGAGGGTTACCAGATGTTCTGTGGAGATGAGTTTATTATATTTTGTACTGTAAGTAGCAATCGATAAATTAAATGAATAATTTTATTTCGGTATGGTGCGGCACCGTACAGTAAATATTGATATTTATATTATATTCGATATCAATAAATTACTCTTCAAGATTATTCATAAATTTTAATTCTTTTAAACTTTTATTATTTTTTAAATATTTCTTTATTATAATAAATATTTAAATAACAAAAGGGTTTCGATTTTTTGTTTTATTTATATAAACGACAGGTGAATATTTGGTATGCATACTATATTGGCATACAGTACTTTAAGCTAATAATTTTAAAAAAAAATGTTCGATAACAGTAGTTATAAAGTAAATAAGTCAGTTAAGTAAAAGGTAAATAAAATAAAATAACAACATTTGGAAATCAACGACTTGTGTTTATTAAAATCATAATAATAGGTAATGAATATTAAAAACTAGACGGTTTTGGAATATTACTTAATAAAATTATCAACAATTTGTTTTTTTCAAGCAAGAACACAAGTTTGGCAAGCACGCTCTTACGCTTGACAAGTTTGAACAAGCGTGTAAGCGTAACATAATAAGCTTAAGTTCATATTCCCGCCATTTTCTGTTTTCTCTGGCGAGATCTCAATATTTTCTAATTATATTAATTTAAAACAAAGTCCTCAATATAGTTTATTTTTCGTATTAAACGATTGGATTGTTAATAGTTTTTTCATATGTTATAGAGAAAATAGAGGAAATTAAGAAAATTATTAATAGGAACAGAATAAATGACGAAGCAGAGAAGCTTCGAGAAAACGTTTCAAGAGAGACAGCAAAAGTTTTAAAATTAAAGGCAGCTATATATATAAAAATAAATAAAGTAATTATTTAAAACTAAAAGTAGTTTAGGAATATTTTATGAGCTATTTAATTATTGTAAAGTAAAATGAAGAGTGCTACTATACGAGTAGGTATATATTGATGGCGGACTCGATTATTTTATTTATTTATTTATTTATACGGATCTCCAACTGTCGTACATATTGGTTTACATTACATACATTCTTAGGATATACTAATACTATTATGTACAACTGATTATAGGAGAACACATCATTCATCAATAATAACAATGATTAATTTACACTATAGAAAAAAATAATAATAATTATATAACAAAAATATAAGATTACTTAATATTACATAATAGTTAAAATCATTTACAATTAATTCTATAAATTAACTTTATTGAGTATATGGTTGCATTTTCTTAATTAATTAAATAAATAATTGGACAATTATTTATTTAATTAATAAATTGTTATTTTAATTATAAACGTGGTTAACACCTATTTATAATTACACTGGGCTGGAGCAATCAAGGAGAGTGTTGATATATTGGAAAGGGTACCCTTAAGCCTACATCTGTGGTCGCATGTCCCAGGCGCTGCTCCATGCTCCACCTCATTTAGAGATCGTACATAATATTAAATTGTAACTACTATCCACTTCTGATGTGTTAACAGGTGTTTTGTACCTTAGTAACTTTTTCTTTTAATATATTTCTCTTATGATTTCTAACAATATGTATATAATAGTTTTATATAGAAGTTTAAAAATTTTCACACAGATGCTAACAACATGAATAAGTTGTTAGCAGCGCGTTAATAATTTTCCTACGTTTTGCGTCGTTATGGATAAACTGTTTGATGAAGCGAGTCCAAGCCTGAATCCCGCTACTTTGTAATTTTTATACGTATTAAAAAGATATTTTTCTATCCTTATTTTGGGATAAAACTTAATAGCTGTTTTGCAATATTGAAAACTATAAATAAACCGGTTAAGCCGTATTTGAGATTAGTGTGATGAAAAAAAAAACTTTTCGCTTCTATTGCATTATTGAATGCCATCATTTTTTTATGTATCTTCTACGTACAGACACCGATCCGTTACGATTCTATTATAAATAATATAAATATAATATTTCTTATAGGTAGTCCAAGACACAGCATATTGGGATTTACAAGAAATATTGCAGCAAGTTATAGGTTACCATGAGAGGCTACAACAGAACATGGTGGAAGTACAGATGCAGCATGAAACTGTATCTGGGCAGTATCAGGAATTACGTCTTCGTTCAGATACTTTACATAAGTAGTATATTTTTAAAGCATGTTGTTAAATATTATTGGCAATTTAACCTGTTTTGTTCTTTTTATTATGGCGTTCCGAGCGTGCCAGTTGAGCACAAAATCACTTCGCCAGCAATTTAACCTTATATTACAATGTCACAACAGATCACGAGGGAGTTATAAAATTATAAATTAAATTGGCAATAATGATGTCGTTAATTACTAGCAATCTAATTTGACGTTTATTAAATGAAATATTTTCATTTTCTCGCTCTGTTAACGAGACAAAGTGTGGCGTTGAGTTCCGCCATTCGACACATAATGTCTTGTGAGCGGTATCATTTGTTTTAATAGAGTCAAGCTAAAAAAAAAAAATAATTAAAAAAATTGTCAACATTCACGCGAGTCACGTAGTTTGTAGTAGTCAAACAGCATTTGAACTCATGCTTTTTGGAAGTTAAGTCATAAGTTCATTATCAAGCTACCCTGAAATTTTAATTTATGTTGTCAACTTAAATGAGAAACAATCATTTATGTGGGAGATTTTAACAAATTATTATACGTTTTCTAAAAAGTGTGAAATAGTTAAAAAAATGATAGTTGTAACATTATTTCCCCTTCGTGTATAGAGTAAACAGTAATCGCGAGATATGCCAAGTGCTCGAGGACTACGGCAACATGCTGAAGGAGATGCTGTCCAGGTGTAAGGCGGACCACAGCGCGATGAGCGCCGCGTTCCAGGAGTCGGGCCAATAAAGCACATAACAGTTCACCAATGTCACGTTGTGTGGAGAAGGCTAAAAATTTTTTATCTTTGTTGTAACATTTTCAGTTCAGTTCAGTTCTTTACTTATGGCGCTTCGAGCGTGCCAGTTGTGCACTAATCACTTCGCCAATGTCACGTTGTATGGAGAACACACAAAGGAGATTGATTATACGTTGTAAAATTTTTNGTGAAGAGGGATAGGGATAAGGGTATAAGGAGAGGAGTGCTGGATAAGGATAGCACAACCTCCATACCCGTCACTTCTGTCCTCCCTTAAACAGGCGAAACCTGGTACCCTAAAACGGGAGTCAGGCACCAACCATGTTTCCGAGAGGGCAATAATGACAGGATTATACAGAGAAATAATGTTAAGTAATTCGTGCTTTTTGGCACGAATACTTTGACTATTCCACTGTATTTTTTAATTGGTTGTAACATTTTGTTTTGACATTACGTGACAAATGCTGACAGCTGTCATTGTATTTTACATATATAGGGACACGGTATCGAATGAAAAGTATCGATACTATAGTACAGTATCTATACTTCAAATGAGTTCATAACTGTCAGTAGTAGTTGTCAAAAATTTTCTTTTTGTCGTGTATATTGTTTGTAATTGTGTATACGAAACAATAAAAAATTTTGTCATTATTTAATACATGCAATGACTTAAAAATAAATATATTTAATATAGAATGTTAATTAGTGTTTTTTAAAATGGAGCGAGGTAAAACATCGTCGACCGGCCGCGGCGGCAAAAGCAAAGTTCCTCAGCATCCTCAAGATATATTTGCGTTAGGTGGTAAATCAACTGTCGTTGTATCTAGAGATTCCGAGAAAAGAAATATTCATAAACCATCTACAAGCGGTGAGTCTGTAAAAATATACTTATTTGAAATATGTAGTATGAAACAGTACATATCATTTAAAATATTTACATTTACATATATTTATAGGTGTAGGTGAAAGAAAAAGAGAACCCTCAGGATTTGGAAATCAGCCTCCAAGCAAGAGGGCAAGAATTGGATCCCCAGCTGAAGCTGTTAGTGGCACATCTTTGGATGTTGATCCAGTTGATCTTGTGCCAAATGTCTTACAAGCTCTGGACACACACAACTCTGATAAATTGGTATGTCTAACATAATATTTATACAACATATTTTATTTATTTACTTTTACATGGTTTTTGTATATTCTTAACTAATAACTATTTTAATAAGTATATGAAATTATTTTAAATGCATATTTTGAAATACTTTACTAAAAGTACTTAACTACAAATTAATTTATGTGTACATGTAACCTCATGAATAATGAAATATGTTCATCTTTACAGCTAGGTCTTTTAACAGGGTCAATCAGACTACTAAAATCCCAACGTTCAAAACCAGATCCAATACTTTGCATGAGTATGTTATATTTAACAAAAATTAGACCAAATATGTTTGCACATGAGACTGTCACACAATCCTTATGCACTTTGCTGAAGAGAGAGCAAGGAGCAGCATTCAAGAGTAAAGGCAATCCGCTGGTGTTCGTACTTGCCTGTAACATGCTTTATGCTGGACATAAAGATAGCAATAATTGGCCTGATACATTTATAAAGGTATTGTTTGAATTTGCTCTTTTTGTTTCAGTTTTATGCAGTATGCTGCATGTAGTGCAGGTAAAGGTAGCATGCAAGGTAAAGAATTGTCCCACTGTATTGCAGGGGCCTCATGTTTTATATGCTTCTCTATGCCATGTTTATATTGTGTTTGAAGGGTGCACTCAATTACAGAGGGCTTAGAGTCAGAAGTCAGTTAAAAAATTAAACAGCAAAGATAAACAAAATTATCTCATTTGAATTATATATACTAAGATGTAGGAACATATATTTTTATATTATTTATGATAAAAATCAGATCTTTTCTTTTAGGTATATATAGAAGATGCTTTGAATGAGCGCTGGTGGGTAGACTGCTCCTGGTGTAAATGCTTGGTAGAAAATATTGTTACAGCATTTGGTACAAAGCAGCCAGCTCCACACTTGATACCCACTGACAATACCTTAGGTAGGTTCACTTGTAAAAATCCTTTGGATTTAAATATAAGTAATTAAATAATTAATAATTTCAATAGTATTATGACATATTTTATGGTGTTAAATATTTACTCTATTATTATATTATTTTATAAAAACCAATCGTGGTTTACATGTTGCAATTTTTTGCATTAAATGTTATAACATAACATAGCTTCACACTTTATCCCTAGCAGGGTAGTCAGGGAGAATGGAGCGCCAAACTGTCTCTACATACCTCCCTCGCGTTGTCCACTATCATCAATCTCTTCATACATGCCTTCTGGGGGATTCTCATGCTTTTTACGTGACCTTCCTCCAGTATCTGATACTGTGTTTTCGAAGGTCAACCGAGGTCTCCCCCTACCTCTCTTACTGCTCACTTTTCCATCATAGATCTTTTTTGCCATTCTTTCATCACTCATTCGTTCGACATGCCCAAACCAGCTAAGCACGTTCTTCTTCATTCTCACTGTGGCATCCTCGCTAGTACCTGCCATTCTGTGTATCTCTTCATTGTGGATTCAATAAACTGACTCCGAAGGTCCGAACTGACCCTACGAAGAGATCGCTTCACCAGGGCATTCATCTTTCTTTCATTCTTCTTCTGTAATATCCACGTTTCGCTGCCATAGAACAACGTTGGTACCAACACTGCATTGTGTACGGCCCAACTCGCAGCTGTTGCAACATTTCGCTGTCTCATCAATGCAGCTAAGGCTCCGTTAACCCTGTTACCAGCAGCAACATGCCTTTCCACATCCATCTCGTATCTTCCATCTCTACTGAACATATTTCCCAAGTATACCACCTCTACTCATTAAATGTTGTATTTTACTAAATAGTATGGTAATGGTAGTGTATTTTAATTAAAGTTTATTACCACTAGGGACAATGTCACCATCTGGTTCAGGCTCACCACTGATGGGAACTAATGAAGAAGACCCAGACAACACTGAACTTGAATATTCTGTATCCCCAAGGTAATTACTTAATTTTTAAGTTTTACATATTTATTTATAACATATCAAATTTAATGTAATTAAGTTTATTTAATTATTACAATGATTGTTTGCAGATATTCTAGTAGTTATGAGACTGTGGAAGCTCTGGTGCTGGAGGCCATCAAAGAACAGATACAGCGAAGGGTGGCGCCTGATGCTATCGGCAAAGGCTTTTTGAAATTATTATCTGCTACTTGTGGTTTCCCAGAGGTAAGAAATATTTAAATCTATCTGTTAATCTATTAAGACACTACTAAAATAATTTTTAGTAGTGTCTTAATAGACTAGATAGTCTTAACATTTTTTTTAATGATTGTTTATAATTTTTTTATTTAAAGTTTTTTGTCAGAATTTAAAGTGTTTGTGTTTGTTTTGTGTTTTTTTTTTGTGAGTCTTAATTTGATCTCTATCTAGATCCGCATGATCGCGGCGTCCCGGCTGGAGGCGTGGCTGCACTCGGGCAAGCTGTGGCGCGCGGCGCAGGAGCTGCTGGCGCACGTGTGCGCCAACGCGCACGCCACCGGGCCCAGTGCCGCGCGCGACCACGAAGTGCTGGCGCAGCTCGTGCGCATGCGCCTCAAGACTAAGCCGCTGCAGGCCGCCTACCAGGCCTGCCTGCGCGACATGGTGGGTGCCAGCGCGGCCCTGCTTCGCAGCGTGGTTACGCA
>JAKRZM010000815.1:368229-469519 GCA_036379175.1 Heliconius cydno galanthus | reverse complement strand
TAAATGTGATAAGTTGCTTTATCACCAATCATTGTTGCCGAGGTCAGTGAACAGCTTGTCTTTGATCGTCGGCTTAGGATCCTCGGTTATCTTTGTATCCACTGCACCTACTTGTCCTAAGATGAATTCCAGTTCTGCAAAAAGATTATTATTTATTTTAAATTTTTAAAGTACAGGGTGGACCAGAAAGGCGTGCGAATTTCAAAATCGGATTGATCGTAAGAGGGACGCGGGAGCAGTGCGCAGGTAGCTTGGTTCTCGGAAATTTAGTCACCATGGAGCGTTTCACCGGTGAGCAGTTCCGTTCTTTGTAAAGGCTTATTACAAAAATTGCGATTCGTGCACTATTGCGCGGCGTCTATTTCGCTCTGAGTTTAGTATACATGATTTAAATCAATGTCCTAGTGATAGTGTTATCAGATCGTGGGTCAAAAAGTTTGAGTCTACGGGTTCGACACTGAATCAAAAACCTGTAGGGTGTCCAAGGTTAATAAGAACGGAAGAACAAAGTCTCGACGTCCATACGGCGAAAACGTAACAGTAAGTTCTGATCGCTATACAGACATGTTACTTCACTTTTTCTTCCTAATTTTGAAGCCTACAACAGCAGGACCTGGTTTCAACAAGACGGTGCGACATCTCATACATCCAATGAGCCCTTAGCAGTTGTAAATGAAATGTTTACTGGAAAACTGATATCGCGTCGAGGATACATTCCGTGGCCTCCTTGGAGCCCAGATGTCAGCCTTGTAGTTTTTTTTTATGATTTTTTTAAATTTGCATAACTTAATGGCTCACCTTTATTATATTTTTTTAAATATTTTGTAACTTACAATTCTTTCTTATATAAATAATTTAAGCTAAAATTAAAAATATTACAATTTTTTTTTATGAATAATAAAAAGGTCCAGAAAAAAGCATGAATTTCCCACCTTCCCCTTAATTTTGAAATCATTGCAAGTTGAGCTTGTCTCTGGCTACCCAGTGTGGTAGTCTTTCGTAGGAAACAAAAGTAACAAAGTATTTCTGAGTGGAAATTGAAGCATTGTGTTTAAAGTCAGATGCAGAGTGGATACTCTGCAATTTTTAGAAGAGAATTTTTCAAGCTGAATCTCGGATACAGCCAGTGCATGCAGAAGGAATCCGGGAACCTAGTGTTTAGTTTAGTTTGTCATTAAGCATTTCCATTCCCCACTTTCTACCAAATCTTAAATTGCATGCTGAGTGGAACACAACTCTGCACTTGGATTCAGTTATTTAATTTGAGCAGAAATCAAACACAATTCTTTACAGTCATGGGCATCATGACTGTAAATGGGTGGATGGGTTAAAAATAAATTATGTACTACAAAAATCATACCATCACAAGTAAGAGCAGTACCACGTAACTCATGTGGGCCCACAAACTGCTTCTTCATGTCTCCCTCAAAGTACACAAAGAGACTCGGCAAATTTCTCTCGGGGAAATTGGGTATGCAAGTTTGTGCAATGGCTTTTAAGAACTTTGTGTAGGGGAACTTTGTTGCTAATTGACGCAAGTGTTGATTAATGAGAGCACATTGCTGGATGCTGTAAAATAATTATACACTTGTTTATAAGTTAAATATAGTTAATAGTATAGAATTAGTATCTTAAACAATAATTAGATATTTGAATTATGTTTTAATTATTATTTGAAATATTACATTAAAAAGAGGTCATTGTGGCACAGCAGCACAAACCCTCACTGTAAGCCTATGTGACATCCATTCCAATTTAGTGGAATAAGTTATTTTTATTTCTTCATTCTGGTAACAAGATAACCAATGCTGTATTGAGTTCTGTAATTCACCAGATAACGTTTTAATAATTTGGGCAGTACATGGGGAATGAAGTGGCTTAACATTAGATCCCCTACTGCCTATTCTATTTTATATGTTATACAATGTGAAGCTAAAAAAAAAGAAAATACAGAATACATACCCCTGTTTATATAAATGTATAACCACCCAAATGCCTTCGCCAGCTTTGTTTACTTCCTGTACATAATCCTGACCTGAGACCTCCCTCACATCTCCAAATCTGGGCTTCTCAGCGAGCTTCTTTAATTCAGCTATCCTCTTCCTTCTATATTCTTCCAAAACAGCCTCATCTTCTGAATCTTCCAACTCATCAAGACCATCTAAATCTAATTCTGATAGTTTTTGGTCCTCTAAAAATATAAATACGTGTTAGAAAAATAACGGGATATAAGAAAATGAAAGGAAAACGTAACAGGTGTTCATAACCAAACTTTTCTTACTTTCAGCTTGTTTTTGTTGTATGGTTTGTTCAATCATGTTAACGATTTCATCTTCTGATATTTCTTTTTCCTTAGGGGGTAGGATTCCTTTCGACCGCAACACATCATTCCATTCAGTATCTTCGTTGGGATTCTGTAAGACAGTAATATAGTGAATTCAAAGATAGTATCAACAAATAACAAGTGTAGAGATAATAAATTTAAATTTCAGAAATCATTTGAATTAAATACCTGCATGTTAAGTATCGCTTTTTCTGTTTTTATATGTTTTAATTGATTAATTTCGGTTCTTACAAATGTAAATATATTTTGGTCGAAATTTGACACCTTACTCGATTTTCGAAATCTTAAAATGAATCATGTCACAGATTCAAATATTTTTCGGATACTTGGCTAATAATTGTATTTCTGTTATAATACATAAAACTTATAATTACAAATAAGAAATTATAACAGTAGCGAGATCTAATAAGCCATTAATAATTTTACTATAATTGAATTATTAAGAAATAAAAGATATTTATTAAAAATATAAATGAGTTTGACAGTGACACGTTTTTATACGTTATGTTGTCAACTTGAGTCGTGTTGGAAAAATTGCATGTCGCTATGTTCAGTCAAGTCAGATCTCGAAATAAATAAATTGGTCATGGCTGATATCGAGGAACATAAACATCGGGAAACTAATTTCCATGAGGGCGAAGGTAATAATTGTTAAAATATTATTGTTAAGATTTGGTGCGTTAGTGCGTGGCGCGAACGACGGTTGCGTCGCTCGTCAGTTACCCTCGTGTAACTTGTGACATTGAAAATGGGTTCTTTTTATAATTGCTGCCTGGATTCATGGTGCTGGCCCTCGAAGAATAGAGTGCTCTGACCGCCTCACGCTTTAAGTGATATATCGGTGGCAAGGCAGTGAACATGACGGGGGGATCGGACAGGACTCTTGTCACAGGTAACTTTGTTTTTGTTCTAATATTATACAAAGTGTATGAAATAAGTTTTAAGTCCAATTTTTTACGGCGCGTAATATAAATAAAGAACT
The DNA here is from genome assembly GCA_036379175.1 of Heliconius cydno galanthus. Classification (NCBI taxonomy): domain Eukaryota; kingdom Metazoa; phylum Arthropoda; class Insecta; order Lepidoptera; family Nymphalidae; genus Heliconius; species Heliconius cydno. Next base: position 466,193 of record JAKRZM010000815.1, on the reverse strand, counting down.
AAATATATTCTAAACTTATCATTTAATCTCTTTTTACATTAATGCAATGATACAACTTAGCCTTGTGTTCACTTTTTTGAATTAATAATAAAGTCCTTTATGACATGTTGGATTCAAGATATTCTTTACAAGGACAAACAACGTCTTTGTTATTGTTAACTCATTATAAAATATTTATTGCGTATACAATGTAATGTATGCTAAAATATTTAAATAATTTCACTATTTAATTAGTACATATTAATTAACTTTAACTTTTCAAGCTAACCAAACTATAAAATCGAATATAATAATAATGTTAAGAGTAAACTAAAAATATTTAATTATGAAAAAAAAATGGGCAACATTGTTATTATTTTATTGTGTATTGTATATTGTAGTTGTATATAAATTTCATTATGTTTCATCATTATTATTTATGTGAAATAAAAACAGAATATTTATATTCTAATAAATATTACACCAGCAAATTTTAGATCTTGCCTTTTTAAAATAATATTTGGAATATATAGACTGCTTAGTGTTGTCTCATTAACTTACATCACAACAATGTGACAAAACTTTATCAGTATGTAATATAAATAAATGTTATAAACAATTTTAAAATAACATGATACACACTTTATACTATTGTATATTAACTAAAACAATAATAAATGTTTCTAAGCTTCTGATTTTTAGAGATTTCAATTCTCCTAACAGATAAAATTGTTTCCAAATGTAAAATATAGTTATAATATGAATTGGCCTTTTATAACTGCATTATTAATTATGTTTGATGAAGTCATGTTAACAGAAAACATACCTTATACCTTTTTTGTAGTCATTATTACTATTAGCCTGTACTGTCTCTTTGTTGGGCAAAGGGTTCTTTCCAGTTCTTCCACTTTTGTCTATTTTATGCTATTCTGCACAAGTCAGTCTGTTATATTCTAGCTTGTCCCATCATCTCTGTTTTAATTTGACAATTTGCTTTTTACACTTTGGAGTCAGTAGAGATTTTACACTTATCCTCCAAGGCTCGCTAGGCATGCAGCACACATGTCTGGCAGTATTTTTGTTTCAGTATTTTTACAGTGCAGTACTTTTGTCAGATATTATTTATTTTGTAAAATAAAATGGATTTTACAATTTTATGAACTATTACCATTCTTAATATTATTATCTAATGCAAAGAATATGGAAGTAAAAATACTTTAATGATAAAATGTTTCAATCAAGATAAATATGTTTTTTTTATTATTTTTATTAAACTAAACTGAATAAGTGATGATTTTCATCAAGTAGAAATTATAAATAAAACAATTTTTAATGTACAAGACACTATACTTTAAGGGACAGATGTTCTTCTAAATAATTTAAACTACACAATCATATCAGTAGTCAAATCTATTGAGCAATTATTATCTTAGTTACATACAATGTAAGGCTTTTACGCTGTTTAAGAAGTGATAGAAGTATGAGTTGATTGTGCCCAGTAGACAGAGGGAGCTTAGTGTTAAGTAGTGTTCTGCTCTCCACTTTCCGTCGAATGTGGAGAACGTTGGAGGTGTTGCGTGTGGAGTGGCTGACCTTGACGCCGTTTCCTCGAGTGGGAATCGAATCCACAAACTGCCGCCTTTACACGCTTGCGCGCCACGACTGACCTTCGAGTACAACTGCTTTTTTTATCTGCCAAACTTCAATTATATTTATTATTTCAATTATTAATTTCATAAATGTACATAAAAAGTTAACCTAAAGTTTCAAAGAAATTAATATGAAGTATTAGGAACGCTAATCGTCAAACATGCATTCCTCGTTAAGTAGCATAACTCACGAACTCTACACTCGTGGTTCGTATTCGTACTGGATGACCTCAAAGCCCAGTTTGATATTTAAAACGAACGAGGTGTCGTGTCGCGTTATCAGATTCAATATGGTTTTATATATTTATATTGGCATGTATTATTAGATTATACGCGAATGCTGGCTGAATTAATTGAATTGAAATACGTAATGTTATAAAGTAACTTAATTTAACCAATTGAGAAAGTGAATATAATATGTACCTACTATGAATTAATTTACTAAAACGACGTTAGGCCCAACTTAAGCCTTAAAATTTAATAAAAGCTTGATTTAGAGTTATTGCTTATTGGGCTCTTGCTGCTTGTTTCACGCTTTATCCCGCATGTACCAGGGTAAGCAGAAAGAGTCTAATATTGGGAAACTCCGCTCCATATTCATGCTGCTTGCATTCTGCATAATAAACATACCTTTAGATAATTTTCAGTGTCAGGCTGTTCTGCCTCGACCATAAGGGGGCCTGGGGCCCTCTCAGAGGATGGCCCCGAATGGTCCATGTCCAGTACTGTAACTATAATTTTAATCTATTCTTCTTCTTACGATTCGGTTTATTCTCAGAGAGAACTTGCTTCATTTATTAAGATTATTAAAACCTGTTTTTATAAAGTTAGAGTTGAGAGCGTCAACTCTAAGATCGGTCTTGAGATGCTGTTTTTATTGATAGATTAAAAATTATATACGAAAACGTCATCTCATGGTTGATCTCCGAATTAATGTTTAGATAAATATTGTAGATAATATACATTTGTGACTATGAAACGAAATTTCAAAAAATTCGTATTGTTTTTGGACGACCTTAAACGGATGTAGTGTATTGTGCAATAGTAGATCGTGAAATTATATTAATATTTCATTATCTCCTTTCCGTGTTTCCACTGCGGCAATTAATTAACAAATGTTTTCTAAGACAGCTGGATATTTTAGATTCCTTATTATTGTTACGCTCAAAACGTCAATTCAATTCAAAATATTCTTTATTCAAATAGACTATTATATGCACTTTTGAATCGTTAGAGAGGCGAGAGAGGCAGGGGCACCTCGGTTGACCTCGGTCGTACAGATAATATCGAAGATATTGGAGAAAGGGTGTATGAAGAGATTGATGACAGTGGAAGATGCAAGAGGCTACCCGCTAGGGATAGGTGAAGCTAAAAATATTTTGTACGAAAAACCTTTATAATAAAATAAAGAAAATATCGCGAACATCACATAAAAACAATTTTTTACGCAAACACCTCGTTAATGGCTCTAACGCTGCAATGACTTTGATTAACTTGTAGGTCAAAAGGCGAACGTGGAATGTATACATATTGGACGAGTCATTCTAGCGATTTGTACCAATAAACTTAGGTAAAACTGGTATCTTTAAATAGTGTAGGTACTTGTAACACGAGTTAACTCTAATTGACGTCTTTGAGCGCGGTAACAAAAATAAGCATGTAATTTTTGTAATGTGATTTGTTTACAGAAAGTTTGATTTTTATTAATACGTGAACGAGATAAAGTTATGAATTTTAATTATTGATTCATATAAATTTAAAATGTAATTAATTAAAATATCAACTAATAAAAACATATCTTGAAATTATTTATTCTGAATTTTTTTCGTTAGGATAGATCACAAAAGTCATTTGAAAACGAAATTTGTCTCAACACTTTGTTCCCGATTCCCACTGCCGACCTTGCTATGTGCGGGATACCGCGTGAAGATAAAAAAATATATATTTCCTGGGATTAGCGTGCTCAACCAAACTCACAACCAATTTTATAATATGGAAGAAAAAGAAGATATTTCACATCCACCTAAAAAATGCTATCATTGAGAGCTACGCTGCCAAAGTAAGAAAACGAGTGACGCGTGACATTTTTATCATTGCGTGTTTTTATTGTTATAGAAGTAGAAAATGTTGACATTATCATCGCTTTATCTACATACAAATATATCTTCTGAGGTAGCCGTAGTAGTACGAAAAGGGGCAAATAATTACGCAATGGTTAAATTATTAACTTAGCTAGTTACACATAGTAAAAATATGACTCATTCCTGTCTGTCTGTACATAAAAGATGCATGAGAAAATCTATTAGTTTAGTGAAAGCATTTATAAATACAATTTTAGTATTGTATTTAAACTACCCTTAATATTTTGTGTTAGTTTTATATCGGTTTTAAATAAAAATATTATGTTATTGCATAGTTTTCGATGTATGGATTGTCTTTAAAATGATAATATTAGTAATACAATAAATACACAAGACACTAAATAATTTTGTAGTGCAAGCGGTCGAAGCCTCGAGTCGCTGGGATCGAATAAAGCAGAATATGAAAAGTTCAAATAAAAAAAGGATTGTGCTTTCACTATTATACAAATAACATATTGATATACATATTATCTACAATGTATGTACATTCTCCTACATTTATATAAGTTGTATAAATCATGTTTATAAAAGAAACGTATCCGCGATAACTTTTATAATATTATTTTAGATTTTTATAACGTTTATTACATTCTAATATTCAGGCGGTCGTAGCGCAGGGGCACAAACGTGGGACTGTAAAAGTGACGGTTGTGTATTCAATGGAAATTGAGGAAAGAAATATTTAATATTTTCATTTCTTCGCTTTCGGTAAAGGGAAAAGCGCGGCGTTGAGCTCGGCCAGTCAACACGCAATCCCTCCAGTAGTTGACGGAAGTGTTAAACGGAGTGACCTAACACTAGGTTCCATTTACTTACCTTGTTATGTGTGGGATACAGCGTAAATACTCTAATATTCTAATATAAATAACAGTGGCCGCTAGATTATCTGTACAGATAAGTTTATATTATTGTAGTTCATACGTGTTATATATATAGATACATAATTATAGAATTATCATGTTTTAGTCTCACGTCTCATAGCTTCACGTTTTTTCCTGCACACCCGGGTAGGCAGGGGGAACCTCATGTTACACATTCGATTTCGAGACTTAGACGCTTTGATGAAATGAAAAAAAAGATGTAATAATTTTTCTGAACGGAAATCAAACTCACAACCATTACTTTTACATTCGGACGATGTCTGGGCCACGAGGGCCTAATTTATATTTTGTCATCTTTGTTTTCTCCGCTTTCCGCTTGTTGATTTTAGAAGGAGATTCTTCATATGTACGTTCGAAGTGCGCAGAGAAATCTATACCTATATTATATAACTCTGTTGTACTTTCCGTTCTACTGCTAAGGTGATCTTATATCTTCTATGTATCTATAAATCCTACAATCATAAATTAAATTGTATCAACAACAAATGTATTTAATCAGAAAAGTCGAAACTGCGTTACAATATGTATACCATAATCAAGTCGCATTTTTCATAAGCATTATATAATTATTATAATTTAGCTTCATACTAAAAATTCTCAGTATCTACTGAACTTTCTAAAAATTCTTAAAATGTTATTTAATTAAAAATTACATATTTACGTGTCATAAAAGAAAAAGTAAATTTTGTACAGATATCAATAATTGCGGATACGAAGAAACGCTAAGTTGGTTAGAAAACTGGTAACGCCTGTTCCTCTTCGCGGCTCGTCGGTCAGATCGACGATCCCTAGGCAAAGTATCGAATGTGGAGAATAGCAAATTTTCTTTTATTGCTGTTTTGAACTACCAACAAGAACAGTTTTCGATTCATTATACACGTTTATTTTTTTGAAATTATAATTAAATTAAAAATATATAATTAAGGGTCAGTAGTGGTGCAGGGGCACATCTGTTCGCTCTGGTGGCCAGGCAAAGCGAGGCGTCGTTGAGTTCCGCCACTCAACACGCAATGCCTGCTGTGTGCGGGATACAGCGTGAAGCTGATTTCTCTAACAGTTCAAATGAGCGATAAAAACATTTGCGATTTCTTACTTTCGACATTTTACTATAGAGATGTCGGCATGTAATATTGATGACGGTGGAGGTTCTAGACCGGCAATGCAAAACTTGCTGATGAATTTTGTAAAACCTGTCCGTGTCCTTGTTGCGGGACGAGGGTGAATGATCTCTTATACTCACTTTATATTTGATTTATTTTATATATTTTATTATAGTTATTATACCTATAGATAGCAGAAATATTGTGTTAGAATATCATTATTAAACAATTTATATGATCAACTATTCATTGTATTTAATGAAATATATTTTAAGCAAATTATTGTTACCTAAGAATAGCTACTTTGATAAACTAGTACTGGATTCAAGATTTGAACAGAATTATAATTTCCACGTAGCTTCATGAAAACCTATTCGTAGATTTCCATCCAGCGCCTCTTGGATACCTCTCTACGTTAAAAATGTTATACGTTTTAATGCAAAATATTTGTCAATACTAACTTGATACGTATGATAATAACATCTTATTGTTTTTAATGTTAATAAAAATAGCGTTGAATTTGTATCTAGGACAGAACCTATAGTCTCCGTACTGACAAACAAACAAACTGATTAATTTTACGTACCCGTTAGATATACATACTATAATTAAGGTATTATTAGACAACTCTGCTAATTGAACTTAACCCCGATGAGCTCATTGTATATAAAACAATACAAATGTTTCTTTGTTCATTTACAAGTATGGTGGAGTCGGAATGACTGAGAGTCTCCTGTACCCGGTACCCGGTGCGCCGCTAAGTAGGGAGCCTGCTTCACTTTTAACTACCTACTTTTAAGTTACATACCTAACGTCTTCTTGTCTGCACATGGGTTTAAACATTCTAGAACAGTCTAATACCTTTAAATTGTATTTTTTTTAAATAAAAGGAGTAATTTTTGTTTTGATAATTGTATTTTTGATTTAATATAAATAGGGGAAAACTAATGATAGATTTTTTTTGCCTGTGTTCTTTTTTATTACTAATATAAAAGAAGAGAATTTAACTAACACGACGGTTGTGAATTCGATTCTCATTTCGATTATATGAATTATTTAATATATTCATTTTTATGCTCTGGTAACAAAGGCGGTCGTGGCGTTGAGTTCTGCTAATAATAAAATAAGAGAAAAGAGTGTCTCGTCACTTTTTTATAGTTATCGAATATAGTGAAGCATTTGCGTAATCATGTACGCTTTAACTGTTGTATAATACATTGAAATATCGAAAGGTTTTTTTCTCGTAGACCTTCAGTTACAGGTTTTGGCGAGATAAAAACAAGACTTGCGTGTATTGATTGAACTTATAATTACTAATATGTTGTATGTATGAGATTGTTAATTATCTTTTCTATGCCATAATACATTTATTTTAAAAAAAATCACAATTTAAACCTCATACAGGTTATAACAAAATATGCTTATTTTTTTTTATTTAACTACATATCTACACTGCTGTGTGCGTGATACAGCGTGAAACTAAATTTAAAAAAAAAGAAACACCCTCACAAGTGAGGCAAACAAATCTAAGCTTCACAAGGCTTGGAATTAAATCTCGTTATTTTGATTTTTTTTTTGCGTTTCTTTCTTCAATTTTATATCGATATCACAAATGGCAAGATGAAAAATTATTAAACGTACGTACTGTTTTACCTATTATAAATAAACATACCTACAAGATATAAGAAGTCAGATAAACATTGAATCAGGCTAAATTGTACGTGAATATTGATATAAACTCGTTGGCCAACGTCCAGCCACGTACTTAAACATATTTTATAAATGTATTTATATGTAGATGCCTCAATTTTACTAGTCTTTTGCAATAGAAGTGTTGTGTGTTTATTAATAAGAGTTTAATATGTAGCTATTTTTTTATTTTTAAAGTTTTTCCTTATTTTGTACATATTTATATTCAAATTAACTTCAATTTCTCAGTAAGACTAGAAAAACTGCCGGCGTTAAGTTCCGTCATGTAGTACGCAATATTCTTACGACGGTACAATGGGGAAAGTGGAGAACAAAATAACAACGAAATTCTTTCTAGATACTCTATAAGATAGTGAAATTTTTGTTTTAGAAGAATATTTAATAAACAATGCTAACAAAACTGGCTCTAATAAATCCATCCCGTTAAATGATCTAAATATAGTGATAACATATCCACTTTGCTTGCCGCCGACAAACTAATGTAACTTTAAGAATTTTACTTTAAAATTAGATACTTTAAAAGTATATTTTGGGAACTAAAATTTATGTTTATCGTTAATGCTTTAGTGGGCAGAGACAGTTTATAGTTAGAGTAACTAATCCTCTAAAAAGAGAGCGGGCGAAGCCGCGTGGGAGTCTCTAGTGTTAAAATAAAGCTTTAAAGTTAGACTACCCTTGTGGCTTAATTTAAAGAGGGCCTGTAAAGAAATTCTCTAATATGGACGGAAAATGAGAAAGAGGTGAAATGTGGTTAAGCAACACATTGGTTAAAATGCTAAAAAAAATACAATTTTACAGAAATATCTTTCTTGTTAAACGGTTATTAATATAAACACTTACGACTAAGGTGTGACGTCACGTGTTTTATCATTGTTGTTTGAAAGTTTTAAATATTTTTTTTATATTCATTGGTAATTTGTGTGACGCACTTTTATAGTCAAGCACGTTAAGTCACTTAGGTCCGTATTTATAAACAATTCTCCGATCTGAGGTCGATCTTGGAATGCTGTTTTTATTGATATATATATAATTTATGAATGCAAAACGACATCTCAAGACCGATCTCAGTCTTGACAGCGTTTTATAAAAACGTAAATGACTTAGAATGTGTCATATATATAACCATCACAAACGAAGTGGGAAGCTAAAAGCTAGTTTTTTAACCGACCTCTATAAGAAAAGGAGGCTTTTTTATAGTAAATCACTATTACTTCATATCTAAATCAATACTCTTGCATCTGCTCCCACCGTCATTCGATGAGGCTGAAAACTATTCATAGACAATCCTAAATTCGTTTGCAATGTTGGAATCATACATACCCGTACGTACATTACGTTTGCACGTAACTGGCGCTTTCCCAAATATTAGGTGTTCATGTCAATAACCTGACTATGAATAGTGCCCGAGACAGGTCTTGAGTAGATGATATGTGCTAACAGATGGCCCAGCAAATATACGTTACCGTTAGTGTTAAGGCGAAACTAAGTTTTACTTTTTATATAGAATATATTAGTTTACTCATAGACGTCCATTAATTTTTAATTGACAGTAAGTTTTCTTGTGTAAATAAATTGATATTGTATGTATTTAGTGTCAGTAATCTTTTTTTTATGGTTTTGGCATTAGTTTGATGACAGGTATTCGATAGGTAGATAAATTTTACTGTTTTTTTTATTATATATCGTAATTTGTAACTTATTCTCCAGAAGCGGCCATAAATGGGCTAGAATTCGTATGACGTTAATTTTGACAAAAAGTCTCTTGACCTCTATATCGAGGTCAATCCTATGTATTTTGAAGGTTTTATTAGCGTTATTAAGTTTTGCTGGCGACTGTGGCGTAGTGCGACAACATCTGACTGTAAATACGATAGAGTTCGATTCCGATCAGAGGAATGACCCACGCAATGTCTCCGGAATTCGGCGGAAAGTGGGGAACGGAGTGTCTTAACATTAGGTTCCCTCTGCCTACCCTGCTGTGGACGGGATACAACGTAAAGCTGANATATTTTTTCAATGAAAAAAAAAAAAGAATTTCGTATACTTTGACCTTCATTACTTTGCTTGCATTAAAATAATTAATTATTATTAAAATACTTAAAAGTAAGCGCTGTACATTAGGAATGTGAATATAGTATACGAATCGTTACGTAAATTAGTACATTTTACAGTACCATACAATTGGTACAAATCAATTTAATGCTAGTTATTTGCATATTGATGTTTCTGCGTGCAGCTGTATATTAGACATTTAAAACATTACAAGGTTAATACAGGTCAGGTAATTTCATCTTATCCAGTGACACAAATAAATTCACGATGTATTCCGCATAAAGCGTGGTTGGTATAGAGGAGAGTGCTTAGATATTCCGCTCTCCACTTTCACCTAATTTTCGCCTAATTTTCGATGCGTCCTGTGCCACTGCAACGACGGCCTCAGTTAAACGGCATGTAAGTACGCTAGAAATATGTTCACGTGATTACCGTTTCCGGATTCAAACCCAATTACCGTCAATTCAACTAATGCGTGCCTGTTCAAAACCTTAACGATCGTTTCGACCTTGCCATACGACTTTTGAAAAGCTTACATAGTTTTTTATTCGAGGGCATAGTGTTATATTGTTTTATTTTAACACGTTAAATTGAATTTTATTTATATGAGTATTGACATCAAAATGCCTTGCAAAATCGATGTAGTCTGTTACCGACAATGATTAATTCACAATAGCCACCATTTTCGTATATTTCGTAACTGAATTATGCAAATATAGTTCGTATTTATTGCGTAATAAATATTAGAATGGCATATCTCTGTGTTGTATCGTAAATAGTTCTCAATGAGTCCTGGCAACAACTGATTCGCATTCAGCCAAAGTTCGAAACGAACGACGTGCATAGATAGCTTTTACTAATAAAGCTTATTATTTATTGAGTAATGTGAATTCATTTTATACAAATTAATTTGGCGTCGTGGCGCAGTAGCATAGGTAGGTGTATGACTGTTACGATACATCTGTGGATTCGATTTCCACTCGGGAAATAAATTATTTGAACGACTGATATCTTCTGTAAGTGGTCAACTAAGTGTCCACACTAGTTACGGTCTACCTACCGCATGGTAGGCATATGGGAGATACAGCGAGAAGCAAAAGAAAGAGAACAGAGAAGGTTTTCCTCTTTCTTATTTATAGTATATCAGTATTTATGTTAGTGCTTTTTTTATTCTTTTCCATGTATTTGCGTATATAGAATTTATATACAATTATTATTTCAGGAAATGAGGTGGTCGGGAAGCTTTGTTTGCAGGTTTCAGGGAAAAGTAAAAATTGTAAGTCCTATGTCTGTGTGTCGCTTCGTGTCGCTTTTATTTGTTTCTCTATGTGAATTTAGTCTTTTTATTTTCTTGTATATTATATTTCTGTATATAGGCAGTTTTTCTTGTATTATACTCTTTTTCTTACGCTTGTTCCTACCAAGATATGATACTTATTTGGCAATTTGATATTGAAAGTTGCGACTGCCATTTTGATTTCTTTCTACGGCTAACTTAGAAAAGAAAGTTATTTATACTATACTAATATTGTAAATCTGAAGATTTCTTTGGTTAAAGCTAATCTCAGGAACTACCGGTCAAAATTGAAAATTTTGTTTTTTGAGTTATTATGTTTATATGTGAAGTTTACTCTATAAAAGGAGGCTATAGCTACTAGCTTTATTAAATCCTGATAATTGTTTTGATATCTTATGACCACTGGGGGGAAACCCACTAGTAAAAGCTATTTTATCGTATTTTTCTACAATTTCTTACTTCTTAACAATTCCAAACTTTATTTACTTCCATTTATAATATTCTAAATTACGAATTGAATAAAAACTATAGACAAAGAATAGACTTTTGAAAGTTATAATATGATTGCAATTCAATATCAATCGCCTTGCAGCGACCGCGGCCTTTAGGATATACGAAGGAGATATAACCTCGAGATTAATTCATACCTCTGCCAGAACAAGCTTTTGCTTACGTCATATCCTTCACGCTTTATCCCGTAGAACGAACATTTTCTCTGCCATACTTCATATATATAATATTATATTACAAATCTACTTACATTTATCTGCACTCAAAAATATCCATTTGGCGGTTTTTTAATAGAATCCGAATAATGATTGATATCTTTGTATTCAGTTAAAATTAATATAATTTATAAGCCGGTTCTGTATTTTTACATAAAAATATAAAATATTAAGTTGCCACAAGACGATAATAAAAGGCGTTGATTGTAAAATATTGACACAACCTTTTTATATTCTTTAGTTTTCACTACTACAAGTACTTACCATGATTATTCTTCTAAAACAAATACTTTGAATCTTTTAATTTTTCATTTATCCATAATTAGTATCGTTTACATTTTTATAGTTTAGTTCCACGCTTATGAAAAAAAATACTTTTTTAATAAACATAAAAAATTGAACGTGCGGGATTTGAACTCTCTTCAACTAGTACGATCTATATCTCTCAGCGAGTATCGCGATAGCTTGTTTTAAATATTGTATTAACTGTTTTCCAAGGCAGCAATGTTATTATCTATATTTATATAAAGAAATAAATAAAATTTTGCTATTTTCGTTTCATTTTTGGATAAATATAAATTGTTTGCTTATAAAATCCATGCGAATATCTACTGACAAGTTGTTTAGGTAACACGTCAAAAGAAACGAAGTAATAATAACCTACTGATGTACCTACTTATAATTTATAGTTACGTATTTTCTTACAAAAACTGCCTTTTAATTATAAGTAAATAAAAAAGTTAGTTACGTGGTGGTCATTAGAACTTGTTAAAAAAAAACATAGTCACACCTTTTTACGCAGTAAGCAGAGGGAACCTAATCTCAACACTACGCTGTTTCTATTCGAGCGGCGAATTGACAACAGTTTTAAATATTATGATTTCCTCGATTGGAAAGCGAATCCACAATCATTGTTACAGCTAGACGTCTCCCCCATAAACCACAACGGCCTCAAATATGTCTATATGTTTTGTTTTAGATTCATGCAGTACCCGTGTAGGCAGAGGGAACCTGGAAACAGTGTTAAGACGTTTCGTTCCCATTAAGACACTCCTGTTGTGTCGAATTCTGGAGATTGAGATTCCGAATTCTACATAGCTGCGCAAATTTGATTTTAGGATTAATTCTTACATTGATTAATTTTCTTCCCAAGTGTACAATTCGCGAACTTCGAGGCGACCACGACTTGTGGACCGTACTGTACATGATATTTATTTAGCTCGTACATCATCAGAACACGTAATGCTTATACAAGTACCAAATGTTAATATAAGTAAGATTAGTTCGTTGCAAGCGTCTTGGGTGTTGACCTTCATGTCTCTGTATGTTATAGACACTATGTTATGGTACCTATTGCATTATAAAATTTTATGAGTTTTTTTTGTATTTACTTATTCATATAAAATTATTATAATATTGAGGCCTGTTGTGAAGCCGGGGCAGAAGCTTGCGACAGGTTATGGTTCAATTTCCATACAAAGAAATGAAATATTTAATATTTTCATTTCATCGCTTTGGTGACGAGTGATCAAAGCGCGGTTAAGTACCGCCATTATGTTCTCAGGTTTCCTGTTATGTGCAAAAAGCGTGAAGCTAAAATAATAAGAATATTAGATTAGTTTTGTTTTCATTTATGTTAGTTAAAAGTTTAGTCTTATTTTTTCTGGTGTAAAAGAGTCATANTACATATAAGATTATTATAATATTGAGGCCTGTTGTGGAGCCGGGGCAGAAGCTTGCGACAGGTTATGGTTCAATTTCCATACAAAGAAATGAAATATTTAATATTTTCATTTCATCGCTTTGGTAACGAGTGATCAAAGCGCGGTTAAGTACCGCCATTATGTTCTCAAGTTTCCTGTTATGTGCAAAAAGCTTGAAGCTAAAATAATAAGAATGTTAGATTAGTTTTGTTTTCATTTATGTTAGTTAAAAGTTTAGTCTTATTTTTGTTGGTTTAAAAGAGTCATATAATAAATTTATTTTAGATATTTTTGAATTGTATGACAATTAATTTAAATTGATTAATTATATAATCGACTTAATTAAATAAAATTACATCCATTTTATACTTAATCAGTTGAAAATAAATAAGGTTTATTTTTATACAATTAATTTAATATACCTACCTTGTTTGACTTGTGATTGTTCTTACCAATAAATTGTGATTATGATTATTATGATTATCATCCATATTTGTTTATAATTATATCGAATAGAATAGATCATTCATTTACATGTCCACGATGCCATCGGCTTACCCGGTCAATGTTTATTTAAATCAACTCTAACATGTTTTACATAAACGTACTTGTGTTGTGTAAAATGTAAATTATTATTCAACTGCGGCGATTAAACAGTTGCCAGTCTCTAATAAGCCTTGTCTGACACGCATATACACTTACTTACCTTTTTTTCGAACACGTGGTTAAGGCTGTAGCCGTATTGGTGGATAGAGAAGAAGGTACTCTGCCTCTGAGATATTGCAAGCACTACGTGGCTGCTTAAAAGGATGTCGATGGCAGCAAAGGCGTCCCTGTAGAAATCATCTCGGCTTGTGGCAGTAGATCAAGCTAGGAATTTACATAGCTTCACGCTTTCTCCCTAGCAGAGTGGGTAGCCAGAGAGAACGAAGGGTCAAACGTTATGATCCTTGCATACCTCTTTCGCTTTGTCAAGCCTTGACGGGAGACTCTCATGCAAGGAGCACGTGACCTTCCTCCAGTTTTATTGATACCATGTTTTCGAAAATCAACCGAGGTCCCGTATACCTGTTTTACCGCTTACTTTTCTTTCACAAATCTCTTTTGCCATTCTTTCAGCACTGTGTTATTTGACAATTTAAAAGTTCCGATTTCAGTTCTGCGTTAAAATTAATTATACATTAATAGATGGATATGGCCGTAAATTCGAGAATGGATTATCGGTATGGTATTATACCTTTCATTATGAACCACTATGTTGTTCTAAATTTCACGTAATAAAACTTGTAAAAGTGGGGAAGAAAGAAGTGTCTCACTGAGGATGGAGTGTCTTAACACTAGGTTCCAGATATCGTCTGTCTAAAATAATAGTTAGTTCAAAAAGCTAAAAATTTTAGAGGTATTAATTTAAGTTTAACTATCATTAAACCGATATGAATTGATACAAATATGCTAATAATGATAATAAACATTTCTGAGTGCCGCTACATACTGATTTCCACATAAAAATAAACTATGAATAAAAGCTTAATTTAAATTACGCATTGTATTAACATTATATATGTAACCGGTTATTAACATTTATAAAAACAAAAACAATATAATCAAGAGAAGACAAAATAAGACGACATCTTTTAAGTAATTGTTGACTCATAAGAGGCTACGTGAGAAAGATATACGAGATGCTCTATAAGGCAATGACCACATTATCACTGTCCTTCAAACCTGTACTCTATATCAATAGTGTTAAGGTTTAATTTCAAATGGTAAATAAGTCAAAGGTTTCGATTTCACAGAGGATCATGCTAAAATACCACCGTGTTACGTTACGTGATCGGTCTCGATACGTTTTTTTTGAGGTTTTTGATTGTATTACAGTATTAAGTTAAACTTTATATTTATTTAACAATTAAATTGAACTTTATTTTTACTTTACACTTTAACTTTACATTTGTCTTATCTTAATATAAAGCCTATTTGCTATACTTTCACTTGGAATAAATTGTTTATAATTCTACATTTGCTTAAATTTCAAACTGAATTTAGTTTTATTTATTAAATATTATAATATATTAGTTGAGTTCCGCCACTCAACAACATCTAGAAAGTTAAGCGGTGCATAGGGAACCTAGACTCTCTCCACACAGGGTTCCCTCAGCCTATACTGCTATAAACAGCGTAGAGCTAAAAAGAATTAATCATAAATATACTCAACTATTCCACAGTAACAGAAAAGCCAGCTCCAGCAAAGACCGGTCCACATGGCGTCCAAGTTGTGAACACTGGGCCGGACCACTCCTTCGTGCTGGATGAAGAGTCCCTAGAGAAATTGCTGCTTCAAGATGACATTAAGGACAGATCAGCGGTTGTCATATCAGTCGCGGGGGCGTTTAGGAAAGGGAAATCTTTCCTTTTGGACTTCTTCCTCCGGTATATGCATCAGAAGGTCAGTTATATTGAGTTATGATTCATATCCGGGTGGCGTCATACCGACAGTGTGGCTTGAATTTACCTATTTTGTTTGTAATTACAAATTCTTGAAACAATGGCAATATATAAAAAAATTGTGATACGCACTTTTTACCGACCTAAACCAGGTATGATTAAAGTTTCCTACTGTTAAGACACTTTGTTCCCATTCAAACGCTTCCGTTTCCCACTTTCCGCCGAATTCTGGAGGCACTGAGCATTGAGTGACTCAACACTCAATACTTCTAGGTGGAATTCAACACCGCACTTCGCTTCGTTACCAGAGCAAGGAAATGAACATATTAAATATTTCACTTCCTCGTGCGGGAATTGAACCCATAACTTGTCATTTTAAATCAAATATAACATTGATAAATCAATGTTATATTTGATTTTTGTATACAATTTATAACATTTGCAGTACGGCGCGGGCGGCGGAGGCGGCGAATGGCTGGGCAGCGAGGAGGACCCGCTGGTCGGGTTCAGTTGGCGCGGTGGATCTGAACGGGACACCACCGGCATACTCATGTGGTCTGAGATCTTTAAGGCCACACTTGAGGATGGTGAAAAGGTATTTGTTTTGGTACTATAGTGCATAGTGTAGTAAAATATCAGGAGTTATTTTGCGTATTTATATTCTATTGAAGAACAATGTTTTTATAATAGATTGTCTTGTCTACCCTGCAGTATGTGGGTGAATGAGTGTTGAAACATCATTGCAGCAATTTAATTGACTCAGTAAACATGTCTTTGATCTGGATTATCTGATAACGTTTGATGCGCCTGTTTAAACAGAATTTGTGTAAATTATAATTTCATTTGAAAGAATGTCTCTATATTATAAATATTTTGCGGGATTTGTGACCATAATTCAAAAAGAGACAAAAAATTAAACAATTTTTTGTTCTTTTTCTATATTGCTAAATGTGGCATATGAGATTACAATAAATATTAAAAAATATTATAAACAGAAAATATATTATATTCTTTGCATTTTTCAAGACATTTTGTGTCTTACTTCCCAGAGCGATGAAATAAAAATAATTCATACCCACAAATGGGAACCGAACCCGCAACCCGCGCGTTTATAGTCAGTAGTATGAAAATTTCATATGTATGATTATGTTTCCAGGTAGCAATAATCTTGTTGGACACTCAAGGCGCGTTCGACAGCGAGTCCACAGTGCGCGACTGCGCCACAGTGTTCGCACTCTCCACTATGCTGTCATCTGTTCAAATATATAATCTGTCGCAGAATATACAGGAGGACGATTTGCAGCATTTACAGGTACAACGCTGGTTATAAATAAATTATTTTTTTTGTTTGACAGGGTGTCTTCTCCCCAATTGTATTTTTTTTTCTCAGCATTAAGCATTATCGCTAGTGCGATAGCCAGAGTGATCAGACCTAACACCTAAACACTAATTCCGCTGTCATCAACCTCTTCGTACATGCCCTTTGCAGGGTTTTTACGTGACCTTCCTTCAGTCTCATAGATACTGTTTTCTCGAAAGTCAATCGGGCTCTCGTACGTACGCGTAACGAACGTAACGTAAACTATTTCTTTTTTAAGCTCAAGCTACACAGGAGGGCAGGCAGAGGAAACCTTGGAACCTAGTGTTAAGATACTCTGTTTCCATTAAGATACTTTTGTTCCGCAGGGCCCGCCGCATTCTGGAGCATTCGTCGCAGGCATTGCGTGTAGAGTGGACTCAATACCGCGTTTTGTTTGATTAACCAGAGCAAGCAAATGAAAAATATTACATATTTTATTTCCCCCAGTGGAAATCGAACGCACAACAATGGCGTTTACAGTTACACCCTTGTACCACCGGGTCACGACTTCTTCTAAATAAATATTGTATTGAATTTGAATTTGTCTAAACTGTAATAGACATAGTTTGATCAATGGACAATTATAGATAAACGTGCGTTATACAAAGAATATGACCAAATAGCAACTATGTAGAATAGATGTTTAAGCTCGTCATACAAACATAAACATTTTAAAAATATTTTTCTCTTATTAAAATAACAATATCATTATTAAAATAATTAACATGATAACAACAGCTGTTCACAGAGTACGGACGTCTAGCGTTAGAGGACGGGGGGCGGACGCCGTTCCAAAGACTACAGTTCGTTGTACGGGACTGGAGTTTTCCTTATGAGGCACCGTACGGAGCTCAGGGCGGACAGACCATCTTGCAGAGAAGGTTAAAGGTGTGGTTTATAGTTTGATACATAAAAACAATGTGCGTTGAATTTTTAAATAAAAGATGCTTTAAAATATGTATATATCCATTCATATTCTAAAGGCTTTTTCTAATCCACGATTTAAATTACATTGTATGTAAGTGATTGCTAGTTTAGGTGAAGTTAAGACAAATGAATTGATAATTTAAACGACGATTAGTGTTATTAGATTTTTTAAAATTACAAAATGCACTTTCTAGTATTGTTATGTATTATTTTGATTCTAAAAACAACAATTTTATGCATATTTTAAGATATTTTGTTTATACATGACGAAGTTGATGCGAGTCGCCCGTTTCTTTGCTCCAATAAAAAAAATGGTTTTCATAAGTGTCGATTTTAAACGCATATAAAATACGTTATAATAATTATTTTTTCTCCTTTCTTGTATATTTTAAGTTAGTTTTGCAACATTTCCATCCATGGATGTCTTCATTCATAAGAGTGTCTGGAAGTATATCAAAAGTCTTTTGTCTTGTATCAGGTATCAGACAAACAACACCCCGAGCTACAGTCCCTCCGTAAGCACATAACATCGTGTTTCGCGGAGATAGCATGTTTCCTGATGCCGCATCCTGGACTACGTGTTGCTACTAGTCCAGATTTTGATGGACGACTTACTGGTAAAAAAATATTATATATTTAAATAAACATTACATTGTGACCGTCGCGTCGCAATGGAAGTCCCCTCGAATGATTGAGAATTTATATTGTTCCTTTCATCGCACTGGTGAGAAGGATGCGTAGCGTTCAGTTGCGCCACTCCCGGATGACATGATATGTCTCGAAAAAATCGGAATGGAACCCACAACCTGCCACGTTTAGTCGCACGCTTGTGACCCTGGCCCACTAAATCTTGTATTGTGATACCATTAATATTAATTAAATAACCATTTCTTTCAGATATTGAGCCGGATTTCAAACGGGCACTTCAACAGCTAGTGCCAATGTTGTTAGCGCCGCACAACTTGGTGCCCAAACAGATAAACGGCCAGAGGGTCCGAGCTAAGGACCTTTTGTTTTACTTCAAGAGCTATATGAATATATATCATGGGAACGAACTTCCGGAACCGAAGAGTATGTTGGTGGTAAGTGGATTATATGTATCTGTACTAATCATAAAGCTCAAATTACTCGTTCGAAATGATAAATATTTTTTTGTTTGTATTGTTCCCCCCCTCCTCCCAAATATCGAAGAAGTCTAAATTATGTATTATATCACATTACCAATTGCTATTTCAGGCCAGTCGTGGCACAAAGGCACAAGCGCACGACTAAAAACGCTACAGATTCAGGGTTCCATTCCCATTTGTGGACATGAAATATTTATCTAAACACACAATGCCTTAAGAATTCGGCGGAAAGTGGATAACGCAAGTGTTCTAACACTGGGTATCCAGGTTTCCTCTGAATACCTTTTTATGTGCGGATCATTCTAGCTAAAATAAAAGATACTTATAATTTTATAATGCTTACAGGCCACAGCAGAAGCGAACAACCTCACTGCAGTAGCCGAGGCCCGCGAGGTGTACACGACGTTGATGGAAGAGGTGTGCGGGGGCGCGCGCCCTTACTTGCAAACCACACTCCTGGAGGCGGAGCACGCGAGGGTCAAGGACAAGGCGTTGCTGGCGTTCAGGGCCAAGAGGAAGATGGGCGGCGATGATTTTAGCAAGGCGTATTGTGATCAGCTTTTATTGGTAATGTCTTGTAGTTTTTCTTAAATATAAATTAGAAATTTTCTTCAACTTGTGAGCAGTTCTGTTTAGGTGGTTTTTTCTCTTTTAAAGTTTAACATCCAAATCATAAACTTTATTACCCAAAGGAGAGATAAGTACCATTTGGTAATATTATAAATGATAAAATAAAGCGGATAAATTCATTTAATTACGAGGTCATATAACTTTTCAATTTTTTTTCTTACCTATAACGCTGTAATCATATTCGATGATTTTTGTACAAATGTTTTGAATGTCAAAAAAACATACCCATTCAAAGATAATATTCTGTTAATATTAAAAAAGTCCATTTCATATCCAGGACCTAGAAGAGCAATTCAATCAATTCCGAGCCCACAACGAGAGTAAGAACATATTCAAAGCGGCTCGCACGCCGTCCGTACTGTTTGCCGCTGCCCTAATGTTCTACGTACTAAGCGGAATCCTCGGGCTCGTGGGCCTATACCCGTTGGCCAACCTGTGCAACTTGACTATGGGGCTGGCTTTACTTACGTTGGCGTTTTGGGCATATATTAGGTATATATTATCTTTTGTTTATATAAATTATGGGTTCGAGGCTCTGGTAAGACAGCGCGGTTGTTGAGTTTAACCACTCAAGAATGAAATGAAATTAATGTTAAATAACCTCTGTGTAGTTTGACGATGTTGACATCTTGGATTTAATTAATTAATAGACATTATTTGTTAACAAACGCAAAAATATATTAATATTCTTTTCTCATTTCAGATACAGCGGTGAAATGAGAGAAGTGGGAATCATGATAGATGAATCGGCTAATTGGTTATGGGACAATGTAAGTTTTATTTTTATTTAAGTTATTTTTTTTATATTTTTCTTCATAATATGTCTAAAATAAGGAAAACAAAAATAGTCATGTTTTCTTTGATAGGTAAGTAAGTCTTACTTAGCAGTAATCCATCAGAAAAGCTGACTTTAAATTAAATTAAAATTTCAATATTTTATTTAAAATGAGAAGAAAACATAAACATCCACAGTTTCTTAATATTTTATTCATACAGAAAAAATATTCGAAACTACCTGTTAATCTGTACTCCAAATGAAATCTTCTTCTTAGACCACCTACCATAGCATTGCAGGTGATCCATCGAAGGAGCTTTCACACCAAATATATATATTTGCTATAATATGAGATATCCAGATAACATTTAAAAAACAAATAAAAATATATATTATACTCGAAATATATTTTTTCTAGGTAATGAAACCAGTATACCAAGCTGGATTAGAGAAGGGCATGGAACACGCGGCTGCTGCGGCGGCGGAGCGTGCATTAGGACCGTCGACGCCCACGCCCAACGCCAATGGGAAACACAAACACTTGTGATGTCCAAAACCACGCCCACGGGCCAGGCCACAACCCCAGCTACGCACCAGACCACAAACCAAGTCACACGCCAGGCCGCAACACAAGTCATGCGCCTGGCCACAACCAGACCCTACGCTTTATACCACAAGCTCTATACTACGTAACTGTAAACATAGTTCCATGTTCGCAGTTAGCTAGTAAAAAGATACAACTAAAATATAACATTGTCAATACTATGGGCATTATTTGTGTGAAATTTGACAATTGTTTTTTTTTTTATTTTTTCAAATTTATATGCAGTTTCATAGTTCCTTTGATAAGGGAAATTTTAAATAAAAATAATGAAGGAATTGTATAATAGGAGGGAATTGTATAAGGAAATATATAATTTCCGAGAGGAAATTATCTATTCCTTGTCTATGAATAGGAATATCAAATTTATTATGGAACTCCATAAATGATTATTAATTTTAATAAGTCTGTAACAATGCAAAAAATATTACTATTTTAACAGCTAGTCAATTGATTACTTATTTTGACAATAAATATTAACTTTTCATTAAAAGGAGAGCCTATTATGAGTGAAAAATAAAAAAAATCAATAATCACCATATAGGCATAAGTGAATGTGGAAATTTAAATTTGTTTTTTTAACATACCATCGGTTGTGACACAAAATGGATGGGATATAAAAGATGTATTTAATTGTAAATATTCACAGGGTCATAGATTCAAAATGGAAGGTTCGGTTTAATAGTTTTAGCGATTTAACAATATTTCAATATATTGTTTAAAATTATATCTTTCAGAGAAGCAATAATATTAAAGAATTTTATTGGTGAAATTGTTTCCTATATTTGGTCAAAATATTGAGGCCGTCAGGGTCTGGCTGTAATAGCGATGGTTGTAGGTTCAATCACATAGGTTAATGAATATATTTTAATTGTTTTCGTTTCTTCGCTCTAGTAGACACATCGCGGCGTTGAGTTCCGCCTCTCAGAGCGCAATGTCTTAAAAGTTGGATGGAAAGTGTGGAATGTAGTTCCTCAACACTATTTTCTCTCTGCCTACCCTGCTGTATGCGGGATACAGCGTGAAGCTGCTGGTTAAAGTGTGCGTGGTGACGTTTTGAGTTAGACTCTAGAATATAGAAAAAAGTTGGTTTTCAGAAATTTTATGGTAAAGGAATGTTGATGGTGGAGGACGCTCCCTGTACAGTTATAGACAAAATATATTGTTAGTTATAGTTTATATATTATTTATAGGTTAATTATGTATTCTTGGTTAATCTAAATGGTTTTTTTTAATTGAAAAGATATTTTTGATTATATTAGAAAAATTGCTTGGAATCATTGCCTTTTAACATCTGCTCTCTCTTAAAGACAATTACAAATACTTTTTAAAGCCTAAAATATTCTGTTTATCAAAATTTCAGCTTAAACCATTTGGATTAATAAAGTAATACTGCTAAGATAAAATCTTTGTGTAACAAACAAACATACAAAATCATGACCGACGAACTGTAAAAAAAACGTGGATGTTTTTTTAACAACTTGCACAAACTTATACTAAAATCATGTTTTAACAGAATCAATGTAAATCAATCACTTGTTGTGTTGCACCCTATGTTGAAGTACTTAAGACTCATTTTGGTGTAAAACTATGTAAATAATTAGTTATTTTGAACATGTCGTGTGTCTTTTTATCTTTTTAGCCCTTATTGTGCCAATATTGAGTCGAATTTCCACTTTCTTTGAATTATATTGTTGTAAATTTTTCAAAGTTTATTTCACTGTTCCATAAGTTGATATTTTTTGTTCTGTTGCCTAATGTTTTCTCGTCTCGATATATGGTTTTATAACTTTTTTTTTCCACATCAAAATAATTAAGATATTATGTTATTTCAATAAAGGACATTGGATTTTTGACAACTTTTTTTTAATGCTTGACTTTTAATCTTTCCTATGATAGCTATATGTTTATTGTTGTCGATTTAGTTTATTCGGCATATTTTTATAATACCTAACATAGTGCCAAAAAAATGATGGGTTATTTTGGTGTAACTCATAAATAAATTTTAGTTTAGACAACTTGTTATAAATAAGTGACATCAAGCGTTTTGTTTTGAATATCAACTTTGAAATGTAAATAGTTTTAATTCAATCATCTAAGTTTCCATCGCTTATTAATTTTAATATTATGTTGTTTGTAATATATTATTTAATTGCTCAAAATAACAATTTAGTTTTTTAACAAATTAAAGTTAAACTAACTTTAATTAATAAATAATATTTTTATAGTTATCAAAAATAACATGAAATATCTCATGTTAGTTAAATTAAATATACATACTAAATCATAGGTCAAATGCATTTTCCTTTTTTATTTTATTTCCTTGTTGTTATCTGTGGTAGTTTATTTGTTTGTATAATAAAAAAACAGATGTCAATTTTATGTGTTCAATTGTGACAATGATTTCTCTTGAACTATTGAAGCTTTTTACCGATTTTATGAATTTGAATAAATATAGTCAAAATTATTTTTTGTTTGTTTTTTAAAGTTATATGTGGAGCGCAGTGTCTTCTTGACAATAGGTTCCTTTATATGTGGAATAAAGCATACAACAAAAAAAAAGAAATAAAATATAATAATTCAATTATTATCTTCGTATAAACATGTAAATTGGCGAAACGTAATTTAATTCTAATAAATATTCATTCATCGATTCATCAAATGAGCATGTAAGGATGGTAGTTATGCTGAGAAGAACGACAACGTACTCGAGTTCCTCTGTCGTCGACATTTTATTCCTTAAATATTTATTGACTGACTAAGACATTAGTCAGTAAAGCCTATTAAGTTATAAAAATTCTTTAATAAAAATTTGTTTAATTATTAAACAAAATGCTTATAGGTAAAAATAAATAAAAATTGCAACTGTTTAACCTATTAATAAGAATAGTGATTAATCGCGTATATTTAGTATTATGTATACATTTTTGGAAAACCGATGTTTCGAACACTTTGCACTAGTCCGTAGTCACGCAAAAAAAAAGTTGTTAAATAATCGTGAAAATGAAATATCTTGCTATAAATAAAAATTCCACTAACAAATTTAAATATTCTAACACGAAAAAAAAAGCTTTTGAAATCGCTCATTTGGTGCAACAATGACTTTGACATTGCACTTTTTGATATATCGCTATATGTAAATATACTCTCTTCTACTCTCTTACGTGAAAATCTTTTGAGCGAAATGGATTTCTTCTGAAGCGTTGCAACAGTTGGTGTTTGACTAAACCAATTATGGGATCATCTATAAATATGTTACATGGCAATTTAGTCCTTTCATTCGTGTCATCTGAAGAGAATTTGTTTTCCTTTTGTCACCGAACTTGGTTAGCCTATGGAAGTTTTTTCGCTTCTATAGCCTCAAGTCCAATCTTTAATAAATTAACTTCTCCCACTTTGTTGGTGAAAAGGTTCATCACCTATAAAATATGAAATTAATTATAAGCCATATTTCTATAATTAGTGCAGTCACTTGTGTACGACTGACGACTGTAATTGATAGGATTAAATTTCATTTTGGGGAATTTATATTTCTAAATAAGTATATTCTCATTTTGCTGATCTGACGGAGTGTGGGAGTGGGAATAAAGTGTGATATGACAATTAAAGTTTTCTGTAAAAAAAATCTGCTTCACGCTACATCTATTATATTATACTATTAACCTAGTGCTAAGACACTCCGCTCCTCACTTTCTGCCGATTTCTGAATACAAATAAAATAAATATTTCATTTTGGATCTGGCTTCATTAAGTCATTACATAATATCTATTTCCCGGTATGCTGTCTTTTTGAGCGTTAACTGAACAGTATTGAAGAGAGGGAAGCTTTAGACGCTGATTTAAAAATCGGGTCTCCCTTTCTCATCTATTTTATAAGATTAATACTTCTAGCCCCATTGGCCTCTACAGTGACACCGGGAGGTTAGGGAAGAGAGTACCTTTGATGTCTTCACCAGACTAGGCTTGTACTCGCAACGATTGCGCTTACGACCAGGAACTGTTCCGTTGCGCCTACACGGCCTCAAGTAAATTTAAGTGCTATTCTAAAATGTATTGAATGGATATAATAGTTATACTTACTCTTTGAGTATTGTTGTCCAATATCTGAGCTAGGACCGCCAAATTACCAGAGATCCTGAATAAAAAAAATTTTTTTTATAAAATCATATTTAATATTAAATGTTTATGTTGTATTTTATTAATATTATTATTTATTTCATTTGACAAAAAAAATGTAATTGGAACAAGCGTGTGAGTAGGTATATTAAAAGAAAAAAATATATATCAAATGTAGTTATATTTTAAACTTTTTTTTTCAAATCTTTAATTTTTAATTTTTTTTTGCCCAATCTAATGATATTTCTTGAGTGGGGATCGCTAGGATCCTAGATCGCTAGGGGATCGATCCTATTACCAGGCTATGGTAATATCATTATGTTAGTGCTAAATGAAAATAACGAACCTGGAATATACCCATAATATGAGTAAAATGAAACAAGAAATAGCCATAACGTTAGCCAGCATGGTCACAGAGTGCAAGCCGAAGACATCAGTGATGGACGCCAGCGCCCACCCGACCAGCGCTCCCATAGCCAGCACGAGCGCCGTGCCCAGACGACTGAATACATTCTTGCTGTCATTACGCACTTTGTACTCTTCGTATTGTTCAGCCAGTTCCTAAATTAATATTACTTAAAATATATTTTTAAGAACCATTCAAGTTTTTGATAATTACTTACTTAAGCTATATGCGTTTTTATCGAGCTACTTCGAAATTCTTATATGCTTGTTACAACTTATGTTATTAGCATCTCAGAAGGGAAAAGGGAAAAACCCATTTTAAGAAATTATCGTTACCGAAGAATGATTAATTGACAAAAGAGAATTCATTCAATTCTATCTATTAAAAATATATTAATACGTACGTATCTTCAATGTGTTTGTCACATACTATAGTAAAACTCTATAGTGATTTAACGTTAGTAATTTTAAAAGCGTTTTTTAATGGCATACAAAAAAATAAAAAACCAGGTAGGTACATCAATTAGTTTATCGCTGTACGTCGCACTAAACTCTTTGCCCCCCATTTTCTTTTTGGAATTGAATGCGAGTAGGGCTTTGTCCTTCGCGCGGACGTGCTCGTTGAGCAACGCGTCGGGGGAGAGGTAGGACCGCGCCCCTCCTGCCGCCTCCTCCATCAACTTCTCGTACACATCCTTGGCTTCCGCAACTGCGGATAAATTGTTTGCTTCTGCTGTTGCCTAAAAGTTAGAATATTATCTATATCTAGATATGACACAATAGAATTATGATATAAAATAATTATCTATTGTTTTATTGTTTTTAGCTTCACGCCGTATCCCGTTCATAGCAGGGTAGGCCAATGGTACCTGAAAACTTAAAGTTACTTAATACTTCGTTACCATTAAGACACTTCCGTAGTCCCATTGTTAAAAGCTAAATTTATCAACTTAGCTTTTAACAATAACAAATTGGTTTCCCAATGTCGTCTTAATAATACTTGGGGCCCGTGACGCCCTGCCTCCATACTCTCGTGTGATGTGTACCAATGTATCCAGAGGCCGCGTTGATTGACGCATAAAACAAAAAACCAAAGGACCTTCACGCGTTTTCCCGTATAGCAGGGTAAACAGAATAAATAGTACGTTATTTGACACTCCCGTTCCGTCTCTCCGCCCGATACGGGACTCAACGCCGTAAACCAGTGATAGGTACATTACCTGTAAAATGGTTTTGGGTTCCGGTAGTGTGGATCCATTGAAGACATTCAAATAAGATTTAAAATATAATATTATGTCCCTCGCCTTGACTTTGTGGCCCCCAATTTTTTTAATTACTAAGTTTTCAGGCTCTGCCAGCATCGTTATAAAATCTTTTAAGTTGTTTTGAAAATCGTCATTTATGTCTGAAAATTACAAAATCTTGTTATGATTATTTTCTGATATTAGGAATTTTTCATGTAAAAAATATGAAATAAGTAAATAATTCTTTTTTATTGTCATGCTGTATCCCATCCCATGCTGTATGCACACAGCAGGCGAGGTGGACAACGCCTAGTGTTAATGTTAAGATACTCCGTTCCCCACTATGCGCAGAATTTTTGAGGCATTGCATGTTGAGTGGCGGAACTCAACGCCGGGCGGACAAACGAAAATAATTATTAATTCGGACGAAACGAAAAACAGAGTGTCTTAATCACATAAAAAGTGATAATTAAATAAGTAAAACTTCACCATTTAGGCTTCCCTTGAAGTTAGGATTGGTGGCGACGGTAAGTCCAGGGTGCGGCATCAGGAAGCATGCAATCTCTTCAAAGCAGCTTACTATATGTTTCCTTAGAGATTGTAGTTCTGGATGCTGATCTTCCTTTATCTGTTAAATAAATTAATGTGTTGCAATATAAAAAAGCTATTGTGTAATTATTTTTCATTTTAGTTAATTTTTAAGGTTCCGTACCTCAAAAGCATTTATCTCGAGATTGAATTGAAATATCTAATTGAAATTAATATCAAATACGGTCCTTCAGGGCACACAAAACTAAGCTTCAAGTCAACGCATAAGAGCTATTCATAATTTGCCGCGTAATCAAAACCTATAGAATGCTTCCTATGGACCTAAAGTTATGAAATTTGGCAAGAACAGGAAGTAACGTTATACATAACTTGGGGCGCGGACCGGACCTCAAATTTGACTCGATGCACTCGCAAAATCTCGGTAGTGTTCACATGTTGTGCGAAACGAGAAATGATTTTTTGACCTTTTAGGATTTTTTTTCACCTAAAACCATCTACGTGGTCATAGTTTATGTATATTTCATACTCAAATATTTTGATTGTGTTAAAACAGAAACTTCATGTTTTTCAATGCTATTTTCAGCTTGATACCTCCACGTAATCTCGAGATAAATGGTCTTAACAGACAGACAATAAAGTGATCCTATAGATCCTATAAATTCCGTTTTTACTTTTTGAAGTACGGAACCCTAAAAATAAATATTCTTACACCAAGTCGTTTCTCGAGTAACTGTTTCCCACCCAACGCGCCGTAAGGATGATCGTAAGGGAAGTTCCAATCGCGCACCAAGAACTGCAGTCTCTGGAACGGTTTGCCTGCGCTGCCCTCTAACGCCAGCCTCCCGTAATCTGTAAACAACTAATTTCCAGCTATTTTAGTATCAAAATAAAAATATACGCTGCAGTGCAGATTTCGGTGGAAAGTGGGGAACGGAGTATCTTAATACTAGGTTTTCTCTGCCTACCCTGCCGTGTGCAGAATCAAATAAGAACTTGTGTAGTAGTGTGTCATTGCCCTGTAGACTGTAGAGTTAGATATGGTATTTTTCTTTTCAGCTTCAAGTTCTATTTAGAGAAACTAGTATCAAAGACTCTCTGTTGTCCACTTTGGAACTCCCCATGAGTTTCTACCCCTGAGTCTCTCTTTTCGAGAGTCTATTTTCTAGAATGAGAAAATGAAAATAATTCCTTTCTCTCAATAGCAAACCAACCCATAAACGTGGCGTTTAAATTTTGTCTCATATTTTCATTTCGTATCAAAGCAAACCATGTAAACTGAAGGGCAGTTCCACCATGGCCTCATATCGCTTCATATTTTTCAGCTTGTCGCTGTATCCCGTTCGACATCCAGAGCAAAGGAGTGAAAATATTAAATATCAAACCCATAACTTATCGGGATATCTATTCAAAGTATACATTATTCTGAAATATCCTTACCTGTAGGTGTTGTAGATCATCTTCTTCAATGTTGGACGACAAATTGTAAATTTGCACCGACGACAGCATAGTGGACATCGCGAACACCGTCGCGTTGTCCTTAACAGTGGAGTTGCTGTCAAACGTTCCTTGCGTGTCCATCAGAAATATGACTACCTGGAAATTTATTTGGTACCATTTAGCATTTTTTCAGCTTCACGCTGTATCCCACATATAACGGGTTAGGCTAAGGTAACCTAGTGTTAAGTCACTCCGTTCCCCATCGTCAGCCGAATTTTTGAGTCACTGTATTTGCACGCTGCGCGATAATAGCCTCACCATTTAGTTTCTGTTAAAAATTATTAAATAGACTTTTGGATTCACTTATATTTTTGCTAAAACAGGGTGTGTTCTAATAACATAGTATTTCACGTTCACTGTGAGATCTATTTTTGAAAACTTGCAGCTGGTGCAATGGAGGTCTTTTTCGGCCTCATATTTATATATATTTAACATAACGCGTAAAGTTTATGAGTTCGATTTCGACGTGATATCAAGTACTAGAACCTTACGCAAATTCTCTATTGCTCCAGATAATTTTATAAATGTACCTCTTCCCCGCTGTCTAAAGTGGCAATAAAAGGTTGGGACCACAACAGCAGTCCTGTGGTGTTGCGCTCGGAGCCGCCGCGCCAGTTGAACCCTTTCAGAGGCTCATCTTTCTTCCCGAGCCAGTCGTCGGTGCTAGGATTTCTTAAATTATACTATAAACATAAATAAGCAGTGATTAATAAAATATATTTTGTTTATCATATTATTAGTTGTTCAAGAGATATAGATTAGTGGAGAAATAAGGAAATATGCTGTTGATAAAGTAATTAAAAATAGATGTAGGATCTATTTTTGAATTTTATATAACACTAAAAGAATTAATTTTAATGTTTCTAACATTAACATTATAATTATATTTTACGTGGCTATAAAAAATGCAGTTTTAATGGAAGTTAAATAAAAAAAAGAAAACATTAAGTATAAGAAAATTTATACAAACCCGTTGATGCATGAAACGCAAAAAAAAGTTCAGTATAAACGATTTGCCTTTTCTAAAAGCCCCCGCGATAGTGATAACCACCGCTGGCTTGTCCTTGACAGCTTCATTAAGGAATAGTTCTTCCATTCCTGCCTCGTTTAAAGAGAACGTGTGGTCCTCATTGGGCGTCAGCACCTGAACACCTCTACCGAATGTCGGGTCTGCCATGGTTACTAAAATTATACAAAATATGTGTAAAATGTATATTTAACTGAAAAGTTAAGCCATCATGGGGCACTGCATCTGACTGTATACGTGAACGGCGTGCCTGTCGTTTCGATTCCAATTGGACGATGCGTGCCTTAACACTAGGTTCCCTCTCTCTGCCATGATACATGCAGGATTTTTTTAATATTGAATTGCGTTTGACCGCATCAAGGCTTATGAGCGTTGATGCGGTCTACGGTGGCGCATGCTTGCATAGTAAGTAAATGTTTGCGTGATTCAGCGTTAAGCTATAAAAACTGTATTTTTTTTGGTAATTTAGTTAAGACACTTCGCTCTGCACTTTCCGCCCGGTGTCAGGTCAGGTACACACATACAATTTTTTTTATAAATTAATTTATTTTATATAAAACATATAATAAAGACTAAATTTAGAATGACAAAACGCTAACGAGAAAAACCCAAACCTTGATACAATATCTTACGACAAGTACTTTATAGAGGCGGCCTCCACTCGATGACTAATATTATACGTTTTACACTGTTTACTATTTTAGTTGATTTGAAAATGTTTATTATAACTGGTTGTACGGTCATTTTGTACAAAAATATATTTCATATAAAAAACATTAGTAATTTGTATGTTTGATTGTTAGATCGTTACTCATAAAAGGTTGTTTTTTTTACACTGCTGTTTCCCACATATAGCAGGGTTCAGGGTAAACAGAGGGTTTCTACGGTGTTAAGACATTCCGTTTCCCATGCATCGCGAAAATTCTGAGACATTGACATCGTGTTGGGTTGTGGTTAGTGGCGGAACTAAACGCTGCGCTTTGTCTTGTTACCAGAGGGAAGAAAAGAAAATATGAAATAAATAAAGAATTACCAAGAGTACAGTAGTAGAATTACAACCCATATTATTTATAGATTACTTTTATCCCAGTAAATGACAAGGCAAAACGACTTATCAATTTATGTTGAATCCATATTCTCATTTTCCTCCAAATGCAATTCTAATAATAGTGAGCGTTAATTAATGATTATATTTTTGCATTTCAGGTTTTTCCTCCTAGATCCCGTATATAGAAAGAGGGAACCTAGTGTTAAGACCCTAGGAGGTCCGTTTCCCAAACACCGCCCAATTGTCAGAACTCACCGCTTATCATGTTATTATACCAATGATTTTTCTTTGTAATTTAAAGCATTAAATCATTGTCTTCTCTACTTTCTATTTATTTTGTGATAACATGCCCGTGGTGGCTAGAAACATTTATAATATAATATGTAAGGATTTTTTGAATCGAGTTTAAGGTTCATAACATTGTTTCAATTTTATTGTATTTCCTATTTTAATTCTTAATTTCCCCACAAAAAATATACTATTCTTTTAAGAGATACTTCTTTACCACCTTTCCATAAAGTTAGGGTTTTATGCCTCTTAAAGAAAAAAGGAACCTTTATAAGTCTGTCTGTCAAGAGCATTTATCTCAGGAACGCTTGGAGATATCGAGAGATATCGTATTTCTACGTTTACTTTTAAAAAAGATAAACCCATTAATATCACAAAAAACGTTTAACTTTAAATTGTTATTATTATTATTAGACAAATTATAATATTTACACAAATACAATTTGTCCTTGTGTTTGCCTATGTGTTCTTCTGATATATAATAAGCTTTATTACTATATAAATCCGTTCAGCATTTTTCGCGTAAAAGTGTAACAAACATCCATTCTTACAAACTTTCACATTACACACATTACACATATTCAGCGGAAAATATAGCTTCTGAAAATACCTACTAATTGATGTTATTATAATTTTTAATTTAATGCAAGAAATTAATGCAATTTATAAACATACACATTTTTATTATACGCTTAAGTACTGAAGCAAAAGGTTCCAAACACTTACCTATAGAATATATTATCTATAAGTAGGCCACACTATTCATAACACTTGCAAAATAACTAAAATTAAGAAAGGTTTATTTAAAATTTTTAGGTAAAAATGTAGATTTATTAGGACAGGACCAGTTCGGTCGCACCTCAGTGATGTTATGCGATTCAGGAGCGAAGGCGAACAGAATGATGTCATCGTCGGAGTCGATGCATACAAGTATAATATGATATCATTGTACCTCGACATCGTAAAATAATATATAAACTTCAAATCGTTTTTTTTTAGTTTCACGGTGTATCTCGCACACAACGGGGTAGGCAGAGGGAATCTAGTGTTAAGACTACGAATTATGAATATACTATAACATATGGTTGCTTGCGAAATAACTGCCGCAAGCAGAGGTAGAGAGGAAGTACAATATTTCGAATGGCCATCATCTATATATGGACCGTTTATTTTGAAAGTGGTGTAAGTCCATTTTTGAGAAAAATGAGCTATCACGTAATTCATGCTTAATTTAATGTATTTTTTTTATATATAACTAGTCCGTTTTTAATTTCTCAAAAAAAACCCATATTTTGAACAACTTAAAATCGGTCGGTAAATGAAATTGCATAATCATCGACATACTAACCTTTAATTTTCTCGAAACAAAAGAAAAGGGACTTACACCACTTTCAAAATAAACGGTCCATATATAAAAGGACTTGTCCTCACTGACTGAGGTAAGACACACGCACAGCCGTACCCGCTGATGGTAGAAACGTGGAATTTGGACAGATGTTTACTTTCGTAATCTGGACATCCACTAAGAAGGGATTTTGTGAAATTTTAACCCTAAAGGGGTGAGATAGGGGTTGAAAGTTTGCATGGAAAAAAAATTAAATCGGCACCGATTCTTATAAAACTTGAAATTTAGATTTTTAAGAGTATTTAATTGAATACGTGTTTCATAGTTTTCTAGAATTCTCCCGCTAAGGGTACAAATAAGGGGTTGAAAGTTTGTATAGATTTTTTTTAATCGGCACCAATTTTTATAAAATTTGAAATTCAGACTATTAAAAGTATCTAATTGAACACATGTTTCATGGTTTTCTAGAATTCTTCCCCTAAGGGTGCCAATAAGGGGTTGAAAGTTTGTATAGAAAAATCTTTAAATAGCCACCGATTTTTATAAAAATTGAAATTGAGACTCTTAAAAATATTTCATTGAACATGTGTTTCATGGTTTATTAGAATTCACCCCTAAGGGTCCAAATAAGCACGCGAAGCTGCGCGCGCCCACTAGTTTTAATAAATATTCTATTCCGGTTCCGGTTGACTTTGAGAATAGACTATGAAATGCGGGTTCTGCCTTATGTTTTAAAGAAAAATATTATGTATTAGAAGGTTTAATAATAAATATAATGTTTATTCTAACTCTTCACCTGTTAAATTATGATTTTAATCATATTAAGTATATACAGAAAACTATGTATCGATGAAATCATCTTTATTTTCCAAATGAAATGAAGTTATGATATTGAATCTGGTAAATCTGTTTTCTAAATACTAATACTCATTTAAACTATCATTTTAAAACGAATAAATTATCTAATTAAATAAATGTTTACAAATATCGATCTGCCGAGGTATTAATTAAGTATATCATGTTTCCTTAATATAATGGAGGGTGCCCATTTAAATAAGATTTCTTGCATTAGCTTGGATTTCTTATATTATACTGTATGTGTATACTTCTTAGTAATATGCAGTTTTGCACCCTTACTGGTCATCCCACATATTTTATGTTACGGGAAAATTTATGCATAATTAAGCAAAAATTTCCTCGAGTCTATAATTAATACACATTACAATACAAAACTGTTATTTTAGTGTGGAAATGGTTATTGTTATCTATTGTATACTTAAAATGAAGAGGTCGACTTTTTTTTAATAATTTTTAAATTTGCAACGATACTATTTTCATGTAACTACAAATTCGCTAAATTATTTTATATGTTCTGAGGTAACTCGTTGCGCAGGGGCACAAGTGTGTTCTGTTAACGCGGCAGATGGTGGGTTCAATTCCCAGTCGAGGAAAGGAAATATTTAATATTTTTATTTCCTCACTCAACACGCAATCAATAGAAAGTAGGGAAAGGAAGTATTTGAATACGTTCCCAAATTCCTTCTGCCTACAGCGCGAAAACTAAAAAAATATGTCTTCTAACGTGGCGTAATGAGAAATCGTCTTGTCTCGTCATATTTCGGTTCGGACTAGGGTGAATGGAGGGAAGGCGAGGGTGGAAAACGGGAATCACTAAGCGCTAGCTGAAAAGAATATATATATACGGACTAAATGCGAATGAAAGTGTAGAGTTGATGGAGATGAATAAAAAGTCCACTCTTGTTTAAAACTATATTCAACACCACTTTTAAGTACATACAGTTTGAACACAAATAATAAATCACGACACAAAAAATACAATAATTACAATAATATTAACAACAATGAAACGCATGGAGTGGCAAGATCTTGGGGGTAGGTAGGCATAAACGTTAAGGCACTTTACCGGTTCGGTCTAAGGCAGCAAGCGCTTTAATATGAATAAACTGAATACAAATACATACTATAAAGTATTAAAGTTAAATGTATGTATGTAGGTATCTATCTAAGTGATAAATAAATAAATAATGATATTGGAATATATATAGTACCCTACATCACTCCCCTCCAGAGGCCGTGTCTAACTCTACGGACGATAATATTACAGTCAGCGAAACGTGAGTGTCTCCCTGACCGAGTAGTCCCATGTGTTTTTCTCACTCACCCTCGCGGAGAGAGAGGGGGGCTGTAACCTCTGGCCCTCTACCTTCTGGCAAGCACGTCTTAGTGGTTGAAGTTGAACTCCGGTATGCCTCTTCTTCTAATTTAAAGGGGGGGGGGGGGGATAAGCTGGGGAGGGATGAGCTTATGCTGATGGGGCGTTCAGCCCAGCCGGGTGAGACCCTTGGTTGTCCAGGGGAGGCCTAGCTTAGGCGACCAGCGACCGCGGTCAGCGCTCAGGAATCGGAAGTGGGATTAGGTCTCGGGGAGTTCTTACTAGGTTTGTAAGAACGGTAGTGTGAAATTCATTATATTTTTTATCATTCTTCACTTTGGGAAAAAGTTTAAATTATTTCGATTCCAAGTATGTTTTTATAAAATTACAACAATGGAGAGGATGCTGCCAGTCGCGCAGTAAAGCGCAGATGCTTAATAAAGTCCTCACTGCAGAGGAGAAATTACGCATTCACTCAAAAATATATTGTACTTTCTAAAAGATTC
The DNA here is from genome assembly GCA_036379175.1 of Heliconius cydno galanthus. Lineage (NCBI taxonomy): Eukaryota > Metazoa > Arthropoda > Insecta > Lepidoptera > Nymphalidae > Heliconius > Heliconius cydno. The sequence goes on along the minus strand of JAKRZM010000815.1, from coordinate 430,893 downwards.
CAAGGGCAACAATGGGAAAGCCGAAGTTATAGATGTCCTGTAGATCGGCCGCAAGCATTTGTTCCTGTACGAGGAGGAGGCCATGATGCGTGAAGTGGAGCCCATCAGTATGTTAGATTTCTTCATCCTCCCGGACAGCCAGCGGCACGGATACGGGAGGATCCTGTTCGATTATATGCTACACGACTTAAAGGCATCCCCTCAAAAAGTGGCGATGGACGGGCCTTCCTACAGCATCGACCGCCTCGTGCGCCAAAACAACAATTTCGCCATTTGCCCACAGTATTTTTCTGTGCTTCCTGACATCATCACGTCGGGGTCACCAATATAGTGTTGATGGAGATAAACAATAAGTCTACTCACGGTTAACACTGAGTATATTCAACACCATTTTAAAATACATAAATAGTTTGAACACAAATCATGACACAGTTTAAGCAAAAGTCAACCACAAACATATTATATATACTTACTTATATAAAAGAGACCACGTTAATTACAATAATATTAACAAATGACTGAGAAAACAATGGAACGTATAAAAACGGGTCGCGTGGCAAGCATCGACTGTCAAGTGTCATATTAAAATATGCCGTCGTCAAGGGGGTAGGCATTAATGTTAGGCGTCCTAACTTAGGATGCCTTCCCGGTTCGGTCGACGGCAGCGAGCGCTTTCATAAATAAACTAAATACGAATACGTACTATAAAATATATAAATTCAATTAAATGTATGTATGTACGTAAGTAATAGATAAATAAATAAATTACGATATTGAAATATATAAATGACAATTATTAAATAAACTATAAATATAAATAATAGTTCCCTACTAAACTATCTAACTAAATCTATATCAATCTTATAATAAAATCGTAACGTATCGGTGTGTACCTAAAAGCATTACAAGAAAAAAAAATTCTTGATTTTTTATGGTTGCCTGTAAGAAATCGCTTCTAGTGATAATGCCGCCATTGTATCTTTAAACACTTCAGTGTATCTTTAAATGAACTGTATTTTTTTTTACTAGTTGTGCAATAAAAAAATATTATTATTATAAATAAAATCTCAGAAATATCAATGTCATTACAGTTTTCATTATTGTATTCAATCGTTTTATAAAAAGTTATAATATTTTAAAGAATGTGGTTTGACAAAATTGCTATATCTGATTTATTAAATTGGCTGAAACTTTACATTTCAGTATAGATATTGTTTTTAAAATGTTATTATTATTAGAAACCGAGAGTAAATCAGATTAGTAAATGAAATTATATGTTCATAATACGGCCGAAACCGCGAGAGGGTCGCTAGAGATTTAATATTATAATATTAATTTATTGGTATTTTAATTGAAAATTTTTGCTTAAAAGTTATTGGGTACACAAAAGAAACATAACAAACATTCACATATATTTATTTCATTTCACATTTAAAAGTAATTTATTGAGGCAATAGTATTGGAAGAGAGGAGTAGTAACATTATAGTCAAACTACACAAACACTAATTAAACTANGAAAATAATAAAAAGTAAGAAAAAATCCTTAAATCGAATCTGCGCAACCTTCCGCAATTGACTTCAGAGCGGCCGAGGCCAAGGCCCGGCTTTCCAAGTATAATTTTAAGTTACCTTTAGTGATGCTAATTAACACATACTGTAGTAATTTATCTGCTTTTTAACATAATATAATATAGTTGTGATATATTTTTAGACAGATCGATTTTAAACAAAACAAACTTACAATTTTTAACTTTTGACTAATTAAAAACAATATAGTCTTTTGATTAACCAACTTTAATTACATATCTACATACTTTAAATATTTTTACCATTTCATTTTTCCATAAATTTTATCTTCTTTTTTTATTTTATGAATGAAAAAAATTAGTTTATACTTTTCAAATAAGTGTGCCAAATGCAAAATTTGAGCGTATCTTTTTGTTACAAACTTGCAGTTCTGTTGATATAATTTCTAATTATATAATCAATTAATTAATATAAAATTATATAATTAGAAATTATATTAATAATACAAAAGAAAGTAAACGCGACGATTGTGAGTTGGGCTGAGCGCGGCGTTGGGTTCCGCCACTCTACATGCAACGCCTCAAGAATTCGTCGGGAGGCGGGGAACGGAAGTGTCTTAATGCTAGGTTCTCCCTGGCTAACCTAATGTGCAGGCTTGAAACTAAAAAATAAGATATTTAAATTTTTTAAACAAAAAATATTATACAAAATAAAAAAATAAAATATCATGTTCTCCTTTAGAATATGTTTTATTTGATATAAAATTTATCAAATAAAACATATTCCAACGGAGAACATGATATTTTAGGGGCCCTTTAGAATATGTTTTATTTGATATAAAATTTATCAAATAAAACATATTCTAAAGGGGCCCTTCCNCAAATAAGTGTGCCAAATGCAAAATTTGAGCGTATCTTTTTGTTACAAACTTGCAGTTCTGTTGATATAATTTCTAATTATATAATCAATTAATTAATATAAAATTATATAATTAGAAATTATATTAATAATACAAAAGAAAGTAAACGCGACGATTGTGAGTTGGGCTGAGCGCGGCGTTGGGTTCCGCCACTCTACATGCAACGCCTCGAGAATTCGTCGGGAGGCGGGGAACGGAAGTGTCTTAATGCTAGGTTCTCCCTGGCTAACCTAATGTGCGGGCTTGAAACTAAAAAATAAGATATTTAAATTTTTTAAACAAAAAATATTATACAAAATAAAAAAGTAAAATATCATGTTCTCCTTTAGAATATGTTTAATTTGATATAAAATTTATCAAATAAATCATATTCTAAAGGAGAACATGATATTTTAGGGCCCCTTTAAAATATGTTTTATTTGATATAAAATTTATCAAATAAAACACCAAAATTAGAATACTAAAGGGGCCCTTCCCTTTAGACCGCATTTGGTTTTCAAGTTCTAGATACTGATCTAACTTTCTTTTCATTTAATGGTATTCATACCACCATACTATACTATTAGTCATTATAGAAATATTTCTTTTAATTAATATAACTTTATTAGTATACGTCAATGGGACATGTGTACTTAAATCTACTTAACTATATGGATAAACTATATATTTAATTGGCGCTCCTAATTTTAATACCAACATTGATATTAATACATATAAGTATATTATTAAATTGGTATTATAAAATAAATCATTTAATAAAATAATTTGAAGAATTAATCTAAGTCTCTCTATAATTTAAATGAAAATAGGAAATTATATTTCATGGCTATGGAATGAAAATGTTATGGTTTAACCAAGCTAAAAAAATACATATTATTTTATAATACTATCATATCAACTTGCACAATATGCAGATTTCTAGAAAAATTAACAATATCCCTATTGATATTAAAAAGGCTGATGCCCTCGAGGCACAGTGTCTGACAGTAAACCATTTCTTAATAGGGGGAATGAAAAACAACACGTTTTCAGGGATCTTTTCTTATATAGAATATAAATTAGAATATGGTGTGACTAAAGGGTCTATGAGAAACTTACAAGAGAAACTATTACACATACAAACATACATACAACATTTATATTATTATCTACAACTAAATATACAACTATATTACAACATTTATAACTTATATCATAACACAACATTAATTAATTATTTATTCTATAAAATAACTGCTATTTAAATTATATTAAAGCTAACTAACATATTACATCAATCACATTGTAACATTTGGATAAGAAGTATGGGTAAAATAATCAAAAGGAAAATAATTAGAAACATAAATTTGACCATTGGATTTGAACCTGCAAGCTACTTCATTTTGTATAAGTTTGTTACAATTTATTTTATTTCCAATAGATGCAGGCTCAAAGGCTTCTATTAACATTTTGACAATAAATATTTTTCGTTTCCTTACTTTTCTTTATAAAATTTAAAATAATTAAGATTTTTTTTAATAATTTTAAAATAACTTTGTAAGTTAACACAATTTCAAAAAATATTGTAGGCCACAATATTTTTTTTCCCATATTTATTCTTACTTATGCAAACAATATAAAATTTGTGCCGATGATAAGCACTAAAAACTTACAGTTCAACCAAACATTTTTTTGATGACATTAGCATAATCTTTATTTATCTTTTCAATATGTGGCCTCAGCTCTGCAGCTTTTTGCAAAGATGCTTTATCATTAGGATCAATGTTTAGGGCTCTCTGGATATCTTCCCAAGCCTCCTCGTACATGTGGAGTCCTACATATGCAATACACCTTCTGTAAAGGGCTTTAATGTTGTCGGGATCATATTTTAGAGCTCTGCTGCAAAGGTCTAATGTTGCACCAAACTCTTCAAACTGAAGCTGACAGTGTGCCATGTTGTTGAATAGTTTAACCTGTAAGTCATTTTAGAAGAGACTATGTGATAGTTGTATATATGTAGATACCTTTCTATTTCAAGTTTTAAAACTATAGAGCCCACCAAGGTGTAGTGAGACAGCATCTGACTATAAATTTAATGGTTTTGGGTTCCATTCTCACTCAGTGGTTTGGATCATTTTTATTTCTCTGCCCAGGTACACAAAATGTATACACTAAAATACAATCTATATACAATAAAATTCTATGTCTAGCCAAAGGTAGAATTAAATGAGTGGAGTTCACTATCATCCTTTACCTGTTGGATTAAATGAAGTTGTAGTAATAAATCTGTCAACTATAAAATATCAAAGAAAGAATATTTGCCCAATTCTTTCATTTTATCATGTACTACCATATAATAATTAAAACTAGCGTAAAGTTATAATATTCAGTAGGGTATACTCACTCTCAAATTAGTCAGCTCTTTGCATCGCTCATCATCTACGATTCCCTTCTCAACAGGTTCTATAGCTACAAGCATTTTTAAAGATTTAGAAAATCTTCTAAAACCGTCAACAATTCTTTTGTCCTTCACTAGTTGAACCCCCCTTTCCTTGTGATGTATAGCTGACTCGTACAGTCTAGCCCAACTCCAATCACTTATAAGTTGTTCCTCAGTAATATCTATCATGTGTATTCTACAAGTTACTTCTTTGACAAGATCGCCGTGAGCATTTTTGTAGGTCATTCTCGCTATAGAAGTCTCACGGTGACACATTTGCTGTAAGACTAACTCGAAATCTTTGTCAATAAAGGCGTCCATGTCACCGATTATAATATTGCCGTCGAATGGAGAATTGAAAATACGACTCTCGGGAATGTTTATTGGACAGGGCCCATTCTTATCCCTGCATTGGACATCGCTAAGTCTGATTTTGCAGCGAGCGTCCTCATAAGGTACGATAGTGAAGTCGCCGGGTCCTACAATAGTTTTGCCTATTTCTCTATCGGGCCGGCTGCTGAGAACCCTCTCCTCGTACATCTTTTCTTATATTATTGTCGCAGAGCGTATACTTTATAATCACAATAGACACTATCAAAAAATAAAAATGCTAGCAACAGTTGCCCCTGCAATTAATATCGACCGAATTTTCAGGCTATTTTTTATTTATGCTAAATTCCAGTTGTCAAGTAAATCGCTTGACAATTACCACATTGACAACTTGACAAGTGCTTAAATAATATTTTTAGTTATTACTAAATATAACTTTTATAAATTCTTTAAATGATTGTAAATGATTATTTGTATTTATAATTTTTTGTGCAATTGTTCACTATGAGATATTTAAATAAAATCATAAAAATGAATAAGTTATTACGTTTGAAAAATTCATTTAGATTTCGTGCACTTAACTGCCAGTGACAGCTGTCAATGTCATTTACAAAAGTTTGACAGTCCTGGACCCCAATATTTTTAATTTTTATTTTTAACCTTGTCTTAAATGGTGAATAATTGTAAATTTAATAAACTTTACAACTATTTATTTAATATTTTGTTTAAAACAAATGTTGAAAAAACAATCATTGTTTGTAAAATAGAAATAAAGTTATAAAATAGATTTTACTATTACTTGTAAATTAAAAAATAACTATAAAAAGCGAACATAATTAGGTAATCTTTAAAATATTTACAATTGTAGTACATTTTTAGCAGCTCCTGTTTACATATGACCCTATATAATTTACAAATAATATTTTTATATCGTGAAAAAAGTAACCTCAAAATATAAAATATATTTTTTTTTTCAGGAATAATGACGCTTTTACTTAAAAGCGTATGGCGGAATGTATTAAGAAGTAGTCAGTTGAGTAATTCCTCATTACGATCTACAAACTTTTCAAATGGTAATATTACATTTTTTTGTAGATTATTTGGATAATTGATAAAACTTGATGTTATACAGATTATAACTTAATAAAATAAACGCAAATTCATGCTCATTCTTGCTGTTTTAGCACCAGTAACGGACATAGCTCGTGTAAAACCTGTGGATAGCATCATGATGTCTATTAAAACTGCTCCTAATACAGCAGAGGTATTAGCGGCAGTTCAAGCACACCTACCTCTATTGACCCATAAACATTTGCTGCAAGCATTTCGAAGCTTATTTGAATTGCAGAAGGCCAGTAAGTGAGTAATTTAATATTAAATTAAAAAATTATAACCTAGCAAAAAAATAACTATCATGAATAACCAAATGATTTAATGAGAGAATACTTCAACATTATTTAAAGTGTTATTCACAAAGTAAGAGAATGAATGAATTAATGTAGCAGGACTTTACCCTACATGGCTTGGAAAATGTCCAAGTACTTTACTTAATTAGGGATTAAAAGCTAAACCAAACTGTTCTTTAATTACATTATAAAAGTATGTGAATGTTCCCATGCACATACACACAACACCAGTAAGTTCTGTTAGAAAATTTGGAGTTTGGGTAATGGTTACTTTGTCAATTATTAGGTAAAAAGATGCAAAAAATAGTACTTGATTTTAGTTAATTTATAAAGCTTTATTTTTTTATATGTTCTTATGAATAATATTAGAAATAACTTTATCAATTCAGACACTTAGCAAGGTTTAGCCCCCAGGTTGTCACCCCTAAATCCTAATAATCTATAAGCGCCTATGAACATAGTAGCAGCAAATACTGGTTTTCTTCACATATAAATCAAATCAGCTTCACACTGTATCCCACACACAGCAGGGCAGTGGGTCCGATTCCCATTCGAGGGAATTAAATATTTAATATTTTCATTTCCTCGCTCCGGTCACCAAGCAAAGAAATAAAAAAGAAGAAAAATACAGTGTGAAATTGAAAATAAAGTAAAATTAACTTCTTTATGATTTCAGAAACAGTGACAACGAAATCATTACAAAAGATCCAACATTCAGCATGCTTTGTCAAAATTTAAAAAAACAAGCCAGAGTTTTAGACGTAAACGAAGCAATTGAGGCCATCAAAGTACTATCTTTTCTAAAAGTCCCTGCCAACTCCATTATATATCAAACGATGCTGCAAATGATAAGAAGTAACATCAACTTGATGAACACTCCACAGATCATGTTCCTAGATTTCATTCTTACACAGTGCAATGAAAAAAGTCATTTGATTGACGCCCTCAAGTTGGCACTGCCTCTCGCATTCCAGATACACTTGCCTTTAGAGCTGGATAGCAGAGATCCTCAGCTTTTACGTGAAATGTTGGTATACTGTTGCACCCATGACCTACCTGACCGGTGTGTAAACAACGTGGTCACAGGCCTTCTCCTGAACGACCAGAATTTATCTGCCCAGATGGCGAAATCCATAGTTTGGGCGTTATGCCTAACCAATTGTTCTGAAACTTTGTTCCCGACTCGAGCCCAACTCTTGCATATTTGCTGTGATATCCTGATACATTCTATTGATGATTTGACATTTGATGATATACTTCGGACCGCTGCTAGGTTAAAGGCAAAGGTGGCGGATCGATTTTTTGAATACTATAACATGGAATTGATGGACGCCATTGGTGACTATGTTGTCGATAATGACGTCGAGTTTGAAAAGGCTTTGCTGGTTGCACGAGTTTTGTCTAAAATTGTAAGTTGTTGCTGTTATTATTTTTTTTAAGATTTTCACATTATTTAATTTTTTTAAGGTACAATAAAGTATAATTATTATTATTAAGCTGCGCCTTTCGTCAAGATTTTTCAGGAAATGCGGTTTAGTGAAATATGCAAATAGAACTTAGTATTAGGACACTATGTTTTTCATTTTCCACTCATTTTGGCGCTTGTCCTCCTTACCAGAGGGAAGAAATAAAAATAATAAATATTTCGTTCCCCTGAGTGGAAATAGAACCCACAACCGTCGTGTCACACAATAGTTCCACCGGGCCACGACGGTAATAAATTTATGGTATTCATTAATTAATTTTATTTCCTTTCATTATTTCAGTCACACACTCACCTTAGATTGATAGAATATCTCTGTAAAAATGCAATAGCGGATCCAGAACTACTATCCAACGCCCGTACAAACATACTTTTCGGCTTCATAAACTGCTTATCAAATAACAATTTCACATTAGAATGTGATCAATGGCTGGAAATTAAACGACAAATATCCGAAAATCCCATCTTGAATTGCACAAACGCTGCCTTGCCGTGGACTAAGGTGTGCCTTGAATTAGCCTCACTAGGACATTATGAGGATAAAGTTCTGGAAAAGATATTTTCAAAGGAATTCCTTGATGAATACCTGGCGAGGGAAAATAACACTTTGGATTATATACAGTTGCTCACTTTGAATGAGGCTGTGACTTCATTACATAATGCCAGTTTTAATTTGCCAGATGAAATTTTGGAAAAAGCTAAAATTATGTATCCAATACACGCATTGAGTGGTGTGGTGGTGGAACACTTGGCTTTAGGACTAGGTGGTAACGAGTTTGTGGCCAGAAATGTGGTGTTATCTAGTGGTCTAATTTCAGGTTTGTATATATTCTTATTGTTAATCTTTTTTATTGTACACTTTTTTAATCTGTATTTGCAATGATTAGGAATGCATATTTTAAGGGCTCCGTACTTAAAGGGTTAAACGATACCCTTTTACTGAGATTTCGCTGTCTGCCTGTCGTCTGTCACGCCAGCTTGTCTCGTAAATTTTGATAGACAGTTGAAATTTTCAAGATGATGTATTTTTGCTGTGGCTATACCAATATATACTAAAAACCAGTATAAAATAAATATTAAAGAAGCTCCCATTCAACAAACATGATTTTTATCCTTTGTATAGATGATGTTACTAAACCTTTCGTAAACGAGTCCGACTTGCACTTGGCTGGTTTTTTTACCTTAATGCATCTATTATGGGGAACATAATAGGTAATAAGTTAGAACTTTGTACCAATTATACGAAAACGAACGGTCTGTCCTACCTTGGTATGTGTCCTGGATACATTGAAAATTTGAAAAAAAATATTAACAGAACTCAATACTGTACTTAATCTTTTTTTTTTTTTTTTTTTTCATTTATTTATGTACCACACAAGATAGAAAGTACAGAAAACTTATAACAACAGGTAAAAAAGTGTACAAAGGATAACTTATCTCTAATAGAGATCTCTACCAGAAACTTATCTTGTTACCAGAACGAATAAATTTAAATATCTCATTCCCCGAGCAGAAATACATCTGATAGCGTCATGAACTACTGACACTACTGACTATTTATTATACTTTATTCTTCTAATTATACCTNTAAAATAAATATTAAAGAAGCTCCCATTCAACAAACATGATTTTTGTCCTTTGTATAGATGATGTTACTAAACCTTTCGTAAACGAGTCCGACTTGCACTTGGCTGGTTTTTTTACCTTAATGCATCTATTATGGGGAACATAATAGGTAATAAGTTAGAACTTTGTACCAATGATACGAAAATGAATGGTCTGTCCTACCTTGGTATGTGTCCTGGATACATTGGAAATTTGAAAAAAAATATTAACAGAACTCAATACTGTACTTTATCTTGTTACCAGAACGAATAAATTTAAATATCTCATTCCCCGAGCAGAAATACATCTGATAGCGTCCTGAACTACTGACACTACTGACTATTTATTATACTTCATTCTTCTAATTATACCTTTTTTACGCTGTACCTTGCACATCTGCCTACCGAAGATGGGACCTGCGAACCTATTGTTAAGTGGCGGTTCTCAACGCCGCTCCATGTAACTTGAAGATTTAGAAGTGCTTGTTCCTAATTGAATAAAGACAAATTTGATTATGCTTTATATATTTTTTGCAGATACATTAGTTTGTATAAAAGGAGGCTGCCCAGTAAAGTTGCCAGCTACAGATAGTGATTCAAGAATACCTATTGAACAATTAAATGTGCCTCATGGGTCTATTATGTAAGTATCTATTCTTTTTTGTTTTATTTATCTTATAGCGTTTTCATGATGTATGTTATATGACTATTAAAAACGAATAAAAACGAAAATTAATGCCTATGAACGAAAATGAAATTATTAAGAAATAGTCGCGAGTTATATATTAGGATCGGATAATCGAGATTCTACTGTTTTAATATATTATTATGCTGTTTTTTGTAAAGACTTTGATCTTAAAATTGATAATATTAAGAATAAAAAAAGGATATTTGCTTTTTTTTTCAGTGTGTGCATATTGAATTTCAATCAAGGTTGTTTTTCTATGAACAGCAATCGCTTGCGCGGCACATTCCGCCTCATATTAGATATATTAGAGAAACAAGGATATGCCGCGGTTTCATTAAATATTAATGAATGGATGACCACACCGACACACGAGAGGACGCCATATTTGATGAGAGAGATTGGCTATAAATGTGGTGAAATGGGCTTAAAGTTGTCAGCGACTTAATGTGAATTAAAATATTTATAAGAAATTTTAGTGAAATAAAGGCTGATTTTGTTCTGTTTTATAATATGTTTATTTCCTATGTGGTGTTTTTGCTTTGCAAATAAGTCTCCGTAACATTGGTTGTAATGCTATGTAAATATTAATAAATTACATTTTAATATAACATTTAACCAAATTTAGTTGGACAAAGCATACATGGGGGTTTTGATACACGTATTGACATAAATAACCTTAAATTAAAAGTGAAGCTCGTTGAGCTAGACTTCTCATTTATTTTATTATATTTACCGTAAGAATTACAGTATTCAGCTTGCCTACCTCCTAAAAGGTAAGTAGGCATTTCAAAATATAAAAAAAAATAATCTGGCATCCCTTATTCAAATGTCATTACGTATTAATTTATTTCAATTTGACACAATTGTACATGTCAAAACATTTATAATAACAGTTTATTTTGAACTGCAATCTATCGCTGTTATCTTTGTTTATTTTAATAAATACTATTGATCTCTGACACGATCGTTCTTTGTTCATTTATTGTTATTTAGTATGCACTAACGGAAGAAAATAAACGTAAAAATGACTTTTTACACACAGTCGAAGTTCCTAATATTATTATTTACATTTATTGTGTGTGAAGCTAAATATGGATATGTGGAATGGATAAATGGAAACGCTGAAGTATTAATTACGGATAATTACAAAGACATATCCGGTGTATACATCGCAAAAGCTACTTACAACAACGAAATTAATTCGACTGGGTAAGATATTATAATTGAATATATAAATTTTAAAAACGAATAAAGATTATTAATTGAAAGCATATATATAAATATTTCATCACAAGAATATTATTGTGATGAAACAGTGAGCTTTAGTGGGACTTTGCCACTACTTTGACATATTTATACTTAAATATTTGTGTTTTATTGGTCTGACTAAACAAGCACTAAGACCCATTCCCCATCACTCAGTCTCTAAATGGAATGCCAAGAGATATCTACAAGGTTTACTACCTTTTTGATTAATATATAGAATAATATTTACCAATGAAAAATTTAACTTTTCTTTATTTTTTTTTCTATTTATTTAAAACTAGCGGCCAGCCCGCGGCTTCGCCCACTGACTTCACCCTAGCTTACGCTATTTTAAATTATTAGGTCGAAATAATCTCATTTCATTCAACACTGACCACGCAGAATAACTATACCGAAGCCGTTATATTAATATCTCTTAAGGCTTAACACTCCAGGTGTTAGAGTTCCATATCACCTGCTCTAGATCTTTATTTTAATTGTGTGGACAAAAAATCTTTGTTATCAATTTTTACTAATATGCTATATTTATATCTCTTAGAGATTAGAAGGGCTGNGCATATATATACATGTTTCGTCACAAGAATATTATTGTGATGAAATAGTGAGCTTTAGTGGGACTTTGCCACTACTTTGACATATTTATACTTAAATATTTGTGTTTTATTGGTCTGACTAAACAAGCACTAAGACCCATTCCCCATCACTCAGTCTCTAAATGGAATGCCAAGAGATATCTACAAGGTTTACTACCTTTTTGATTAATATATAGAATAATATTTACCAATGAAAAATTTAACTTTTCTTTATTTTTTTTTCTATTTATTTAAAACTAGCGGCCAGCCCGCGGCTTCGTCCACTGACTACACCCTAGCTTACGCTATTTTAAATTATTAGGTCGGAATAATCTCATTTCATTCAACACCGACCATGCAGAAAAACTATTCTGAAACCGTTATATTATATCTCTTAAGGCTTAGCTGGAGTGTTACGGTTCCATATCAGCTGCTCTAGATCTTTATTTTAATTGTGTGGACAGAAAATCTTTGTTATCAATTTTTACTGATATGCTATATTTATCTCTCTTAGAGATTAGATGGGCTGCTAGGGTTCCACATCAGGTACTCCAGACCTTCATTTTTGTTATGTGTGTAGAAATTGTTTGTCATGTTGTTCAATTTCTCCAAAGGCAGTATAATTTTATCTCTTATAGTTTAGACAGGCTGTTTAGGTTTCACATCAGGTATCCAGATTTTGGTAAAATAAACTATAGCCTAGATGTTTCCTAGACTTAACAGAAAAGTTTCAAGTAAATCCATCCAGTAGTTCTGGAGATTAGCATGTACAAACAGACAATTCTTTTTTGTGGCTCTGGGCTCTATTATTGTTCCTAAACCCCTCAATTATTATTTTGTGAATATATTCAATGTACAGACACACTATTTTTACTTCTTTATTACATGTATAGATGTATAGATTAAAAAGGCCATTTTATTATTAAAATATTTTTACCAAATTTCCATATGTGTAAACACACTTGCCCTCCTCATTTATTTATTTGCTCTACTTAGGTCAATGACATGTAATCAGGTTTGAAGTATTGATAGAAATGTAATTTTAGTTGTATATTGCAATTGCATTTACAATTAATTTGCAATTAATTTGCATAACCTGTCCCTACTGTGCTTTGCCTCAACATCAGTGAAGAAATAAAAATATTAAATATTTAGTTTTTTCAAATCGTAATCATGCCCACACCTGTCATGGGGACAATCACACACTTGTGACCCTGCACCACGACTAGCCTCAATGTATATTTCTAACAAATTTGATATTATATGGTTTCAGTTGGGCTTTCTTAGAGTTACATACTTCAACTGATGCTAGTGATGAGAAACAAGCATATGCTGCTGGATTCCTTGAAGGTTTTCTCACTAGGGATTTAATATGGATGCACTGGCAGAATATGTTGAAAGGGTAAAATTATTAATTATTTTATGATTTTATAAAGCACATCAATTTAATAAATATAGAGAAACTCTATAAATTATTCAAAACAATGATTAAAATTTATAAAAAAACATTGATTGCACAGTCTATTAGGTTAAAGTTGAGCTTTGCTTTGAAAAGTCACACAAATGACTTTTCATCTATAGGTGGGTGTAACATTACTTGATTCTCCTATGCTGCTTCATACTGCTTTTTGATAAACAACCTGCACCTATACCTCTTATAGCAATATCACACATTTCATTCTTAATATTTTATTTTTTATTTGTTTGGACAAACGAATTATAACTAATCAAAAATGGGAAACTATGTGTGTAAAGCAATGAAAAAAGAAAAAAATATGGTATGGGACATTTCTAGGTTCAGTTCCCAGTATAAACCAGAAGGGTAGAGAGAGGGAACCTACTACTTACCTAAGTACCTTCCACTGCTTCACAATAGCTTAAAATGTTTATATAATTTTTTTCATATATAATCATTTCAGATATTGTCACAATAAAACAGATGTCTGTGGTCTTATTGAAGAATTTGTTGACCAAAATGAAGACTACATTGCTTCCATGGTTGAGAGTAATCCTCTCAATCCTTACTGGTATCAGGTAAAAATATATTTTATTAGTTTCTTTTACACATATACTTTTATAATATACATAGTTTAAAATAATATTTATTTTATATATACTACTTTCACATTATTCACGGGTTCTCAGTGATTAAATCTACCATCATTGTATTTACAGTCAGTAGTTGTCCCACTGCTCCACATTGGACCCTTGCTATTAAATTTATTTATCTTTTTAAAAGCAATAATTTTATGACGTAACCAAAACGTTTGTATTTATAAGAGTAAAACTTTTTTGCAGCTTGACGCTTTTAGCGAACAGGACAAGCAGTCAATTTTTTTTCTTTTTTCATTTTCGCTCTATTTGAAAAAAAAAAATATAGCATGAATATAAATTAGTGCGTATAAGAATTCGAATTCGACGTTGCGAAGTAGCTTCGTGGTTTAGTGGTCAGACCGCTTGGACGGTTTCCAAGAGACGCGAGTTAGAATTCCTCCAAATTTTTTTTTAAACGTTGTCCAATTTACTATAAATAATTTTCTATCCAAACCCTTTAAAAAGGGCAAAATATTTGTTTTACAACTAAACTTATTCTCAATAAAAACATTCCAGGTGAAATTATACTACATTCAATTGGAAGGTCTCACTGCTGGATATAACAAGGCAACTAGAAGTGCGTACGAATGGCTCACCATCAGGGATATTAAGTAAATCAACATTTTACTGTAAATACATTATTAATTTATATTATTAATATATTATAGATAGCGCGGCATTGAGTCTCGCTACTCAACACGCAATGCCTCCGGAATTCGGTGGAATATGGGGAATGGAGTGTCTTAACACTAGGTTCCGTATGTCTACCCTGCTGTGTGCGGGATACAGCGTGAAGCTAATAAAAAAAATATATTAATATATTTGGCGACGTGATTGTTGTAAGTTCAATTCCTTTGAATTATTTTCATTATCTCTTTCTGTTAACAAAACAAAGTATGGCATAGAGTTCTGCCACTCAACACAAAGTATCTCTAAAATTGGTTGGTGCTTGGGGAGCACCTTGCTATGCAAGAAAAAGCAAATATATGAATAACTCTGTAACCAGACCAGAGAAATGAGAATCAACACACCACTTTCTACACAAAATTTATATATTGTATGTTAAGTGGCAGAACTCTCCGCCATGCTATGTCTTAACACAGGCCTAATGAAAATAATGCATATACTTATATTATAGTCAGTTAGGTGCTGAGTCCATAATGCTGTCGTGCCTGCATCTTGGGCTTTGACTCTCTAATTAGTATATCTATTTTCAAATATTCCCAGATGGATTAACATGTTAGGAGACTTAGGTGAGTTAGCCATGGCAATCTCCTTGCCTAAGGAAGAACAGGGTATGCTCTTCGGGGAGCACTGCAGTGGACTAGTCAAGCTGCTGCCAGATCTGTCGGATTTATACACTTCTCATACCACTTGGAATAGGTAAATATGTTGTTTTCAATGGTTCTAAATCTTAAATTGATTATTTTATATAAATGTATAATAAGGCCACAGTAGCGCTTTCGCTTTGGTAGATAGTCTAATGTCGATTCCCGCTATTTGTCATTCAATGAGTAGAATTTGGGCGCAAAACGGAGAACAGAGTATCTTCTTTACACTAGGTTCTACTTCGCTCGCCTAGCCTGTGGTAGGCGAGGCAAAGTTCATTTTAAATTATAGTTAATCTTATTAGGTTCTTTTTAAAAAACATATTTAGTGGAGGGCGAAGTGTCACACTAGTTATTAATGCAGATGAAAAAAGTATACATATGAACATACATAAAAGTAGAGCTTATTATTTGTAAATGTACTGTGTTTATTTTTATTTTTTTAATAAGTATATTGGCCTCACTTCGTTTTTCACCATCCGTTCTTTTAATAACATATCGGGTTTTAACAAATATTTATTTTGCTGTCATATACTATCTATTAAATTTTCCGTGAATATTTTCTTACAGTTATCAATCGATGTTGCGTTTCCAAAAGGTTTATGTACTGAACTACAAGCTGTCCCCGGATAGCGACAAACCATTGCCGGGACGGAAGATGTCCTTCACATCCTATCCTGCTTTTGTACAAGTAATTATTATATTTGTTTATAGCTTTACGCACTTCCTCTTTATCAGAGCGAGGAAATGAATATATTAAATAATGAATTCCCTAGAGTGGCAATCGAACCCGCAACCGTCGCGTATACAGTCGCACTCTCGTGAATATGAATCACGACGGCCTGACAAAACATATAAAAAAAATATTATGATGTCGAAATTATAGACTAAATATGTTTCATCGTTTTGTATCGAAACTTGAATTATATGTACAGGTTGGTTATAAATATTACTAGCTTTTTCCCGCGGTTTCACCTCTGTGGTCATGTGTAATAACTAAGAGATGTGTATGACATATGACACGATCTAAATGCGGGAGGTGGTGACTTTACCCGCAGGTACAGTGTGACCGCGGAACATTGAAACGATAAACGTGATGTAAAAAAAGCCTTTAACCTGCCTCAACAGATGGGATATTCATTACACATATTTTTTGAGGCGAGTCGTGGCGCAAGAGTACAGGTGTGTAATTGTAAACGGTTGTGGGTTCGATGTCCACTCGAGGAAATAAAAAGTCTTAAAACTGGGTTCCCAGGTTCCCTTCGCCTACCCTGCTATGTAAGAAAGGAAAAAAAATCCTGAGATTAACTCGTTTAACTATGTAGCTTTATAATAATAGGTTGGGGCAAAAGTATTTTCGTATTTTGAATGTTAACTGGCAGCTTTTAATACTATTAAATTAAATATATTCTGAAGCTGCAATAAATTTAAAAAAAAAACTAGTTCCCGCCATTTTCCAATTGCTTTTCAAGCAAGCAAAATGAACGTATTTGACGAAGAAATTCGGTACGACTGTGACGAACGCCGCGAATAAAATTTGAGCGGTTTACGGAGTGTGAAAGATGAGTTAGTGTCCTTTGTTTGGACAATAAGAAAATACTTTTGCCCAAACCTAATATTAATTAGTATAGATAATAAAGGTCATATAATTTTAATTGTAAACGTGTAATTTGCAGTCGACAGATGATTTCTACATATTATCATCTGGTCTCGTGGCGGCGGAGACCACCACAGGGAACAGCAACAGGACACTGTTTGAAAACGTTAAACCGGAGGGGCAGGTATGTATATTATTTTAATAAATTGTTTTAGTACACTAAAGAAAGAAGATATGATGAGGTGTATTTTTTATTGTGATAAATTTGTTGAAAAAAGCAGCTTCACGCTTTTCATTATATGAAGGTCAGAAGGAACTTTGCCCTTTCTCTACCAAAACGGGATAATGAGAATAGTATAAATTTTCTATTCAGTGTTGCCAGACTTTTTCTTAAGGAAAAGAGGCTCTTTTAAAAGTTTTTTTTTCACTCAACGCGGGACTATGACCAGTCCCGTTCGGAACATTTAATTTTGGGCTAATCGGGACATATAAAATTGGCCGTGATAGCTGACGGGAATGATGGTTTCAATCGTCTTCATCATCATCATCATCATCAGCCTGTTCTCGTCCACTGCTTAACATAGACCTCTCCAATGGCACGCCACTGAGCTCGATCTTCAGCTCTCCTCATCCAACCGTTCCATTCCCCCTGAAAGGTAGTTACATCCACTAGTATCGGGGTTACGGTCATAGTGTCAGTTTGCGTCAAAACGGCACAATATATGTAAGTTACTCTGTATACATTTAACATTAACTCACTGTTATATTTTAAATATAAATATCCACCATATTGTTTTGGTTTTTTTTAGTTATTCGAATATGTGCGGGCAATGATAGCGAATCGTTTGGCCACAAATGGTGAAGAGTGGGTGAAACTGTTCAGACTTCATAATAGTGGCACTTACAATAACCAGTGGTAAGTTTCTTTTATAAATGATGAAAAAAAATATTGTAAGACTGTCCATTTCACATTAGCCACTAATTCAGATTGTGTACGCTAGCGGAACCCAACGCACCATGTTTATTTAAGTTGAATATTTTTTTAAAAAAATATATACTCCCAAGGTAAATACATATATATAAGTTTTACGCTGTATCCCGCCCTTAGCAGAGAGACAGGGGGATCCTGTCAAAATATTGTAGTGTTAGTGTCAGAGCAAGGAAATTAAAATATTTCCCCCGAGTGGGAATGGGACCCATTTAATGCTAATTCGGCAGAAAGTGGGGCAGAAATGGAGTGTCTTAATACTAGGTTCCCTCTGCCTACACCGTTGTGTACGGGATACACCGTGAAGCCGATTGATTTATTTATTTTATTCAATTTTATTTCCCTTCCCAACCAAAATTGAACTTGCAGCATGATATGTATTTTTATAATCTTAATTACTTCTAAATTGTTCCAATTTCTGTCATCTCCATGTTTTAATTGAATATAAACTATAATAACACTTGAAAACTATATTTCTTTTGTTATTTTATTTAAAAAAATTCTTGTGGCAAATAGGAAATCCTTTTTCATATAATCTAGATAGTAATAATCCATTTTTTGTTACCTGTTTTCATATATTATAAACATTTTTTAAAAATTTGATGTAGAATTCAAATGTATACAGGTATATAGTAGATTACAACAAGTTCAAAGCGAAAACTCCTAAAACTCCTGGAAAAATTGAACCTGGACTATTGTGGGTGGTGGAACAGTTGCCGGGAACCACTGAGGCAGCGGATCTGTAAGATATATAGCGTATATTTTATAATAAAATAATGTTTATCTATAGTATTCATATTTTTTTACAGACGAAGAATATATAATTATTATTATTACGATAAATATAACGCCATATAGACCAATATTAATTTAAGATAGATATTAATAATTAAGTGACAATTTTTGACAACTTCTTGTTATTAAAAATGAGGGAACTGTATAAAATTCTTAATTCTCAATGCGGAATCAAAAAAAATATACTACTATTAAATATATTACTATTTTTTCCTATAGAAATATAGGAAAAAATAGTAATTTATAATTATATCACATAAAAAAAACCGTAAGGAACTTTTTTTTGTACTTCATACAAAATGAGCGTACAAGCGTAAACTTGAATTTGTCAACATTCATAAGTAAACAAGTACTTTCTGTTGACAGGTACAATCATGAAATTGATTGGTACGGAACATTGTTTTACATAAGTACATATTTCTTCCAGAACGGATCACCTAAAGGAGACAACATACTTCCCGTCGTACAACATTCCGTATTTCCCGAGGATATTCAACCTCAGTGGTGGTAATGAGCGCATAGCGATGTACGGCGATTGGTTTGGATACCACACCAATCCGAGGGCAAAGATGTTTAAATTGAAACAGGTTAGTACGATTTTTTTACGATCGAAAGCTGGGCGGTGCAACTGACGTAGTGTCTTAACACTAGATTCTCTCTGCCTACCCTACTATGCAGGAGCGTTGTTTTTGAACAAAATCTTCCCATTTTTAAAAGGACACTAGAAAAGCGTGGGAAACTCAACATATGTCCTGCCAATAATGCAGTATAAACTAATTTTCCCTATTTTCAGGCAAATATTAACAAGATGAGCGATATGTTTGCAACGATGCGATACAATGACTATAGATATGACCCGTTGTCCCGTTGCGCTTGTCGTCCCCCATTTAACGCCGCTAACGCAATTGCTGCCAGAAACGATCTCAACCCTGCTAATGGTATGACTTTTTAGATATTTTATAAGAAAATATATTTAGAAATAGAAATGTAAATATTTTTCGATTCTTTTGAAGTGTTCGAAGTGCTTACTATGTATTTTCATTTTCTTCTTTTTGTGAATATTGATGTGTAAAAAATAAATTAAAAAATAAAATTTCACACTTTTTCCTTTCTTTCTATTTTTTTTTTATCCAAACTGAATTACATTAATACCTACACCAACATTACTGATATAAATTATTCCAATAAACAAGATTTTATCTTGCTTCTAAAAATCTAAAAGTAAATTATTAAGAATTACAAATAATATCTCTAATGTAAATAGGTACATATCCGTTCAAAGCGCTAAGCCACCGCAGCCACGGTGCCATCGATGCGAAGGTTACCAGTTCGATTCTGCGTCGAGCATACCAGTTCCTTAGTGTTGGTGGACCTCCTTATAACGTGTCACGTGGTGTACCGCCCTTCCAGTAAGTTGTGGAAATTTTTCGTTTATTTCAATATTTCCTATATATTTTAAAAGATATTCTTACTTTTTAGCTTAACACAGTAATCTCGCATATAGCAGATCAAGCAGTGGAAACCTGGGACGTGGTAAACTCTCCTTTCACACTCCATTTCCATTAAGACATTCTCGAAGCGTACCGTGTTGAATAACGGAATTCATATGAAAATGAAAATATTAAATATTTCACTTTAGCAAGTGGGAGTCGAACCCACAAATCATATCTTAAATTATTATTAGCATCTAAAACATGTACAATATACAGGTGGAAGAGGCAGCGCTTCTTTTATTGAAACTGCATATAGGGTAATATATTTCAAACCCACACCTAAGAAATTAATCAAGGTGCCTCAACAATTTGGACGTAGGATTTTTTTTTCATTTCACGATTTTTATCCATACCTGTATTTCGTGTGACGCACACATACGTGTGCGACGTTTCCGATTTGACAGGTAAGTGTGTGCGTGCCTATGTTATACTTTACAAATGGCGTTTTATTTTAAAACGATAATTTTATTATTTATTTTGTTTGAAAAAATAACTTTTTCATTTTTGATAATTATTTTTTTTCCGAATTATATTAGGCTTTTATAGAGTAGAACTGTGGTTTCATTTAAAGTGGTGCTGACAATTCCACCCTGTATATGTTATCAACAACACGTTGAACTTACAACCATCAAGTGTACCATCTGACTGTTGCACTGCGCAATGATGCTGAAAATACTGATAGCTATAGAATATTTTATTTAAATTAAAATAAACTAAATCAGCTTCACGCCGTATCCCGCATACAGCACGATGTTTACTCTGAAGGAAACTAGTGTTAAGACTCCGTTCCCCACTTTCCCCACTTTCGAAGCATTTCGTGTTGAATGGCGGAACACAACGGCGGGTTTTTCCCTAGGTGCTAGAGCGAAGAAATGAAAATATTAAGAAATAATAATTCATTCCCTCGATTGCAGTTCCCTGCAATATAATATTTATTTGTTTTTCTTATAGATGGAGTAAATTCGATATGGGTACTTCAGTATCTCACTTGGGACACCCGGACTTGTGGACATTTTCACCCATACTGCATAAGTGGGAGTGGGATTGATTTTAATTTTAATACATACAGTAATTGATTTACTTTGATAATTAAGTAATAAAACACTATAGTAGGTTTATTACGAATGTTATATAGATGTTATATATATTACGAATATTAAGCAATTTAAAACAAAACTAAATTGATATAATAATTTTGTAGTTTTAATAATTTGGGATTCAAAGTAATCAGGCAACTAATAAGTTATATCTTTTCTAAATACTAATTAGTAATACCACCTATTAAATATATTGAGCAAATAAATTAATGCCTTAACCACAACTCCTGAATGGTTCATATATTAAAATTTAAAAATATATACTAATGCAGTGAAAAGTTGTTTGATATTTTATATATAGTTAGATCTTGCAAACAAATTATGAAGAACTTAATTAAAAACTATAATTTCAATTTCATAGTCAATATACTTTATTGTTTGAAATATAACTGAAAAAAGAATAATATGCTGTAGTTTGATGTGAGGATGATTTTAAAATATTTTTTGTCAATTTAGATCGAGAGATGCTATTCGCACTAGCATTCTGCATTACCAAAGTACGTTTGGCTAGTCGGGGCCATCCTGAAGTTAGCCGTAGATGGTTGCGCAGATATTATTAGTTAATTTTTAATTATTTATAACATTCTAGAATTTTAACAATGCTCGAAAGCTTAGAAAGCCTAACTCGGAGTGGCCACAACTGGTCAGCCGTGCTGTAATTAGCTGAAATGTAATGAATTTTCTTATTTTATCTTTTTTTACCTACTTAAAAGTAAATTAGAAATTGATTCACTTTATCAAGTATAATTATTAAAAATTTCTATTTAATATTATTTGATACAGTATATTATGATTTTATAGAAACTAACTTTCATTGTAAATGTATTGGTATTCCTTATCTTTAACTTTTTTTGTGTAAATGAACCTTGTGATATTTTTTTATACATTTGTAATTTTTAATATATTTTTCAAGGAAGTACTGTTCTTTTTTTCACCTTTGCACAAATGCTACAAAGACATTCAAAAAGAACATTTTTTTATACTTGCATAGTATTTCACCATAACTAATAAAAAACTTCTAAATACAATGGTTATTTATACAGGAATCACATTTAGCCATCATATGGTGAAATTTTTTTAGCCTTATATTCTATATGCAGCAGGAGACAGGATGGAAATTGAACCCACAATCATCGCACTTATAGTAATTATTCTTATAGCTATAGCAGGCAAGTAGTATTCAGTGCACATTTAAATTAAGGTTATTGTTCTGTATTTACCAATTATTAATGTAAACTAATATCCTAATACTATTCCGTAAGAGGAACTTCATTTAAAAAAACTGCTGGAACAAAAAAATATTAATATGTTATTATTAACAATATTAAAAAAAGTATTTTGCATTTTTTAACCAGGACAGAAGAAAGATATAGTGTGTTTAATGGTGACACAACAAAAGCGATTTGTTTCACTAAAGTCAATATTTTTCAACTTTATGCTGTACCCCACATAGAAACGATGGCTGAGGTTATCTAATTTTGAGACATTCGTTTTCCCATACACCACTTAATTTTCGAGACATTGCTTGTTCAGTGGCGGAACTTAACGACATGGTTAGATTTGTTACCTGAGCCAGTAAATAAAATTAATTTATTCCCTCCAGTAGGTATGGAACTCACAACCATCATGTTTACAGTCAGATACTGTGCCAGATGACCTTGCCAAACACAATAATTCTTATAAACTAAAATGTAAAGGACATTATGGATATTTAAACAAGGTTATTTAATGTTTAAATTTTTAATATACTCGTAAATGTACAATGGAATGAGTATTCACTAAAACAAAATATAAATTACGATTTACAATATAAAGAACTTACTATTAATAAAAAAAGTTTCTAAATAGTAACATACATTTAATATTCTACTATAATTTCTTGTAATTCATTTAAAATTAATAAATTAAATAAAAAAGAATATTTGTTTTTATAATTACATTACAGATCTCTTGATAAATATTACAAAGCTGTCTTACATACCGCCATAAAAAAATGCTTAAAAACAAATATTTATTAAGTAAATTATAAATATAAATTTATTATCCATACATTTAGAAACAAATAATTTAAAGAAGCGGGCCTCAAACTTGCGTCTTTCGTAAACCATCAAAGCACTCTGTATTCATATATGTATGCTTTATACAGCTTACTTTCAACCAAATGATCATTTTTAAGGAATATTCTTTGGGAATTAGAAATTTGTGACATTTTCCAAACAGAGATACTTACACCAAAAAATTAGTATAAGCTTTCTTACTGGCAGCAACCCTGCTGCCTGCTATGTGCAGGATACAGCATGAAGCTAAAAAACTTATACTTATTATCTGGAGATATTACATATTGAGTGGTGGAAACCAAGATCGCGCTGTTGCCTCGTTACCAGAGAGCAGAAAATGAAAATACTAAATATTTTATTTCCTCAATTGGGAATCGAACCCAATACCTGTCCTCTGTGTCCCTCTGCCACAATGTCGAATGCCAATTGTTGATGTTTCTAAATGCTTTATTTTCCTTTATACATAGTTCTTTAAAAGTATATTAAACAAGAATATATATTTTATTTACTTTGAGATTATAACAGCTTTTTTTATAAGAAATAATTGTATTTTATTTCACTTCATATAATAATAATTAATACATTTTTAGATATTCTCAAAATTAATAGATTTCAGGTATATTGTTTTTCTGTCTAAGTTGTTAAAAGTTTAAGCCCAAACAATGTTTTATAATAACGTAATTTAGATTTTTTAATAAAATGTAGCTACTCTAATGAGTTGAGCATAAGAAGCTGCTTTAGGACTTTGGTCTGGGAAGTCTCTCGGATCTCACCTGCCAGGAACATCTCATCTACTACTGTATATACCTGAAGTTTAAACATAATATGGTTATTGAGGAGAGGGATCAATAAATTTAAATTGTTTTCATTTTCCCAGAGCCTGGTATTGAATTCTGCCATTTAATATACAATATTTAAAATTTGGGCCAAATTAAAAGTATCCATATGAAATTGCTTCTTTAATATAGATGTCATGATTCAATTGAAACAAATTTTTACTATCAACTTTTCAGTTATATGGACCTTTTTAGCTTCAAAGTGTATCTGGTACTTTGTAAGGCAGGCAACAGAGTGTTAAGACACTCCGTTCCCATTAAGATTCTAATATTCCCCATTTTCTGCCGAATTCTGGATGCATTGCTTGCTAAATGGCAGAACTCAAGGTTGAATCAAACCCACAATCAATAATTGTTTAACATTACCTTATAAAAGTTGAAGACAAGGTCCAACTCACACACATTATGGAAGTACTCATTGAGGACCTCCACAAAATTGTGTATAGCTTCTAAGTAGCAGAGATTATTGTCATTGACATCTACACAGATGCAAAAGTAGAGACCTGCATATCTTCTATATACAATCTTGAAGTTTCTGAACTGAAATTTATTTAAAAATAAATATTATCAATATGAGGCTGATGTGGTGCGGGGGCATGAGGGTGTGACCATAACATGATGGTTGTGCATTCAATACTCACTCGAGGAAAATAATTACTATTTCTTAATATTTCAATTTTTATGGGATGCAGCGTGATGCTGTTTTTTTTATTATTAATATCTAGTTATAATTGGGACTATGTCTGACTGTAAGCACAATAGTTGTAGGTTTGACCCAACTTGCACCCTCTGGTTAACAGTAAGCTTCACTGAGTGAGTATTAAGTTCTGCTACTGAACATGCAATGTCTGGAAAATAAGACAGAAAGTAAGGAACAGAATGTCTTAACATTAAGTGTCCTGTGCCTACCCTACATATATGATACAGCGTAAAGCCTTTTTATTACTAAATATTATACGGCCATTATATAAAAGAAACTTAAAATAACCACCATATTGTTCTTGTGAAGTATCTGATTTTACATAATTATCATTTAAAGGATATTGAAGGACATCATTTTGCAACAGCTTCTCTCTTTCTACCACACATAAAGCAGAAAATATGTAAACAAATACATATAAGATTATTATTTTTAAAAGGCATTTACTTGGTTTAATACCATATAATTTGACTAAGAAGGATCCTTACCTCAACAAAATTGGTGTGTTTCGCATCACGAACAGTGACAACCGCATGAACCTCCTCTATAAGCTTTTGTTTCTCGTCATCGTCAAAGTTCATATACCATTTAGCTAACCGAGTTTTACCCGCACGGTTTTGTATTAAAATGAAGCGAATCTTAAATAAAAACATAGGACATGGTTAAAGTATATATAATATTTAAATATGTAGTTCTACGATAACAAATATTATACCATTTTTGAAGTTTTTCACCAAATTCCAAACCTGGGATAGAATTAACGCCTCCCTTTCAGCATCTGATTGTCAATTTGTCACTTATCTGTCAATGTCAACTTGATTTTTTTTTCTAATTTTTGATAAATCAATAAGTGCGGGGTGCGGTATCGTACTGAACGTACCGTACCACTACCACTTTTATTACGGATAAAATATTAATAATTGAATACCGTAGTGTTATTATTTAAATTAATATTTATATTATAAGACTATAATTTTTGCAAAGAAATACATGTATTTCTAATAAAGAGTATTCTTGGTTTGATTTAAATCAAGGAACATAATACTAGGTTAAAATAGTTAATAATTATAAATAGTTTTTCGTTTACACTAATAAAAATGAATATATAATATCTAAATACGTTTATATATACTTTAAAGTTTAAACTAATTAATCGAACTATTTATTAATTCATATAATAAACCTAATGTTAATCCTTAATAGGTTACGTATATATTTATATATTAAATTATATATTAAATTAAATATTATTTATAAATAATATTTAATTTTTATATGGTTTAATTATTTTTTGATTAATGTTTATGTGATTTATGGTCCAACGGACTTGCCGTTGGTGTGAACTTGTGAAGTGTGAACTGGCAATACAAATATCGAGTTGTTTTTCAATTTTAGTGGATATTTGACGTTGCTGGTACTTGCTCGGTTTTACTAAGTTTTCACTTATCATCAATGTAGCGCCTAGGAATTTACAATATGTTTCTAATATAAGTAGTTTATTAACAAAACAGAGGATTCCATTTAAATGACGCCAACCAAGACTACAAAAACCGAAGTAGAAATGGTGATAAGAAATAGAAAAACTGTTATGAAAGACGGGATAATGACAATGTCGGGCATCGGTGAGCCTTCAGTTTTCCACGCTTTGGTGGTAATATTTTTGGAATTTTTCGCGTGGGGGCTGCTCACCATGCCGATAATATCGGTTCTTAACGCCACCTTCCCGGATCACACGTTTCTGATGAACGGACTCATAATGGGTATAAAAGGAATCTTGTCGTTCCTGTCTGCGCCGCTGATTGGAGCTCTATCCGACGTGTGGGGGAGGAAGTTCTTCCTACTAGTGACTGTGTTTTTTACATGCGCGCCCATCCCCATGATGACCTTCAACACCTGGTGGTTCTTTGCGATGATAAGTATTAGCGGTGTTTTTGCCGTGACCTTCTCTATTGTGTTCGCGTACGTGGCTGATGTAACAACAGAAGCCGAGAGGTCACGCGCCTACGGACTCGTGTCAGCGACATTCGCTGCTAGCATGGTGATATCGCCGGCGCTAGGCGCATATCTAATGGACTTGTACGGAGAAGGCCTTGTCGTCGCCGCTGCTACTGCTGTGGCAGTTCTCGACGTCTTCTTCATAATGGTTGCAGTTCCTGAAAGTCTTCCTGAGAAGGTTCGCCCCAGTGGTTGGGGTCCTGCTATTAGTTGGGAGCAAGCTGATCCATTTGCGGCACTCAGGAAAGTTGGTGCAGAGCGCACAGTGCTCATGTTGTGTGTTGCTGTGTTTCTATCATACTTGCCAGAAGCTGGACAATATTCGTGTATATTTGTGTACTTGAAGTTAGTGATGGGCTTTGGGGTGGTGCAAGTGGCTATATTTATTGCAATTGTTGGTGTACTTAGTATTGCAGTGCAAGTAGTACTTGGATTTTTGATGCGGTCCCTCGGTGCAAAGCATACCATCATGGTTGGACTCTTGTTTGAGATGATGCAGCTTATGTGGTATGGCTTTGGAAGCCGCACATGGATGATGTGGGCAGCCGGAGTTTTAGCAGCTCTTGGTTCACTAACATACCCAGCAATCAGTGCTTATGTATCTGTCAACAGCAGAGCAGACAGACAAGGAGTAGTGCAAGGAATGGTGACTGGGGTACGAGGTCTATGTAATGGACTGGGCCCAGCCATGTTTGGAGTTATATTCTACCTATTCCATGTGGATCTAAATGAGGAGCATGCAGTTCCAGGAATAAACACCAGACCAAACGATGATAAGTATGTGAGAATGGTACCTGGACCTCCTTTTGTACTCGGTGCCTTGCTTGTAATCTGTGCCCTGCTTGTGGCTGCATTCTTACCTGAAGATGGCACTGTAGGTGGACGTCGGGCTTCTCCAGACCTACGATTTGAACTGGAACGTGGACGACGCGTTGCAGGCCCTCTGTCTCCCTTAATGGCTCCTGAGTCTGCAGCTCTCTAGCTAGCGGCTAAGGCCGGAAGAGCGGCCAGTGTTTAATCATCGGGCTGTACGCCAAATGGCGTCCAGGAGAATGCATTTACGAAGGTACCAAAGCGAACTCTGAACAGTGAGTCCATATTCTATGATTGCACCGTCTACATTCCTGCATACCATCTGTTTTATGCTTTTTTTTATCCAATACCGAAACTTGTTCATGTTTTTAAACTTTATACTTAGTTTTGTATTCACTGGTTCCCGAGGGGACATGTACATAATTAATATAATAAAATCATAAATTTGTTTAAGATCTTCTGTTTCATATTTTGAACTCTCTATTACACAATATTTAAATATTTATTTAATACAATTTCTTGAAATCATATTATATTGAACTGACAGGAAAGGAAGGAAGTAGTAATTGCATTTTGCTTCTGCATGTGTCACAAATCATGCTTCTCATATAATAAGAAGTTTATTACAGCATAAAGATACATACATACATTTTGTTTCTTTTCATTATATGTAATTAATTACATGTAATTAAAACTAAAAATTCTGATGAGAATTCCCAAGTTATAATAATTTACACATATATAAAACGTAAAACATTCTGTTAACATTTATAATAAATTAATTATAATTAATTAAATCAAGTATAAATTATATCCCCAAAAAGCTAATATGGCTTGGTGTAATTACCTACTTACCTTATTTAATAGTTTTATTTTAGCTTCACACCATGTCCCACAACAGACTAGGCAGAGGGAAACCTAGTGTTAAGCAATCAGAGCGAGGAAATAAAAATAATTAATTCCCTGAGTGGAAATCGAATCTATAATCGTTAGGTTTACACTTAGACGTAGTGCTGCTGCGCCACAACGCCCTCTTAATTACTTGTACTCTAAGTATAAACAAGTGACTACCTTATTTATTTTACACAAACGTTTGACGCATAAATAATTTATCTTTATTGTAAAAACCATTTATGATGTTGCTTGTCGTCAATTTTTATGACTATAAATTTCCACAGAATATAAATGTTAAATGTTCTAAATTAATAATTCTTTGTTACTAATGCTATTTACGAATCCAATATTACCTCTTTTATTTTATTTTTTTTATTTTCTTTTGATACAATGTCATTCATTTAAGCGAATGAATGACATTGTATCAACTAATGGCACAGGTTCAAAGCCTATTCTGATTAAATTTATAAAAAAATAATGAGTTCATAATGTTAAACATAATAATATATAAAACAATTGATATTGTGTAGTGGCTTCGTAACTCAGCTACCTAAATGTGATATCACAAATTTGATACAGATAATACGAAAACAACTACAAAAAAGTAAAAAACGTATATATGCAAATGAGCCATCTCATCATAATTTCAATTATTTTCTTATTATCCAAGTAGAAGGTCTTATTTCGGTTTTCCTCAATTTAAACTACGTTACAAGTTCGCCCGACGCCCGTGCAGCCTTGGCGGGAGCCTTCACCTTGGCGGGATTGATTAAAATTGCAAGTTAAAGTACCGCATTTGTAGATTGTAATCGTTCGGCTTCTTATCTAAGTCATTGTCGACAGATGCATTCTCTATGGTTTTGTTATGAAAATGAAAGTAATACTGTTGTATAGGTTTATATCACAAATGGATCTATCCATAGTATCCATGTAGTGCTTGAGAATTCTCAGGGACAAAATATCCTATTCTTTCCCCAACCGGCGTAGCTGCAAAAGCCAGTAGGACTATCAGTATTAGTCTCACATACAAAAAAAATCATAATAAGTATTTCATTTAAAACAATTAAATTGTTATATGAGAAATAGGAGCTTTGCATCCGTTTATACAATTCTAAACAAAAGCTGAAAATGTATCTACGTACAAGGCTATTTGCTCAGGACCGAAATAATAAATACCTGCCTCTCATTCTGTCGACTTTGAATTGAGTTAAGGGAAACCATGTTGACTTTCCTTTGACGTAGCCTGTCGAGATAAAGAGGTTTTTAAGGAGGGCCGGAGTCATTATTAACTTTGTATATTGACAGTTACTCGGTTAAAGATTGCTGTTTAGAATAATTATTGTTTTCGTATACAGTTTAGACAGTTTAATAAGGTTTTAAGATGAACGTTTTCTCTCTTTTTTTGGTAGAAATCAAATATTTGTATGTACATATTCATTTGTTTTGTATTATGCAAAGTGGGTAGAAATAGTTTTCTAATATATTACCCCGTTCTCCAGATTTGGTCTATTTTTGGTCTATTGGTCTAACTATACTGAGGAAACGGTCTTAATTTTAATATTTGACATTAAGATTAAAAAGAATTCCTTACTTCGTGCGTCATGATTTATTGTAGACGTATATATTTTTTTACGGTAAACGAATTACTAATAAGCCTACAATTGCCATCTTATTGGATACGCGTATCAAAATTTATGTGAAAAACATTAAACTTTTCTGTGAACAATAATTATTTATAGCTGTACATTAGATACGAAACGTGTTATTATTTTTTGTTCATCTTTAAATAGACATTTTTTGTTCAGTCATAACAAGAACTGATGATGGTGAAATAATTTTAATTTTAATCTTTGTTTGTTTTCCCCTTAAATTCATTAAAGCGTTTATTATTTATAATACGTATCAATTGATATACCTCTGCTTCAAAAATCTCAAAAACTCGAATAATGGATGGATTCGTTTGAAATATCTACAAAACAATCTTTGTACAAATACAAAACTAAAAGTATATTCAATTAATAGAGATGAAATAAATTAAATTTTCCGTATATCTATAATATCTATGTCCGTTTATTATCTGTGGCAGCAATCCTGACAGAACAAACAATCGGCGATATACCGCGAATATTGCGACATAATGACGTAGCCATTTAACTGACCTTATTTATAATGCAAGTGTTTCCACATCGCCAGATGAAATTAGAAAAACGACAATTCTATATTGTATAGAAGAGATGTATAGGTGTTTTATTGTACACTATAAAATACGTAATCGCTGTTTCTATTATAAAAAAGAATTGTTCGGAATTTTTAAAAAATAATGAATCATCGCAAAGTTTTGATAAATTTCGTATCCACAAAATGAATTAAGATAGTTATAGGAAGTTAAAAAATCTTTATTGTTTTAATTTTACTCTATTCCTTCTCTATTCTTGAATAATGTTGTACTATTTCTAACTGTACCAAGAAAACAACCAAATAATATAAATAAATATTTTCTATAGTAGAATATGAATTACTTTATTCACTGAACCACATTATTAATTGAACTCTGTTACAACATCATAACATCTTATTTCATTTTCTCAAAATAAATAGCTTCACGAACATTGCAGAGTAAGTGACCTGATGTTAAGACAGCATTTCTCACGCAAATATTCAATAGTTTCATTTATTCCTGAAATTTCTTAATTTATCTCTGGTATCGGGCATAGTGCGGCGTTGGGTGCCACCACTCAACCCGCATTACCTCTACATTGGGCGAAGAGTAGGGAATAGAGTGTTTTAATACTAGGCACCCTCTGCCTACCCTGCTGTATGCGGGATACTGCGTGAAGCTGAAAAAAAATGAACGTATAAATTTTCTAGTGCTCTATATTTTTTAATCAACCTTCAAACCGCGTCGATACAGTACCTACGTGCTGTTACAATGGCGCATTGTCTACGGTTTTCCTGCCATCAACACGATCGCGAAATGCACTTAATGCAAATTGTTACGTCATTTAACACTGTAAATTTAAAGTTAAACTTATTTAAATTCATTTTAAATTATTCTAACCTATCAATTGTATTTGGGTCACGAAAATTCTGAATAATAATTTGATAAAGTTCAATGCGGTATTAAGTTGCAGGGCCAAATATATATTTATCGCATTTTCATTCGCATTTATCAGTATAGGCAAAGAGAACCTATTTTCCACAAACTCCAATTTTTGCTTTCGGCCCGAATTCAAGATTTCTTCTCAGAATGTAGAACTGAAACAATTAATTCCTCGGACAAATTATTAATGGCAAATATTTAGAAAATCAAGTGGTTTATTACTAGGTCTTGCTTGTTTTTTTTAAATCTTAAATAAAAACAAATAAAAATTTAATTATAAATTCCGTTACGATTACAAAAAAATAATATTTAACTTTTTTTAATCTTCCGAAAGTTAAAAGGCGTGAAATGAATACCAGCAGGTTTTTTGTCATGATTCATTAAAATTAAAACAAAAATATATTTATACCTATCTCCTTACAATATATTTTTTTATATTATAATGAAAAGATATTGAGTAAATATGTATATTTATTGTAAATAGGTATATAAGTGACTATCTTATTACATTATACAAACCAGTGCGGCGATGGCTTCCCCAACAATGTAAACGTTTCTTAAACATGAAAAACAGAAAGAAAAACAAAGTGTTTTATGGCCAGCACATGCTCTTTCCCGCGTAACCCGCTCTGTCTACATGAACCGCCCAAATTCAGACTTAAATCCACTGTCCGACTGTACCATGGCATCTTATCAGGTTCTTCCTATCCGCAAAAATAATGCATAATTATACGTAAAGACGAAATATGTGCCTCTTTTTGACACACATTTTTTCCTATGGTCTCTTTTTACCGTTTTTTTATCTCCTTCGTGTGTTTTCCATACAACGTGACATTAGCGAAGTGATTAGTGCTCAACCGGCACGCTCGAAGCGCCATAAACTAAGAATCGAACCGAAGACGAGGTATTAGTAATATATTGCATAACTATTTACACTGAGACAAATTAAATATATTGGTAAATCCGCTGTCTCATTGATATACTTGAGAAATATCCTCATTAAATTACCCGTTTTTGTAAGGAAAAAGAAATATACCTACGTGTTTCTAGGCTTATAAAAGTTATTTGTGTTGAGGCCGTTGTGGCTTGCTTGCTTGCCGAGCTTGATGACTACAGGTTCAATGCCCGCTTTAAGGAATGATTATATTTAAAATTATATAATGTCCCCGCTCTGGTGCGTGAAAGTGGCATTATTTAAAAAAGTTAAATGTTATTTTCTCGGGATTTAACTAACCTCCCACTTTTATTTATTCTTAGTTTAATGTAAATTTAACTAAGTAAATTGTACCTTTAATATTGCGTAAAAAATTACACCTAATAAAAAAAAATTAAAGCACTTGTAATTTTTTCCAAATAAAAAGACAAATGACAAACCGCAGGTGTGTTCTGACTGCCGTCATTTCCTTCGCGCGTCTTACATCGTGCCCTTATTAAATCTCCCCTCGCACATGTCAAGGCTAAATAACTAAACATTTAAATAAAATTGTTATTAGATATTGTTTATGCAACAATTTTTGTTTACCAGAGTCCATCTCGATTATTACATAACGATATTCTCTACTAACACTATAAAAAAGGATTTGTTTGTTTAATGGAAAGCGAATCTGGAGAACAAATCTCAGGAACTATTGGTTCGAATTCGTATAATCGTTTAATATAAAATTCGACGTTAGATTCTTCCACCGTAAAAGCATTGAGGCGGTAAATTGAGGATGTAGCGCGACTCTGACAGAAAGTACTTAATACAGAAATTATTTCATCAAATATTACATATAAAATTATTAAAGTAGTTCTATAACGATTAAACTTTATATTAGGCCTCAAGCGAGTCGTTTAAACCTGCGACTATAGGCTTGGTAGGCTTATACAAACTAAATTAATAATAATAAGACAATATAACAATTTTAACATGTTTTCAGTTGTAGACAAAGATACCTAATCTTTATTCTAGCATGTAAACAATCTTACATAAATCAAGTTGACTTTCAATTATTAATTATATGGGTTAAATTCCTATTTCATATAATATTTTTATAGGAATTTACCCACACCATCGACATTTGCTTTAATGGTACTACAACATAAGAAATATCGCCATTAATAAGATATATATTTTTATTTTAGGTAAATACGGTATATTGTACCTAGTCAAGGCCAGTCGTGGCGCAATGTCTCCAAAATTCTGCTCAAAATGAGGAACGGAGTGTTTTAACACTAGGTTCCCTTTGCCTACCCTGCTGTACCCCGCACACAGGGTGAAGCTGATTTATTTTAATCTTAATTAATAGGTACACTATTTTGTGCCTAACAATGGGTTTTAAGTAATGATGAATTTGCGGTCGCATGGTAGAACGTGACAGATTGGGCGTGGAACGTTTCAACATTAAAATGCTTGTGTGGCTTTCGAAAGGAATCTGTGCTGTGGATTGTTGTGGACGCTGTCGTGGCATATTTAGGACGATTGTGATTGAACGTGATGATTGTCAATTCAAATCCTACGCTAGGAGCATTTATTTTTATAATACACAAATATAACTTTTATCTACGACTTCGAACGCGTGGTTAAATAAAAATAACTTACGGCCTCCGTGAATTGACTATACTAAACAGAAATATTTTTTAATTCAATGCAGTAGTTCCTGAGATTATCGCGTTAAATCAAACAAATCTTTCCTTAGCCTTTCCAATATTATTAGTATTACTAATTTCTTTCTGTTATACTTATAAATGAACGAATATAAATAAATATATATTTTTAAAACGAATATTTCTAGTAGGTAAATAAAATGATTTCACAGCTATTCTCTCAAGATCTGGAGAGTTTGTTTCTACGAACAAATAACGTCTATCGTTCAACACCCACGCTTAGCTGCCTACACTGTAGGTACTCTCCAAATGGTTTATTTATTGTTTATATACAAATACAATATGTCACCATATTTTTGAAAGGCTGAAAATACTTTATATTTATTATAAATTTATTTAATTTAATTTATTATAATATTGTATTTCCCGTCTCTGGTGAATATAGTCTGGTATAATGGGAAGAAACGGAATATCTCAACATTAGTTTCCCTCTCCTGCTATGTGAGTAAAACTTTTTTTAGTTTCACGCTACTACTATTTCGTACATAGTAGGGTAGGCGCAGGGAAGCTGGAATCCGTTCTCACTTTCCCCGAATTCATTTGCGTCTTAATTAGCGGAACTTAACGCCGCACTGTGCCACTTTACCATAGCGAGAAAATGAAAATATTAAATATTTCATATATGTTGACAGTTGTGTGTTTGTGCCCCTGCGCTTTGATTTTGAGGCCGAAGGAAAAAAGGCCTAAAAAAGAAATCTATGGCTTGAAATGAGAAAAGTGTGAAATAAAATATAGACAATTATATACCTACTTAGAAATATTAAAGACATATATGTAATTAAGTCCTTAATCTAAATGTCACCTGAAGCAATATAGCCTTGAATCGATGAAGTCCTCAGGAATACCGACGAGAGTCTGCGAGAGTCCACTAGAGCTTTACAAAGATGGCCGACACTCGAAATATTGGCACTCCCATTTCACATTTCAAAACCACTCCCCACTTCACTTTGATTTAACACTTAAGATTTTAATGTTGTTCTCCAAATATCTCAACACTTGTTTGTGTTTTGACAAAATGGTTTGTTGTTGCGTTAAGTTTTTTCTAAGTTTCGTGATTAATTGTATTTACTTTAGGTATTTTATTCTATAAATCTTTACGCATCTAAAGGATTTTGCGGGTAATGTAACAGTATTATTTTTACCAGCCAATAAGTAAAAATAAATAAATAATCAACAAAATTTACAGTTAAATTGTTACGTACACAACGACAAAAAAAACTCCCGGAAGTCCATTTAACTTGGAGCAAACAAATTATCGGGAACCTTATCGCGACCTTCGCCGTGTAATTGTGGGTACCTATTATACCTACATTGAATAGATAAGATGTAAACGCTGGTTTCCCTTTTCATTTCTTTAAGAATATTTTAAGAAAATACTACAATCACATCTGTCATCATCTAATTTTTTTAGTGTTACTTTGTATTCCACACATAGTAGATGAGGCAGAAAGGACCATTCATTTCCTTGTGTGAGAAAGGACACACACAATGGCACAGCAATGCGTGCATAAAAAATATAATAATACATAGATGAGATAATTAGAATTCATGTTTTAAACTTAGGTATATATTTATTCGTCGTATAATTGAACCTTGGACTTTAATCACTAAATAATGAACAGCAACATCGTAAATTTTCCACAAGCTTAGGATTCCGTAGGATCAGAATCTACGCAGGTGCTTCTATCTGGTGATCAGTCATTCCTTTAACTTTCACTTTCTTTTATACTCTTACAAAATTCCCATTCAACAAAAGTACTTGAGACTCGACAACGGTTGTAACGACATGCCATGTCGCTATTAGTCTCTTATCATTCGTCGTTCCTTCAGAAAGTAACCTTTAATTTTTATTTAATTATATAGAAAATTATTTTATTTTCACGCAACTTAACCATTAACAGTGAACGGAGACAGTAGTGCAAAGACACTCCTATACACGCATTCCCACGGTGGCAAAAAGTCGGCGACGCACCTCTGGTGTTACACAGTCGTGGGCGACTTTTGACTTGCGCGTTCGCAAAATCGCGTTCGCGGCGTTGAGTTCTGCCACTTAACACGCAATGCCTCCAGAATTCGGCAGAAAGTGGGGAAAGGAGTGTCTGAACACAGTGTTCCCTCTGCCGACCCTGTTGTGTGCGGGATACAGCGTGAAGCTGACTTCGAAAATTGAAATTTTTATATTTACCTACATACTAAACTTACCTAGGATAGAGAGTGTAGGGTAGCACTAAGTAAAGATTTCTAGAAATTCCTATGGGAACGGAAAAATCATGTTTTTTAATTTTACATCTTAAAGTCAACACAAACAAATTTTCACGCTATGACTAGTTATTCTTGTGTCATTCATATTTTATATTAAGACTAACCTGTTTAATGATATGACCGTTGACCGGAGCCAGTGTCGTTACCAAGCCCGTGACCTTATCTCGGCAATAAATATAGCTTTATCGTGTATGTAGGGACATGCAGATAATTATTAATATCATTTTATATAGAAATCAAAGGAAATGAGAGAAAGAGGGCAAATAATACCAAATTGTACGCCTTTATATATGTCTAAATGAAAACGTTGGCTGGCTGAAAAAATATTGACAAAGTGCTTGTTTTTTTGTATTGTTATTATTAATTCTCACTTTTCTTAATGATAGGTCAACAACGATGCATAAATGCTCGTATATTTTGATTGCGATGACATAGCCCCGATGCCGAGATAAATGCTCTTGACGGACGAAAAGACAGGCAATAAAGTGATCCTATAAGGAATCCATATTTTTCCATTAAAGGACTCTCAGAAACATAATAAAAGAAAGTAGAGAATGGAAGGTTACTGAGGGTTCTTATAAAGTCAAGTTTCAGAAATATTTTACCCAACTCAAGTAGTTCTAATCGTAACGTTAGGTCTGAAAGAAAAAGGCCGTTGGACCTAAGATAAGCGGTGCACCTGCTGATAACAAATTGTTGCCTACATATGTATGTAGGTATGTCTTATATAATGCGTCACCTTAAAGTCCTAAATTGTTGAATTGGTTTCTTTATACGTAGCCGTCGTAGCGCAGTGCAACAGTTTCTGTCTGTAAACGCAGTGGTGTGGGTTTGATCTACATTTTGAATGAAATGTTTTTACTCGTTTATATTCAAACACTAATTACTTACCTATTTTTTCCACGGTAATAGGCAAATAAGTATAGTGTATTTTTTTAACAATAACATTTTACGTCTCGTTTCACTTACATGTACCACATGATAGAAGCTAATCAGTCTGATTTGAACCAAGAACCATCGCTTTCATTCATGCAGTCTTGATTCTTGATACTGTAAGGTTATTTGGACCAATTCTCTGGCACGAGAGCGGGTCTATAACTAGGAAGGAAATAATGGCGAGCAGCTAACCGGCAATGACTAACGCCGCTTTACTGTAAATGACGCAATACAACCTGCACTTTGGAAATATTGANATCATTCGTCGTTCCTTCAGAAAGTAACCTTTAATTTTTATTTAATTATATAGAAAATTATTTTATTTTCACGCAACTTAACCATTAACAGTGAACGGAGACAGTAGTGCAAAGACACTCCTATACACGCATTCCCACGGTGGCAAAAAGTCGGCGACGCACCTCTGGTGTTACACAGTCGTGGGCGACTTTTGACTTGCGCGTTCGCAAAATCGCGTT
This sequence comes from Heliconius cydno galanthus, assembly GCA_036379175.1. Classification (NCBI taxonomy): domain Eukaryota; kingdom Metazoa; phylum Arthropoda; class Insecta; order Lepidoptera; family Nymphalidae; genus Heliconius; species Heliconius cydno. The sequence continues at coordinate 392,571 of JAKRZM010000815.1, read as the reverse complement.
CGCGGCGTTGAGTTCTGCCACTTAACACGCAATGCCTCCAGAATTCGGCAGAAAGTGGGGAAAGGAGTGTCTGAACACAGTGTTCCCTCTGCCGACCCTGTTGTGTGCGGGATACAGCGTGAAGCTGACTTCGAAAATTGAAATTTTTATATTTACCTACATACTAAACTTACCTAGGATAGAGAGTGTAGGGTAGCACTAAGTAAAGATTTCTAGAAATTCCTATGGGAACGGAAAAATCATGTTTTTTAATTTTACATCTTAAAGTCAACACAAACAAATTTTCACGCTATGACTAGTTATTCTTGTGTCATTCATATTTTATATTAAGACTAACCTGTTTAATGATATGACCGTTGACCGGAGCCAGTGTCGTTACCAAGCCCGTGACCTTATCTCGGCAATAAATATAGCTTTATCGTGTATGTAGGGACATGCAGATAATTATTAATATCATTTTATATAGAAATCAAAGGAAATGAGTGAAAGAGGGCAAATAATACCAAATTGTACGCCTTTATATATGTCTAAATGAAAACGTTGGCTGGCTTTTGATTGCGATGACATAGACCCGATGCCGAGATAAATGCTCTTGACGGACGAAAAGAAAGGCAATAAAGTGATCCTATAAGGAATCCATCTTTTTCCATTAAAGGACTCTCAGAAACATAATAAAAGAAAGTAGAGAATGGAAGGTTACTAAAGGTTCTTATAAAGACGAGTTTCAGAAATATTTTACCCAACTCAAGTAGTTCTAATCGTAACGTTAGGTCTGAAAGAATAAGGCCGTTGGACCTAAGATAAGCGGTGCACCCGCTGATAACAAATTGTTGCCTACATATGTATGTAGGTATATCTTATATAATGCGTCACCTTAAAGTCATAAATTGTTGAATTGGTTCCTTTTTACGTAGCCGCCGTAGCGCAGTGGAACAGTTTCTGTCTGTAAACGCAGTGGTGTGGGTTTGATCTACATTGGGAATTAATTGTTTTTAGTCGTTAAGTCGTTTATATTCAAACACTAATTACTTACCTATTTTTTTCCACGGTAATAGGCAAATAAGAATAATGTATTTTTTTAACATTAACATTTTACGTCTCATTTTCCCCCTGTGAGTATATAAAACCCGGACTAGAGTTCCGTCACCCAACACGCTATGTCTCAAATTAAAGACGAATGTCTTAGCACTAAGTTCTATCTGCATATATAATGTTGTGCTACTTTTTTGTTTTTATTTTCTTCACTTGCACAAGAACCATATACTACATGATAGAACCTAATATATTTGAATAATCAGCCTGATTTGAACCAAGAACCATCGCTTTCATTCATGCAGTCTTGATTCTTGATACTGTAAGGATATTTGGACAAATTCTCTGGCACGAGAGCGTGTCTATAACTAGGAAGGAAATAATGGCGAGTACCTAACCGGCAATGACTAACGTCACTTTACTGTAGTAAATGACGCAATACAACCTGCACTTTGGAAATATTGATTCATAATATCTATTGGCCTTACAACATAATAGCAATCGAAAGATTATAGCTCAGTTGTAAAAATATTTATATTTTATTTCACAAATAATTTATATATTTCAACTCGAATGGGAAGTTCCTGAGATTAGAACCTCCAAAGTTAGTTTAGAGCTTTATAATTAAGTAGCTATAATATAGTAAATACATACTAATGTTGTGTACATATGATTTTTTTTATATATAACAAGAGGAGAAAGGAGTGTTGGATATTAAGATTGTTCGGACTAAAAAAACATGTTTGTTTATAATACATTTATATATATAACATAAAGTATATGCTTGGGGCCGTGAATAAATGAATTATTTATTCATCAATATTTTCATTTCCTCGCCCTGGTAACAAGGCAAAGCGCGGTGTTGAGTTCTGCCACTCGACACGCAATGCCTCGAAAATGGGGGACGGGGTATCTTAACACAAGGTTCCCTCTGCCCACCCTGCTATATAACGTGAATCTCTGTTGTATTACTACAAAGTATTATGCCAGTAAATATAATGTTTACTTGCGAATCACGCGACGGTGATAACCATTAGTAGTTGATAATTATAATTTACGAAGTACATTAGTAACATTACAGTTAAAAATAAATTACGATTTCAAAAACGTTAACCCGTTTAATATTTACACAAACACTCAATATATTTTACGTCGTGGAGCAACTTACCAAGTGTTTTTTTTTTAAATTTTTACATAGCTCACGTATGTGCAGTATTTATTCATCCTTTTCAACTTTTTTTTCTTCACATGAATCGAACCCATAACCATCGCGAACAGTTACACGCTTGTGCCAATGCGCCACGACGCGACGGCCTAAAAAAGTACCTCACACAATAACTTCTTATTATCGTATTAATCGTATTTTTTTTCAATAATGACGACAATGTTAATTTACATAATCAGGTTTAACTGCTTCATCTTAATTTCAAACCAGTTTTTGGTCCAATGTCGTACATTATCTGTAGGTCAATAACAGACTAAATATAATAAATACGTGAATGAAATAATCTATAAATTGTAAGTAATATAATATGTTATAGTAAATGTAACGAATACTAAATATTCCGAGAAAAAGCTTTTAAGAAACGCTAAAGCATTTTACGTCAGAAAATACTGTTTAGTAAGTCAGGGGAATCCCCGTTTTGAGGATCGTCATCGCGACACAAGGCTATGTTACGTAATTGGGACGTGTACTGGATTTGAAGCGTTTTAGCGAAAATTGAGCTTTTTATCCGCACGTCTCTAGCTTTTTGTTTTGCAGGATACGCAAGGAAAATCTAGTGGAGAGATACTGTCGTCTGTTTTTACATAAACAAAGCTTTTGTCTTTGTTTTATGTAAATTCTTTGGCTGGATGAGTTTTTCTTTCCTTTTATTAAGCTTCACGCACGGACACTCGGTTTCCCACTTTTCGCCTATTCCGTGTTGGGTAGCGAAACTTAACGCAGCGCTTTACCATGTTACTAGAGCGAGCCCCATTTTTCAATGCAAAAAATATAATAAAAATATGTGACAGTTATTACCCTATAATTTTATTATTAAAAGATTATCCAAATCTTATAATTAAGTCACTTTATGACTCATAATTTAACTTGATAAAAAAATGGTATGAGTAATGCATTTTCTAATGAGATATAAATTATATAGTTTTCTTCACGGCTTACCTACAAGCTATTTACTGATCAAGAATTAACTAATGAAAAGTAATATGTAGTTTGTAGAAAAATTACAACCAAATATGTCCTTTCTGACTGTACGCGACGGTTGTGAGTTCAATCCCTGCTCGAGGGGAATGATTATATTTAATTTATTTTCATTTCCACACATGTGTACTACAAATTAATACGCAATGTCTTGAAAATCCCGTGGAAAATTAAGGACAGAGTGTCGTAAAACTAAGTTCTCTCTGGCTACCCCACTATTCGGCAAAATCTAAGGAAGCTGCTTTTATACCATTTATTCGCCATTTCATAAAATAGTCTTTTCTTAAGAATATTTGAATCACAAAGACATTTAACTCCCACGCACAATTATCTCGAGACGAATAAAGCATTTACGTGAGTTCATCTCAACAATACGAGTATAATATATAGTATAATCTGGCGGGAACGCCGTCGCCGCCATAACCTTAACCTATATACAATGGAAACGTGTCTTCTTTCCATTTATTCTGTTTTTTTTCAATCTTTACTATGTGTCTATTAATTGGAGGGATAAATAGAGCGATATTATTGTAGTGACTTCGTTCTTCACATTTTACAATTAATTTTTCTTTTATTTAATTTATTTTCCTTTCGTCGCTCTGGCAAACAATGCGCAGCGTTGTTCTACTACTTATCTCCTAATGTACCGAAAATAGTGTGGATAGTTGTGAACGGAGAGTTTTAACACTAGGTTCACCCTGCTTGCCTTGCTACGTAAAGCTGGATAAAGAAATTTCATCTCTTCCAAAATTCCTTTCTTAGGAAACAACGAAACAATATTTTTTTATCACATGACTAGTAGCTGTCAATATAAATATTTTTAGTTACCTTTTTTCTTACCGATCGAGTAGGTATGTGGAAATAAATATTTTATTGTCTTTTTTCATATATTACCTACTATAAACATTTTAATTCTTTACAATTCAACCAAAACAATATTGAATAGAGACTCCACTGGAATGTACTCGTACCATCTTCCATGAATCTATAAATAGATTCAATTTGGCGTTGAAGCTATTTTCGTCAAATATATTCTTTAATAAAATTAGTTTCATGCATAGAACATGCTGATGAAGAAAAAATAATGAAAGTTTCCAAATATATCGGGCAGCTATTTTATTGTCTAAAATTTAACCCGGCTGAAATTAAAATACTAGCAAGTTTAATCAAGATATACATTTTATAAATTTAAAAAGCTTAAAATAGTAGTAACGTTCCTTTGAGCTGCAGTTTCGTAGCAAAGTGAAAAGCAAAAAGTAATTTTCCCATACTAAAGTATATTTTTCTTTGTGAATTTTCATTTGCTTCAGTGTGGGGGCACATTGTACGATGATAATACATTGCCAGTGTTGTATACAGCTTTCAGCGTGATCGAATTCAATATTGTTTTTTTTTATCTTCACGCTATATCTACATCGTAGTAGGCAGAGGAAATCTAGTGTTAGGACACTCTGTTTCACAAGCACGGAGTGACGGAACTCTATTTTATTATACAATATCTATTCGACCCTAATTAACTTCTAGAATTAACTTAATGTTTTTTGGTATGTTTTATGTGAACCTATTATATACCTAAATATATCAATAAATTTATGAAACTAGAACGCTTTCTTTATGGGACTGGCTGGACTGGCTTTTTCAGTTTTATTTTAAGCTTCCAACGCTATCGATTCAATGTCACCCTGTTCTATATGAACACACACACTGACACACATACAATAGTGACGTGGTCACGTAACGGCATTTGTGCGGTTACAATTGATTTACATAATTGAATTAATCGTTAATTATATATCAAAATAATCGGCTTTGATTTCGGTAGTCGTTAATGTAATGAGAAAACTTCGTGAATAGCTAAAAATAAAACGTTTATTGATTTGCATTTAACTTAAGTATGGCGACTAGCGACAGGTGCGAGTTTAGATCCTGTTGGGGGAATATTTATATTTGTTTAGGTGTTATTTATTACATTTACATTTATATGTATATAGTGAAAATGGAAAACGATAAAAAAGTAGAAAGGTTAGATTCTAACTATACGTATCTACTAAAAATACGAAGTGGGGGACATGGAAACAAAAATAAAGTAACTAACATTTTTAATCTATTTTCGTAAGTATAGATACTTACTTGAGTGGAAAAAAATTAAAAATAACTAATAAGAATTGTTTTCAAGAAATTATATATCTTGCATTTACTTCATTTTACATTTTATGTGTCACGTATTGGCAGCTGTAAAAAGGCGGCCCAAAAACATTGCCTTAGTCCATGATCCAGTCCAGATGAGGTTGGCTGTTTGCCAAGACTATACACCATAGCTATTACTTACGAAGTTTAATTATATCCAAATATTTTACGATTCTAGCCAAAAATAAGAGACGTATTGGAATATATTATATTATCTTAAATCTTTTGAAATACTTTCACTAGTAAAAGGTCCGCCAAAACATGTATATGAAGAAGTACTTTATGGTTTCTTTTACATATTTTTTAAAAATCAGTTTAATCTAAAATATTTATATATTTTTTATAAAATTTGTTTTGCAATTTTCAACAATTATTTAACGAAATAAATGACATACATTATTTGCTCAAGTGATCTATTTCATTGTTTAGAATGTCAACAATAACACGGAACTACAGTACCTATGAGAGTACGTATTGTACTCGTATATCAAATGAGCATAATCTATGATTATTATTTGTTATAAAATAATTTAAATTTCCGGTATTTAAAAGAATGGTACAAATTATATTTTTTCCCAATTCATCTAGATACGTTCTTTTGCATGATCAATTATCTCTGGGATATAACACCGCAGTTCTTTAGATCAATTTCTTATTGTAAGATTGACATCCATAGCCATCATGTCCTGAAATAACTTATAATTTTCTTTTAATGACATTTGAGGCCAGTCGTAGCACTGACGTCCGAGCTTCAACATAGGTTCAATTTTAGAGGAAATTAAATATTTAATATTTTCATTTCTTTGCTCTGGTCGAATCAAAGCACGGCGTTGAGTTCTGCTACTCAACACACAATGCCTCCTGACCAATAATGTTTTTTATATAGCTTCATCTGTTTCCTACGTATAGGATACAGGTGAAGCTAAAAAACTCTTCAGCTCTATAGCCTATGCATATCCTTAAAATTATACTATAATAACCAAAAAATAATGCTCAAAAAGTTTCCAATTGGTACCTACGTGGGTTTCGCAACGAAAATAGCTTTCAAATTGATGTCGCCGAGTGTTCACAACACTAGAGTGAAGTGAATTTGCGTCATTATGTCAATTTGCTAATCACCTGTGCGAGTCGTAAAAGCCACGAATGTTTGGTCGTGGGAATTGTCGGATTGTTATATTATACGTGATGGTTGCCAGTTCAATTCCCAGTTGTGGGAATGCGTTTGAAAATGTTTCATTTTATGAGACTGGAGAACATTAATAAGTATATTTTCCTTCATTGCTATACGCGTTAGATGCATTTTAGTTAAGTTTATAATTTTTATGTGATTATAGAATTCAATGTACCTATCCATAATGCAGCTCGCCTCGACTTTGCAACAATAAATAATGAAATGTTTTATGTGGGTACAAAAGTTAATTTCGAAGCAATTTTATGATGATGGTAATGGTGAATGAGGGTTCGATTCCTATATTAAATTATGGTTAGGTATAATGAATTGATCTTATCGTGTCGCAGGGACGGAAGTGTCTGAATGTAAGCGTGATGTTCGTTTGATCTCTACTACGGAGAATGGATTATTTTCATTTATGTACCTACCAGCTACATACTATCTACATAATATTATTTCTAGATATTTGTACACATATTGAATTTGTCATTAATAATTACCGAGTTATTTAAAGAGAATCGATGAATAATCAAAGTGCATGGACGTAAGTCAAATATTTGTTAGATATATCATGTTTATTCTATTTCAATACACACATTCATTGACAAATTTATATTATCTACATTATTTACTTCGAAAGTACATGAGAAGGAATCTAAAAAGGGGAGAGAATTAGAGAGAATTATTAATTATGATTTATAGGATGTTCTTCTTTAAAAGTCTTGTATACACAGCTACGTCATAAAAAATCCTTTTAGCCGTACTTTTTCCATACCTGCACGCACAACAATGTAAGGCGACATGAGCATGGCCGCCGGCCGGTCGGTCAATGAATGCTGTTTCTATTTTTGGACATGAAAAAATCAACTCTATACCTATGCATAACGTGAGATGACTAGATGAGCTTTTATTTTTATAGAAAAAGCAATCAATTTTTTTTTGTTTATTTTCACATGACTTTGGGAATTAGCATTTTTTATGAAATCCTAATTATTAACTTATTAAATGGCAAAGGTCGCAGATCATACAGCCAGCAGCCAGCGTCCAGCAGCTACTCCAATATCAATATGCTATGAACTTACTCTTCAGTTTGTATTGTTCTAAACGTAGGCGTCGATTCAACACAGAAACTTTGTAATAAAATTTATTATTCATCGTCAAATAACTCGGCTTAAGATCTAAACTTGTTAATTAGTCATAAATATTCATTCTTCAATTAAGCCTATAATAGTGTCTACTAGAGATCGTCGTGATGCAATGGAACAGCATCTCACTATAAATGCGAGGGTTGTGGGTTTGGTGCCGACTCGAGAGAAAGAATTATTTACATTTCCTTTGGTAAGAAGACAAAGCGCAATGTTAGTTTACGCCACTTAACCACTCTAATCTACCATACCATCCACTTACGCCACTCTAAAATTTATCCAAAATTGTGCGAAAATTGGGCAATGGACTGTCTCAACATTAGTTCGTGAGCTAAAAAATAACAAACATCTACATCTTAAAATTTAATTTCTTGGAATCATAATTCCATCATAATAATATACTTACTTACTATTGTTTCATTATAAGCTTTTCTTGAAAGGAGTGTTTCCCACATTCTCGAATTTACCCCCCCATCAGTGAATACCGTATTAAAATTTGCTGCGTAGTACTTGGAAATTTTATCCTACTTTGGTTTACCTAATGCTATGTAAACATCCATATTCATCCATATTGATTTTATTTTTATTATAATAAGTCATTATCTACATACATCTACCATCATTTTCATTAAAAACAATGTGTAATAGAGAGTTCAACCTATATTTAAATAATGGTTCAGCACCAGTATTATGATAATCGTGTAAACTGTAAAGGGATTTATTTGTTCAACACATAGCTTATGTAAATATTGTGTTGAAATAAAAAAAAACACTTTTAGACTTTATTATTATATGCTGTGTATTAATAAAATATTTTAAAAACGTTCTACACACTCAGAGACGTCATTTAGCATTTAAATGGCATTAAATTTTGACATTTGTATTTTGAACTGATAAGTGACGTCTTTGAGTGTGTTTGTTAATATTTATTTTTTGTCAAATATAATGTTTGTTTTATTTTGTAAATAATTTGTAAGATAATATTATAGTTTCTTTATAGATAGCGGTTAAGTGTTGAGATGTTCACATTCTATTTGTGTTGAAATAACTTTGGAGGAGTGATAGGAACTAGTGTTGTCAGTAAGGTAGCTAATAACACCTAGTGAGGTGCCACGTTAATTTGTAATATAGAAGAGAAAAAAAAACTATAATATACTATTGTAGAAAATTGAAAATTAAGCACAGATGCTGTTATTTTTGTTAACGAAAAAGCGACATATCTATTAAATTAAATAGTTTTTGAATGTGTTCTGCACTTAGATGATTACTATTTGGTTTGAAAATTCAAAATGCTTAGCTATTTCTTATTTTCTTTTATAAAATCGCCAAATGTAGCCTAGCGTTAGTGATAGTATACTTAGTATTACTAAATATGACGATGGTTCGTAATTATCGTTCAGCGCGGTGGACAGTGCGGTGGACGGTGCGGGGGACGGTGCGGTGGACGGGGGGTCAATTAACTTTTATTGATGCACAAACAGTACCTATACAACATGGGCGTCCGTCAATTCCGGAAAATTAACGTTGCCGAAAAAAATATTCATGTTTCAGTTAGATCTGTTATTGGGACCACTCCGACCACTTTCTTGGGAGACGAGATAACCATGTTTTTGATAGACACATTAATGAAATAATTGAAGGTCTCGTAAATCCAAAATCTTACTGTAAAATATTTGATTTATATGAATTACATATTTAATTATTAATCTGGAATGTTGATTTAAAGATTTTAAATGACCTTAATTTCTATATATGTAGGTACTTTAATTTGATGTTTTTGTCATCAACTTTAAAATTTATTAAAAACAGGAATTATTGACGTGGACGTGACATCTTTTAAAAGGGGTTGATAAACTATTTATAATAGTATTAAAAATGAAAACCTAATATGTAATTAGTTAATAATATACGAATATAATATATAAGATAGCATTTACCTTGTTTCAGACTTCGCCAGACGACTCCCATATAAAATATTTTATAGACACTGTTTACATAAGCTTATCGGCATTTTCCTTACGAGTGAGATATTTATTTTATTTAAAATGTTTTCCAATTGAAATGATAATGAATGGGCATATTTTAATAAAATAGTACAAGTTTTTTATGTGATATAACGAGTTCGAGATTTGAGAAATATTGTTGGGTGTTCTTTTAAAACTGTTATAAGTTAATACATTTTGATATCTTTATAGACACATATAATGTATGTGCAAAATATGATTGTTTATTTTCATATTTTTTCTTTTTTATATATATTGTTTTTCTAATCAACTTACCTATTTTTTAGGGTTCCGTACCTTTTAAGGAAAAAAGGAACATACAAATGGAATCAAAATTAATAGGGTAATTCCGGTTGGCATAGAATTATGAAATTTGGGAGCTAGCATTTAGCAGGTAGTACTAGTTCAGGAAAACTCGGAAAACTATACATTTGTGGTTGAATCCTAAAAAATAATAACTTTAAAAGGGGGTCAAAATTTGGTATTAAAGCCGCTAGTTTAAGTGATGTATCAGATGAAAGGGCTTGGTGTGCATATTCCAATATATATTTTATTATTTTCTATGACGCACTAATAACACACACACATAAATCAAAGATTTGAACAGAATAATTATGAGTAACTTAAAAATGTACATTTAAGTGTTACTGAATAAAAAACATTAAACTCAAAAAGAATTTTGCAATGAGAAAAATTAGGATCAAGCCCTTCAGCTTTATAATATTAGTATAAAACTTTCAATAGTTAATTCAGTCTATAGATAAATGTACCTAGTTATTACTTAGTCAATATATAAGATTACTTTTAATTGTTTACATTTTTAAAGTGTAATGAAAGAAAAATACTTTTTCAGATAACATATAAAAATTTGGACGTAGCAGGATCTGAACCCACTTACACCCACTTGATTAAACGTACGTTCTCGTCCGAGTTTGTATGGCGTAGTCTAAAATAGTAAAAACGTTTCTTTTCATGCAGTGATAAGAAATTAAAATAATAGATTGTTTTTTGTAAAATTGTTTAATAGAGGCAGTAAAAGTTACATTTAAAGTGGACGAGGCTCGAGGCTCAGAGTGGCGCAATGAGAACGTATAGATTAATTAGTTAGAGTAGTTGGACGGACCCCAATAAGTGCGAGTTCATATCCACTTTTAAGTTTTTAAAAGAAATTTAATATTTTAACAGACAATTTTAAAATAATTGAGGTGGAAAGATTGTAAAATCAAATATGTTCGAGATATTAACATAAATTATTATTTTCTTGTCGAAAAGAAAAACGTGTACGGTTCGAGAAACAAAGTGGGCTAAAAGAGAAGAAAACACATTCTTTTTAGAGTAATTTGGTACCTAGTTAAGTAACCTCAATTATAAACTTGTCAAATGTTTTATTATTGAAGAATTGAAATAGTAAGATTTCGTATCCTACTTTTTCTCCTGTATACAGCAGAATAGTGACAGTAGACTATAATAAATCATATCGCTTTTTAAATTTCTTTCAAGTTTACCTTTTTCACTAAGAGTACTGTGGGAGAGACCTTTAGATGAACAAATCTCTTCAAAGTTAAAGTCCAGTCGAGGCGCAGACGACGCGTGCAAGTTATGGATTCGATTTCCACTCGAGGAAATGAGATACTTAATATTTTCATTTTCCTCGCAACACGCAATTCTCCTTCAGACATTAGCGGAGAGAACATTAGGATTCCAGGTTCCCCCTGCCTACCCTGCTATGTGCGGGATACAGTGTAAAGCTAAACAAATCATTGTGGTATTCGAATACCATAAACAATGACATAGATAATGTTCGGTAAGGGAGTCTCATAGTTCGTGGGCGTCGACGGTTACTCACTACCACTAGTCGCTATAATAAATGGGAAAGTTTGCTTGTAGTGTCGTCACGTTTGAATTAATACGTACCTAAATTATAATTGAAAGTAAGTGCCGATATAAATTAATATTTTTAATTTAAATACGTATTTTACTTTCACATTGTAGCTCACAATTACTAGGGTAGGCAAAGGGAACCTGGGAACATAGTGTTAAAGCACTTTGTTCCCCATTGAATTACTCTCATTTCCCGACTTTCTGCCGAATTTTTCGAGGCAATGCCTGTTGAGCGGCGGAACTCAACGCCGGGCTTTTGTCTTGATACCAGAGCGAAGAAATGAAAATATTAATAAGTAATTTCCCTGGATGAGGAACACACAACCGTCGCGTTACACACGCCCCTGGGCCGACAACGGTCTCAAATATTAATATAAGAACAAAATATAATTATTATAAAATGTACGATATTATATGTTTATTTATCAGCGCGTTGCAGCGTCAGTATCGGCGATTGCAGCTGCACAGCTATTGTACGGCTGCCAACTATGAAGTTATGAACTACCGGCGTGGAGCATCAAGGACGCTCCCACATTCATATATTTATATAGTTATAGGAACAACAGTAAGATTATACCTAAAATAATGGATGGAAATATCATTGATATTGATGTCATTACTGCAACGCAATGGCAGAGCCTCGCAGCTAATGGAAGAGTCCGTCTGTCTACCCGCAGCAGGGTAGGCAGCGATAGCCTGGGAACCTAATGTTGAGACACTATAATCCCATTCTCATTATGACACTTCTGTTCCCTAGTTTCCGCTGAATTTTAATGGCATTGTGCGTTGAGTGACTGAAGTTGGCGAGATGAATAACGACGGGGTAAATTATATTTTAAACATATTTTGTAAAAAAAACACAATATTTGTAAAAATGGTAGAAACTGGGGGACTGACTTATCCCTTATTTCTCTCTGCCTGCTCTGCAATGTGGGAAAAAGCGTGGAGCTGTAAATAAAATAAAAAATAAATCAGCTTCACGCTGTATCACAGCAGGATAGGCAGAGAGAACCTAGTGTTGAGACACTTCATTTCCCATTTTCTGCCGAATTCTGGAGGCATTGCGTGTTGAAAGCGTGGAGCTGTGAAAAAAACATAATATAGCAATGTACTTACTTTGAAATAGTTTTTACTCTGTATAGCTTTTTTATCCAGTTTTCAGCCTATTTAGAGAAAATTCCGCTATGTTTAGTCTAGGCATGAAATTAAAAAAATATATTATATAAGTTTATTGTACGAATGAAGTAGGTTTATGCTATATGAATCGACTATTGTACTTCACAATGTTTGTATTTATTGTATTTCTTTTATTGAATAACGAACATTTCGTAGAAATTTAAAGGTCAATGCTCAAGAAAACATTAAAAGAAAATATTATATCGTCTCCTATTCGACACGACACTTAAGTAGTTCTGAGAAATATTATTATTATTTTGTACTCATTGTATAACGAATGTTTTGAAATATCGTAATATGTAATTTATATACTATGTTGTTTTTTTTTCAGCTTCAAAAAACCTAGCTGAAGCTGTAAAAACCTAACCTACTGGATGTATTCCGCATATACCGGGGTAGACAGTGAGAATCTACTATTAAGGCACTCCGTTCCTCAAGCATCGGTTCTTGCGTGAAATAAATATATGTATTACATTCCATATTTTCACAATTACATTCATTCAGACGCTACGGCACGACGGCATATTACTAACTATTTATTATACAATACATAACTATTTATATATTTTTTTTCTTGAACAAACTTGAGACTGAGACCAAATTATTAGAACAAAGTTCAAGCGTCACTCAACAAAGGAAATATAAAAGTAAAAAATATTATGTTTATAAATCCATTTATTACTTTATATTATACTCGGTGATAGTTGTGGTGATCTAAGATGGCACTAGGTACAATTATTATTACTATTAAGTCAATACTGACTTAATAGTTAACCTATACACATTAATAAAAAAACTGATAAATATATTTATTTTATTATTTAGTAAACAATATAATATAATAACGTTGAAAATGCAAGAAAATAAAATAAGAAGTTAACTTTGGGCATGATTTTATCAATCCATTGATCAACATCATAGGCGAATATTATCCACTTTTATTAGCGGGAGTGATAACAATATGATAAATGTTAATAATAAAAAGTAAATTTTAATAAATCATGAAGTTATAAAACTTAATATGTATAGTACATAACATATGTATGAAAGAAAGTATGTGAGTATAGAGTATATCGAAACATATTTATGTAAAGATAGAACAAAATTAAGAAAAAAGGAACAATTTTTTTCCCACAGACTATAATTATATTAACAACATAATTATAGTCTGTGGAAAAAAATAGTATGAATATGACGGCTGGAAAAGTAAAGTGAAGTTTTCTCTGCCTTATATGATATTAAAATTTGAAAATAATTTATTGCCTAAAATAATTATTTTTAGTATAAACACTTACAAATTACATTAAAAGGAAAATGGCAATCTATTAGAATCAGAAAAAAGTATTTTAACAAAAAAACTACAAATAATACTTAAATTTTATTAGTCACTCCACAGCAAACCGTATATCCATCACACTCATAACTCTCACCCATAAAATCTCAAACCACTATTTTAAAAAACATAAATTTCTACAACACTGTGAAAAAATATTACACACTATTTTTCGTTAATATTCCTCATTTTCATTTGCAACTCGAACCGTCTGTTTGTCCGCACTCCCTTTATCACCGTCCTGTTTTCCTTTCTATCGACATTACGTTTGTCAGTGAACGATTTCTCCCTCATAATTGTTTGTTTCGCCAGATTTCGCCGCATCTTTGTAGTCCCAGCCAAAGAGGGTAAAGTTGCTTGTCGTTTTAGTGCTTTAGGCACGGTAGGTTTAACATCTGTATTTTTTGGAAAGCTGAACGGGTTTACACTCATATTTAATTTGAAGCCGAATCTGGAATATCCTGGTATAGATTCAGATTTCTTAGCAGTTTCAAGTTTCTTTGGTTGTTCTGGTTGGGCTGGTTGGGTTTCTGAAACAACATTCACATGATATAAATAATCGGTAACGCGGGCATATCATGGGTAGGCAATATCAAAACATGAGGTTGTAAGTTACATATTGGGGAATGATTATATTTTAATTATTTTGTCTTGTTTGGATTAGGTACTTTGTGAATATAAGTAAATTTTAACAAATGTATTATTATTCTAGTTGTGTGTGTATATAAATTGAGAATGTTTTTTCTTCCAGACCAAGAAAACATAGCCAATATAAACATCTCTGTGAATTAGAACTCCGAACCTCCGATCACCGTATACTAGTAGAAATACAATTTTTTGTCATGCGTCATACAACATTTTTAGCTTCACGTTGTATTCCGCATATAAGCCGCAGTTACCCACGCATCACCAAACTCTGTCCCAATTGAAGTCTCAATCGAGCTTTACATATTAGTTCGTTTATACTTAAAAGGACACGACTAAAATTATATCCTTGTAACTATGTACTTATAAATATTTTAATTATTACTAATGAGAAATTCTGTTTGTAATTGTTCTATATAATATCCAAAAAAATTGGTATAAACGTTTCTGTATCGACAACCTTCACATACTGATAGTCTAGAAGAGCTGAAGTACCGCAGCGTGCGACTGTAAACATGTCGCTTGAGGATTGAATCCTCACCATGAGGAGAGGAGGGAGACATTATTTTCATTTCCTCCTTTGGAAACACAACAAACAGCGGCGTTGAGCTCCTCAACATCCAATGTCTTAAGATCATTACGGTCCTAGACGGACCCGTTATAAGTCCGGAATAGAAAAAATCAATGTGTAAAACGAAAACCTACCCAAGTCATATCTTACTTGTCGTCAATAAATTATTTATTTTACACTGAAATATAGATAGCTCTATATAATTACACGTGAGTCAGTGTTATCAAAAAAATATTAATACCGATAGCAACGTAACAGCTGGTGCTTAAACTAACACTTGTACAAATATCTAATCAGATATTGCTATATTGTATTAATAAACTTCATTTTATATTATTTTCAATAAGGAAATAACTATGTAGAAAAACTTTAAGAAGGTTGGGTAGGATTTAAATTTATTTCTCATACGTTTTTAACTATATTACGATGCCAATGGGTTCAATTCCCATGACGGATAATGAATAGTTAAATAAATATATAAATAAATATATAATATATAATAATAAGTTAAATAAATATAATTATTTATTTAAATTATATTAATTTTCCCGATCTGGTAGTCAAAGTGCAGTGTTCAGTTCCGCCACTCAAAATACAACGTCTCGAAAATTGGGAATAAAATAGTAATAAGCTGAACCCTGCTGTTGGGCATATATGAAGCTGCTCTTTCTCGTTTTTCATTATTTTTTTTTAAATGGTTTTTAGCGTCACACTGTATCCTGCAGGGAAGGCAGACACTCTCCATTAACGCCCAATGTTAATAACCAATCCTAATCCAAAAATTGCTACCATAGATTGAAATAGACAGAGATGGAGGTAGGCATGCAGGTTAGTGATTGGATAGATATGTCGGACAGTACGAGATAGACGTTAACTGGAGATAGGAGATACATTATTAATATTGGGCGTAAGACACTTCCGTTCCTCTTCCTATTATTTGAAGTTAACGCTTAGAACATAATAAGCTAACAATAAAGGCTCTGGAAGGTATTTTTTTATTAATTTATATTAACAGGATATATAACATGGGATATATGCAGATAAGATAGACAGCTTCTCTTATATAATTCGGTTCATCAGTGTCGTACAATAATTTTCCTACATAGTCGGGGAACAACCGCAATATTTGCCATAATAAAAAAAATCTAGAACGACTTTTCTGTTGTTCACTTACATGTAAAAATAAAACCAGTTAAACTAATTTTGATGAAATTATGTCTAAAATTTTCATATATGTATAAAATAAACATTTTATATTTTCAAATTATTATTATTATTAATAATTATTTTTGAACATATACTTAGTAAACGAAAACATCATGACTCATGACTACAGTAATAAATTTACAAAATATTAAAAAAAATAATTTTTAGAACTGTCAAACAAACAAACCAAACAAATAATAGTAGCACAGAATACAGACTATTTAGCATTATAAAATATTAAACTGATAAAAAGATAAGACTACAGCTTATGACGTAGCGTCATTATGATTCAATAATAATATGTAATGTAACAATTTAAAAAACACGCTACCTATAACCAATTAGAGTATTATAAATGTATGTTATAAAGATAAAATTAATATTGTGTGTGATTATCTAAAACATACGACGTCTGAGCCAATCTCATTAATTTGTAGGTATTCCGCATTTAGCTGACTAGGCAGCTTCGTGCCCCATTCATCTCTAAATTCTGGTGGTGAAACTCAATATACTCTTATTTTCTATTCCCTTCATTTCCATGACAAAAAATAATTTATTACCCCAACTGACAATCGAACCCAAAACCGTTGCATGCGTGCCCCTGCACCATGACAGCCTCGAAGACATTTTCGTTCCTAATATATTTATAGTAAGCATGAAAAAGGAAAAAAAAAACAATACCTTGAGGACTAGTTCTTTCCAAAACATTTGTAGGTGCAGTAGGGGTTAGCAGCTGACGAGCCCTTTTGGCCTTTCTTTCTTGGCATTCATCGAGGGATTCCATCTTCTCAAACTGTTTCTGATGAAGGGCAGCAAAATTGGGTAATTTTGTACGTAGCACTTTGTCCTTGGTCTTGGAAGGAGTTCTGGTCTTCTTGGACGGTGTTCCTGAATCTTGGAGACGAGCTGGTGAAATGATAAGAAAAGAAGTGTTAAGCGTTTGGATTGTTATTTAGAAAAAGAATATTTTTATAATTTATATATTTGGTATGAATTTTTAAGAGTATTTTTGTTTCTTTGTAAAAAAAATCGCATCTTTGTTCATTTTCTCGCATAGATAAAAAAGGTAGCCAATCTAGTATTAACACACTATGTTACCGCCACTTTTTGCTTTATTAGCGTAGAGAACTGAAAATGAAGAATGAGAATGGAGAGGCTCAGAACTCAGCACTGTGCTTTGCCTCAACACTAGAAAAAAAAACAAAGAAATGAAAATATTAAATATTTCATTTCCTCCAGTGGGAATCGAACCCACAACCGGTCACGCTTACAGTTTACACTCCTACACTACCGCTTACCACAAATAGGGATTGAACCCACAATTATTATGTTTACAGTCCAATACTCTCATTGACNTAAAATGAGCTTGCTTAACGCATCTCTCTATTGAAAACTGTAAATAATTTCATAAATATATTTAATAAATATTCGTATAGATAGTTCAAGCGGGCGTAGCTGTGTTCGGGTCCACTAGTATATTTATAAAAATAAAATGATACATGATACATAGTCTTAAGCACTCCATTTTCCACACCGCCTAATATTTGAGACATTGCAAGTTGAGTGACGAGACTCAATCTGTATTTTGAATGCGAATCAAACCCACAATCGTCACATTTACAAGCAGACACTGTTCCACATCACCACAATAACCTTATATTAAAGACTATTAAAAGAAAACTTTTATATGTAACAAGGATATGCCAAAAAATTAACCATAATATCAAAAGAAAACAAAATACAAACTTACCACTATCATCAAAAACAAAGCTCTTATTAGAACCTTTCAAATTGGACTTGATCACTTTACCCTTCATCTGAGTGATGACAGCTGGATCATTAACTGGACTACAAAACATCACTTTATTTGTTCTAGAAGGTATTTCTATTAACAATGAACTCTTTTCAATTGACCTAGTTATGTTCATAATACTTTTAGATGGACACTTAGATAGAGGGAATGGTGTACGGCCCGGGGATGGTAGCGATTGCCGTCTTTTCTCATTTACTTCTAGTATTGAATCTGTATCTTTCGTGAAAGTGCCTTCTCTTTTCAGTGGTGTTTTATTTTCTTGTAAATTGACTTTTTTAGATGGAGTTTTCTTTATTTCTACTATTTCATCTTGTTTAGATGCTTTTTGTACATTATTTTGTTTTGCAGGTGTTATATCATTAGTAAAAGTGTTTTTTCTCAATGGAGAAGTAGGTTTTAATTCAGTATAAGTACCCTCTCTTTTAAGTGGGGTTGTAGTTTTATCTTTAATAAATGTTCCTTCTTTTTTAAGAGGGGTTGTAGTTTCATCTTTGTTAAATGTTCCTTCTTTTTTAAGAGGGGTTGTAGTTTTATCTATATTAAATGTCCCTTCTCTTTTAAGTGGTGTCTGATTATTATTACTAACTTCTTGGGTTACCGGAGAACTTGATTTTTCTGTTGGCCCATTAATTTCTGACTCATCCAAGCTACTTTCAATAAGTACTGGGGTTATATTCATTATTTTCTCTTTTGATTCATCACTTGATATACTTATGCGGGAGTTATCATCAGTAAGATCAGATTTTGAGTCTGTGTTATCTGAACTGATGAGAGAGCTTCTTCTATCATTTGGTTTGTCAGTAAAATTAGATTTGTTATCAGAATTCTTATTGAAACTTTCATTCATTTTGACATTTTTGTCAAAAGTTGCATCTAAAGACACTGTTATATTGTTATTTTTTTTTTCATAAGTACTATTCAAACTGGCTTTTTCTTCTGATAATCTAAAACTTTTCCCTTCATCATTTTCTTGCGATGAATTTGGTTGCTCTTTTTCATATGTAGAGTCCAGGACTGTTGAGGGTATATTATCACTTTCTTCTGATAATTTAAAACTTTTAACTATATAATTATCTTGGGATGAATTCTGTTGCTTTTTTTCATATGTAGAGTCCAGGACTATTGAGGATATATTATCTATTTTATCGTAAGTTGAGTTTTTGATACTAGATTTTCGTTTCTTTTTTGACAAACTGGAATTTAAATCAGAATCTATAAAATGTTTTTGGTTTGATTTACTTATCTCAACCGAATTGTCCTTCTCATATGTTGTGTCAAAGTTTGTTACACTTAAACTACTTCTATCTATTATTAAAGACTTTCTTTTCTTTGCACTACTTGTCTTATTTGGAACAATTTTCATTGCAAAGGAAGTGTCTAAAGGTGTTGATGATATATCATTTACATTCAAATCGGTCTCTCTTATGCTAGACTTTTTGTTATTACTTGTTTCAAAAGTATTATTATTTATACTGATTGAATCACTTTCTTTTTCAATCTTAGATTGTTTACATAATTGTTCAGTTTCATTTATAAAATCTTTAGACATTTTATTTCGTATAGGACTTTTTGTTGTTGTTTCAGCATTTTCAACTTTTGTTATACAAGTTTTTCCTTTTGGACTTTTTTCAAAATTTTCACTAGATTGTCTGATTTCTAATGTACTTGTTTTCTGTTTTTTTATATATGGTGATATATCAGTTTTAGCGAGTATATTACAATTATTTTCTCCATTTTTATCTGGGCTGCCAGCAGCACTGTGGAAAGAATATACAGAGGAACTGCTTTTATTTAAAGATTTATTAGATTCTGTACAAACATCCTCAACTACTATTGAATTTGACTTCTTTTTAGTTTTTCTCTTGTTAGATTTTTTCTTGGCAGCTCCTGAAAATTCTAATTTAGGTTCCACTTCTATATTATCATGTCCAATGGATGTTTCTTTTGTTTTCTTCTTTTTACTTTTTTTGTTTTTAACAATAACTTCATTGTTTTCCACAATTGGCGGGTCATTTTCAGTACAATCATCGGCGTCAAATTTTTTAGTGCTTCGTGTTACGCGCATTGGCTTTCTTTCATCATTAGATGTTTCAGAGTCCGTTTTGAGTAAATTTTGTTCTTTTAGCGTATTTCTTCTTGATTTACGGACGGTTGTGGTGACATTTTCGCTATTGCCATTTAAGCTCAGCGTTACATCTTCCTGAGATGGATATCTTACATAGTTCTTCCGTTTCTTCTCAGTTAAAAGAATCTCGCAATTTTCATTTTGTTTACGAGTTTTTCTTCCGGTTTTAGGTTCTGTTAAATTGTCTGATTCATCTTCAGGAGCTAAGCCGCGGATTCCTGAAATTAAAACATGTACTTATATAAGTAAATGTAAATTTATCAAATTAAGCAATAGAAACAAACCATGCTATGACTATATCCAAAATTAATAAATTAACTTACGTTTGCCGCACCTTCTTGACATTTTTATGATATAACTTATGCACAAATATATAGCATTAAAATATCTTAATTGTTAAAAATAATAAATGTTTACGTTATAATTCTTATTTCTTAGTCATTACTCATTACCCGTTTTCAACGATTCAAAATTTAAAATTTGCTGTCAAATACTAAAGCACAAAGCGTTGCCATAGATAATAAAAAATGACATATACTTTTTTTTCTAGACTGCTGAAGTCCCAGAACACATTTACTCAAGTCCTCCTTGATTGAGTGCCAACTGCCAACCTTCCTGGTCTCGGGCAGCTCACTTCCACAGAACACATTTGCTCACATCTATCGGCTGCCTGGCACCTTTTTTAAGTTGTCTGTCCATCGTGCTGCAGGGCGTCCTACATTATGTTTCTCATGCAAATCATAATTTAATAAAAAAATCTGTTTGAAAAGGAAATGAAAAATTTTTTTTTAATCTTATTGAAATACTTTGTTCTGATTATTCAGAGATTTTTTTATGTTTTAAATATATTTTTGATCTTCAATTCTTTATATTACATTTGATTTTATTAAAGTCTAAGTTAAGACTTAGACTTTAATAAATTATTAGTTTAAATATATTTATTGAAATATAAATTCTTAGAACATGAGTATCGTAAGTTTTCTTAAGATATAAAAAACTAAAGCCGTAACAATATTTCCATAGACATATTGTTTCTTAATAACACTTATGTCATTTCTTTATTGGAGATTAGAGTAGAGATAGAGAATCAAAAGGTGTCATTGCGAAGTGTCAAAATAAATAACCGAAACCGAAACGCGGCTTAGTTCCGCATAGTGCACTTATTGATTATACTAGTTTCTTATAAGAATGAAGCAAATATGCAAGTATTCTGAATAAACCGTGAATTTATCACTCATAAATACAAATGATTACTTGTAATATGTAATGTTGAAAGAGTAATGTGCCAGTGAAGTCGGTTACATGTATGAGTCAGAAACTCGAATAAACAATGGAGCGGCCGTTTCTTATAACTGCAGTGGTTATAACTTTATATACTGTATACGGTGCTACTGATCGTGGCGACTATGTCGGTTGCTATAGATTTAAAGAGGATGTACTGAACACACATACAGGCCAATCTGTGGATGTTTGTTTGTCTGCTTGTGAACAAGTCTATTACAAATTCGCGCTTATTGGCAACGAGTCGACTTGTTTTTGTGCAAATGATCCTGGCCAATTTAAACTGGGTTCAGACTCTTGTAACGCACCATGCCCTAAAAATGAAACTCAAAAATGTGGAGGTGATAACGCTGCTAGTGTATACGATACTGAAGTGACCGCTCCTGGTCCACCAATGTCTATAGATGTTTTTAATATAACTGAAACTGCTATGAGAGTTAAGTGGACATCACCACAAGCTTTCACAGTTATTACAGGATATATTATTAAAGCAATTATCTTAGAAACATATGCAGATTTTGCCTTGCTTCCTGTAGAGTGGTATGTTTCTAATACTACACTCGAATCTGAATTACCAAACCTTCAGCCTGGGTCGACGTACAACATAAGTGTATCTGCAACTTTCTATGAAGAAGAAGGAGCCAATATCACAACCAAAGTAGAAACAATTATTGGTACTCCAGACCCCAGTCCTCCAGACATTGAAATAAAAGAAAGACATGGTGACCAAATGCTAGTACACATTCCTGAAGCTAAAAATGTAAATGGGCCTGTTTCAATGTATAGAATTGTTGTATCTATTGAGTTGTTCCAACAAGGATTTATTATAGATAATTTAGGCAATTACACTTTTGCTCATGATCAAGGTTTACCTTATTATATAACTGCTGAATTAGACCCAGAGGAAATCAAAAATGACTTTATAATTGGTGACAAACATACATACAATGGATTTTATAATGCCCCTTTGCCATTGACAAATGATATTGAAGTTTCTTTAGGAGTTGTGAGTGTTAAAAATCATGTGAGAAAAAGTAGATATGCTGAATCTACAAAGAAGATTATTCTAAATATTAATGAGCCAGAGGAAGTATCTCCAATGGTAGTTGCACTTGGTGCTGCCATTGCAATTGGTGTAGTTCTACTCCTAATAGGTCTTGGTTTGTTGATTATTTTACGTAAAAGGATTCACATGGTTCGCCTTCAAAGAGGTTCCCAGTCTATGCCATTAAGTCTAAGTGAACCTTGCTTGGAAATAGAAAATTCAGGATTTCTACAAGATGAGGATGAAAGGGTTGACTATTATGGCAATTTAAAACGCAAGCTGTGGAATATTCCAAGGAACTTGATAGACATAGATATTTCTTGTGTAGTTGGTCTTGGAAGTTATGGCAAGTTCACAAGATGCAAGGTACAACAACATGGTGCCTTCTCCGCTGGTCTAGTTCAAGTTATTAATGATAGGGAGCTGGAAAAACCTGATAAGAAGCTGATGCTTCAGGAGTTAGATCTGTTAATCAAGTCTAGTGAACATGAGAACATCATATCTCTAATAGGAATTTGTGAAACCAGCACCACTTTACTAGTAGTTCTTGAAGACATAAAAATTACACTTAAAGAGCTTCTACTTCAAAGTAGGCAAAGAGACCTCCAAAATAATAAATTTTGTCTCATTTCAGAAAACAAAGCTCTTAAAACATGTTTGGAAATAGCCTGTGGCATGGAATATTTACAAAATAGAAAAATAATACACAAAAAGTTGTCATGTCGAAACATGGTCATAAGTGAAAATGGTGTCGCCAAAGTGGCAGGGTTTGGACTCTCTCACATCAGACCATTACATGAGACTCCTGATTATACAAGATGGACATCACATGAGATGCTTCGGCAAACACGATTCAATCCAAAAGCCGATGTTTGGTCATATGGTGTTCTTATTTGGGAAATATTAACTATAGGAGCAACCCCATATGCCCACACAGGGAACAAAGATGTTGCAGCAAGAGTTCTTAGGGGTATGAGACCATCACAACCATCATATGTAGGGGATGAACTCTTCCAAATCTGTTTACAATGTTGGCAAGTAGACCCTGATGAGAGACCGAGCTTTTCATCTCTATTAAATGACTTAACACCATTTGTTGAGGGCCCCGGCACCAAAAGTTTAAGCTATACACATTTTAATGGATTTAATTTTGAATCACATGTGCCACAGTATGAAATAGTTTCATAGACTTGTCATTAATAAGTATATAATTATACTAGCGGACGCGCGCAGCTTCGCTTGCGTATTTACGGGGAATTCTAATAACCCATGAAACATGTGTTCAATGAAATATTTTTACGAGTCTAAATTTCAAATTTTATAAAAATCGGTGCCAATTTAATTTTTTTTCCATACAAACTTTGAACCCCTATTTCACCCCTTTAGGGTTAAAATTTTTCAAAATCCCTTCTTAGTGGATATCCAGATTACGAAAGTAAACATCTGTCCAAATTTCACGTTTCTACGCACAGCGGTTACGGCTGTGCGTGCGTCTTACCTCAGTCAGTGAGGACAAGTCCTTTTA